>OZ020267.1:128677398-129172398 GCA_963971225.1 Melieria omissa | reverse complement strand
CTTCTGGGGAATTTTCATTCTCATTCGGTTGTCAATGCGTGATGAATTTCATTAGCATTCAGTGGGGGGGGGGAGGAAATATGGGATTATGACATAAGAGTTCTAAGAATAGAATTTTCACTCGAGTTGAGGTGGTACAGCCCGTGGAGATTTAATTGCTTTCAATTGCATGAATAATAACACTGCACAACGAAGTAAAATTTTTTTCAAATAACAAGGTTCTGACAACGGATTCGGGTAGAGGGGTCCAAAAAAAATATACGTGTATCGCCGTTTTGAAAGTGTACCCGGGGGGTCAAAGTTTTCCCCTTTTCGCGCATTGTTGTGGTGAATCGGCATACGAAAACCATGTAACATCACATTTTAGGTATATGATGTGTTCAGCAATTTGGTGTAAAACACTACGAGGAACATATTTGTGGAGCATTTTAACCCTGTAGCTCCTATTTTTATGGGTCAATTTGACGCTTTGTTTCTAAAATGCCAAAAATTTCCTAAAATGCCAAACAGGACCTTTTAAGGAAAAAATGTACCACAAAAATATTCGCCATAAAATTCTACTATAGGTCTCTGAATACATCAAAGCTCAGAAATTAACTTCAATGCCAGAATTAAGCCAAAACTGAAAATGTGTTTAAGTGTTTATTTCGTACTTAATCAAAATTGGTACTTACATGTCCTACTTTTGTCCTCTCTACCAGAATCCGTTGTCAGAACCTTGTGATTGTTTTTTTGTGTTGTTCAGTGTAATTTATTGGTGTTGGTTGTGTCGAGACTCGAACCACCTAACCTTAGATAGGCGTTTCAAGGCACTAACTACTTATCTGTTTAACCTGTTTGGGCAGCTATAACGTTTTCGGGCATATGATGGACTTTATTTTAGTAATGTCCCTGTCCAGTTTTGACCAAAAGAGAAAATAAAAAAAAAATAAAAAATAATAAAAAAAATAAAAAAAAATAATAAAAAATAATAATAAATTATAAAAATAATAAATAATTAAAAAAAAAACATTTCAGGTGACTGGCAACCAATGCTAAAGAAGCAGCTATTGAAAGAAAAAATGTTGTTTCTCCTATAAATTTGTGTTTTTGTGTCGAGACTCGAACCAGCTAACCTCAGACTGGGAGTTCAATGCACTAACCACTTATCGATTTTGCCTGTTTAGGCAGATGAAACAATTTTGGGTATATGATGAACTAAAATATGGTCCCTGTTTCGCGTCGACAAAACGTTCACATTCAAAAAATAAAAAAAAAATTGTAAAGAAAAAATATTTATTATTAATTTTAAGAAAACGAAAAAATTTCAGTAATTTTGTAGATTTAAAAGAAAGTAACTTCAAGTGTTTGGCAACAGAGATTACAAAGGCAGCTGTTGAAAGAAAAATCGTCTTTTCTACGATTAATTTGTGTGGGTTGAGTCGAGACTCGAACCCCCTAACCTAAGACAGGGAGAACCGCTCATCGATTTAGCCTGTTTAGGCAAATGAAATAATTTCGGGTATATGACGGACCTTTTTTTAGCGATGTCCCTGTTCCGAGCTGACCAAACGTTCAGTCAAAAATTGGAAAACATTTTTTAAACTAGAAATAATTTTAGTTCTTTTAGATTTAGAAGAAAATTATAGGTGAATGGCAAACAGGCTACAAAGGCAGCAGTTGAAAGAAAAACTGTCTTTTCTAAAATAAATTTGTTTGGGTTGAGTAGAGACTTGAACCTCCTAACCACTCATTTTGGATTAATGATGGACCTAACTGGCCAAACGCTCACAGGACACTAAACAAAAATTGTTTAACTAGAAATTATTCTAATTTAATTCTTTAATTTAGAAGAACATAATTTCGGGCAACCGGCAATACAGACTACAAAAGCAGCTCTTGAAAGAAACCACGTTTTTTGTATAATTAATTGGTGTGGATTTAGTTGAGACTAGAACCCTTTACCTCAGACAAGCAGTTGAATACACAAACCGCTCACAGCTCGTTCACTTTAGCTCATTTATTATTATTTATGTATATCAGCTGAAATACTTTTGGTTGTATGGTGGACCTCATTTCGCGATGTTCATGCTGCAAGTTGATCAAACATTCACAGTAAAAATTTAAAAAAAAAAATTTTTTAATTTAAATAATTTCCCTTTTTCGATTCTCACTCACTTTCATCACTTTCTGTGGCCTATAGCTGCCATTAACTTAATAAACGAATTGAATTCAGTTGATTTGTTGAGATTTGATTTTGATTTATTTAAGCAACGTGTTAACATTGCCACAACTGTCGTACGCACAGTTGTTGGGCTCGTTGCCCTCATTTCGCACAGTTGAAAATCAATTTGATTGCTTCGCTCGAGTGTCCTTTCATTACGGCATCGTTTTTAACTGCACATTAACCCACTTTAATTACCCTCATTGTGTACGCCTTCTTCGCCGAAGCCGTCAATTGTTGCGGCGAATTTTACGCGCCGTTAAAACGCCCGCAACGTCGCTAAAGTCTCAATCAGGCGCGCTCAAATTTTTCCCGTACCGCCCCCATAGACCCTTTTCAGCTCATGTCCCCCCTCGCATGTCGCATGTCGTTCGTTAGCGACGTGTGGGCTGCACAATTGTCGATTGGCTTCAAGTGATAAGGGTTCCACGCACTGACAGCCAGCAATGTCACAGCCCACATTTCTGCAACTTTGACATTTGAATTTCAAATGAATTTAATGTTGACTTTAATTAGCTGAGATTTCTTGGCGCTTCTTTAACTGGTTTCCGCTATAACAACAACAACAACGCTGCATTGCTTTACATTGCATTGAATAGTGTGAAATAATTTTGCAAAAAGCTATGAAAAACGCCGAGTTGGTGGAAATGCAGCAAAAAAACAGTGAGAGTGAGCACTTAATTAAAAATGCATAGAGTGCTATGTGCACAGTGATGGCAAATAAATTGAGCCGGCCGCCAATTGCAGGGTTGCCATCGCTGTCATGTTTCGTGGCGCACTTATTCATGAGCATATTTATGTTTCGTACGGCTGCCTTAACGTAATTTGTTATAAAAGATAAACATAATAAATGACAGAGAAAAGACAGCGTCATGCGAAAAAAAAAAAAAACCGAAAGATAACCAAAGGAATGTGCAGCAAAGAACAACGAAAGCACGTCGAGAAGGACACGAAGGACACAAAAGGAAGCGCATGTAGAGGCACATATAATGCAAATAGGAAATCGTATTAAATTGTGCTGTGTTCAGCAGAATTTTCGCTTCGCACAAGAAAAAACCGCCAGCACAACAACCAGAGGTATAACAACAATAACAACAACGAAAGCGAACGTTATAAGAAAGTCGTCGAGCAGGAAAGGAAAGCACAGAACATTTGCATAAATTATCATTTGTCTAACAAGGGAAAAGTCATACACCGATACAACCATCACCACCACCACCAACAACGACAACCAGAAGTCTCCCTTGCAGCCCCCCAAGTGCGGCACAGTTGGGTGTGAGAGCGACTGGCGCTCATGTTGGGGCTCTGCCTGACGTTGGTGGGAGGCGACCAAGTGTCAGCCAAATTGCACAGTCGAATGTAATAAACGCAAGTAGTCTACCTTTGTTTTTGCTTTCCGCTGCAACGTAACAGTTTTTAGGTGCAACCCAGCAAGCAATTTTGTCTCGAGAGCCGCATTCATGTGAGCCAAAACGAGCTTCTTTTGTGGAAAAAATGTACATGTTGTACGGCGCAAAATTATTAATTACAAGTTTTTTCAATTTTCAAAATTAATTTATGGCTAACGTAACCGTTAAAACGTGGTTCTTTTATAAAAAATTCTTATATAGAAGGGTACAAAATTTGCAATAACATTGTTTTCCAATTTTTTAAATAAATTCATTAAAGAAGTAACAATAAGTATCGAGGTTCTTTTGTGAAAAAAACATATTGACGTAATTTTTTCTTCAATACTTCACTTTTTCTTAAATTTCTCAATCTCTCTTTACCTCTCAAACTACATCGCTTGTCCTCAACTTTCGCTACTTTGTTTTAATTCTTGCATTCGTATTCTTCACTTAATTCTAATTCCCAGTTTTCCTTCACTCTCAAATTTTCTCATTTTCTCACCATTTCTCTTTTTTCTTCCATTCTGCTTACTTGTTAAGTTTATCTTAACCCTTGCATTCATATTCTTCCCACTTTTTCCTTCATTTTCAAATTCTTCTCAACTACACTTCTTCTCTACGCTTCTCTACTTTCTTCCCTTCTGCTCACTCGTTAGGTTTATCTTTAGTTTGTCTTCGTTTTCTCGCTCTTTTTCACTTCCGTACTTTTATTTTATTTCGTCTTGTTTGTCTTTTACTTTCTCCTTTTTTCCTAACTTTATTGTTTCTTTACTCACTTTTTTCAGCTCTCACTTTTACCTTAATTTTTCTCTACCGATTTTTTCCTTCACTCAGTTTCATTCTCTGAATTTTTCCTCAACTTTTGTCTATTCTCACTGTTTCCTCCACTCACGGTTTGCTCTATCGATTTTCTTCTTAACTAACTTCCTTCTCTGCTGATTTTTTCCTCCACTAAATTTTTTTTTCAGTTACTGTTTTATCTTGTCTCACTTTTTTATTCACTAATTTTCTCTTCACTCACATTTTATTTTATTGACTCACTCCCTCACTCACCATTTCCTTCACCGACTTTTAGCTTCACTGACTTCTCTACTCAGTTTTTCCTTCACTCTTTTTTTTCTTATTTACTTTTATCTTGTCTCACTTTTTCGTTCACTGATTTTTTCTTCATTCACTTTTGAGTTTATTGGCTTTTTACTCCACTTATCGTTTGCTCCACCGATTTTTTTCAAAGACTTACTTCTCTGTTCACTTTTACCACTCAATTGTTTCTTCATTCACTTTTTCCTGCTCTCACTTTTCCGTTCAGTAATGTTTCCTTCACTCATTTTGATTTTACTGACTTTTTCCTTCACACACTGTTTCCTTGCTCGATATTTTAAACACTTTTCCGTCACTCATTTTTTCTTCATTCACTTTTTCCTCCTCTCCCTTTTTAGTTCACTGATTTCTACATCACTCATTTGTATCTTCACTGAACTCATTGTTTCTTTCAAAGACTTGTCTTCACTAACTTTTTTCTTTAGTGACTTTTTTCTTTACTTTCCTTTTCTACTCTTTAATCCAGTCACTTTTTTCATTCACTTCTTTCCCTTTCACTGTTTTGTTCACTGATATCTTCTTCGCTTACTTTTCTAAACTCTGTCACTTTTCCCGCCTTCTTTTTTTGTGTTTTGTTCTTTTTCTTTGATTCCTTTTGTCATTGATTCTTTTTATTTTTGGTATACTTTGTCTCTGATTTCCTTTGGTTTTGATTCTCTTTGTCTCTTATTCTCTTGGTGCCTGATTTTCTTCAGCTATTGTCTTTGTTTCTTATTAACTTTATTTCTGATTCTTTTTGTCTCTAATTTTCATGGACTCTCATTCTTTTTGTATATGATTCTTTTTGTCTCTTATTCACTTTTTCTCTGATTTGCTTTGTCTCTCATTTTCTTAGATTTTTTTTTCTTGGGCTATCATGGGCTATCAATTTTCTTGGGCTATCATTCTTGTTGTCTTTCACTTTTATTAGCTCTGATTCCTTTGCCTCTCGTTCTCTTGTCCTTTATTCTCTTGGTCTTTTATTACCTTTATGTCTGATTCTCTTTATATTTGATTATTTTAATATTTTATTCTCTTGGTCTCTTTGTCTCTCACTCTCTTAATCTCTAATTTTCAAGGACTCCGATCCATTCTGTCTCTAATTCACCTTAACTTTGATTTACTTTGTTTATAGTTTTCTTTGTCTCTAATTCTCTTAATCCAATTTTTGCTTGGACTCTTTTTCTTTTTGTTCTCATATTCGTTAGCTTTGAATATTTTTGTCGCCGTTCTCTTGTTCTTTTATTCTCTGGGTCTCTTATATTTGAATCTCTTTGTCTCTGTAGCTTTTATTCTCTTTTATTTTTTTCTCTGATTAACTTTGTGTTATTTTCGTTGTTTTTGATTGACTTTGCCTCTGGTTCTTTAAAAAACATTAGAATTTTTCTCTTTGTCTCTGTTGCCATTTTTAGCTCAAACTTGTTGTCTATTTTATCGATTTTTTTTTTGTCCCGCATCATCTTGGTCTCATATGCTCTGGTCTCACATTGACTTTGTCTCTCTTTGTTTTTCGTTGTCGTTGTCTGTCATTCTCTTTATCTTTCAATAGCTTTGTCTTGGGTTCTTTTTGTCTCATCTTTGACTCCCTACAAATTTAATCTCTCACTCCATTTCATTCTGTTTCGCTTACGATCACATTTCGCATTTTCATTATATTTCTACCTCAACCTCTTTTATTCCTTTTACCTCACTCTCTGTCACTTACTTTATTTCACTCTCTCGATTATTTTATTCCCATATTCCTATGTCTGTAGTCAACTTTGTCTGTTATTCTCTTTGTATCTGATTGAGTTTGTCTCTGATTCCCTTAAAAAAATGATAGATTTTCTCCCACTCTTATTTTCTTTTCTCTGATGCCTCTTTCGCTCCCCTTCCTGTCTGTGATTCGTTTAGAGTCGCATTCTCTTGGTCTCACATTCTCTTTATCATTCATGGTTGCTGTCGTCATTCTCTTCATCTCTCATTGTCTTTGTCTTTGATTCTTTTTGTCTCATCCTCGATTTTTCACTACTTTTATCTCTCATCCCATCTCACCCTGTTTCGCTTTCGATCACTTTTCGCATTTTCATTTCATTTCTTCCTCAACCTTTCGTTCCTTTTACCTCACATTCTCTTACTCTCTTTATTTCACTTTTTCCCTCCCTCTGCTTAAAAAGCAGCTTCTTCAAAACTCGTGGAATCCCCTCAGTTCGAATTGAAAATGTTTGACTGGGTTCCGGCCGATGTTTGCCGTTTTAGATATTTTCACTGCTCTGCAATTCGGTTTGCTATATTCGTTGCTGGCATTCTCCAAGACTAGACAAACGGTAAATTGGTAATAAGACGCGGCAAATAGCAGCAAACAAGAATTTATGGCCACACTGTCGTGGAAATTCTAATAAAAATAAAATGGAAATTTAAATTTTCCCTGTTGAACAGCAAAGCGAGGCATAAAAGGCATAAAAAAAGCAAAAAAAAAAAACAGTAACAAATACTGCATTTCAATAAAAAAAGTAATAGAAAACTGGAAAAAGAAAGAGAGAGAGAAAAAAAGCACAAACAAAATGATACAAATTGTTACTTTTGTGTGTTTACGCTGAAATGAATCCGAAATTTCAGAGCGTTTGCTACATTTTAATGCGTCGCTACATTATTTACAATGAAATGTGAAAACTTTTAGCGTTAACTTTGCCCCACCAGCTGTTTCACATGGATCCTTTCAGCAGGCTGCGTTTGAGTAAATGACATTTCCATGCAGCGGCAAAAGCAAACAGCAATAATAACAACAACAATAAACAGAGTTGCGCGGCGACATGTGTTGCCTCCTCGTGGAAAGTTGCAGCGGCAGCGGCGACCACATATTGACGAGCTTAAAGGGAGCCGCGGGGAGGGGGCCGCGGGGGAGGGGGGGTGGGTGGGTTTGGCAAGAGGGTCGCGAGTATTGAAAAAGTTTTGCCTAATTTCTGCTTTTGGTTGTTGTTGCAAAACCTTTTCGCACAATGAATTTTGCACATTTTCCACGTGTATGCGCTGCGTTTTTTGCTTTCGGCCTTTTTGCGTGGTTTTCCTGGGGCGGGGGGGGGGGGGCGACATTTTCATTTCGCTGCGTTTTTCCAACCGCCAACTGTGCGGTGGTTTTTGTGTCACTGTTGAACGCATTGCAGCGAGGAACGAGCTCCAAAGCGCTCAAAGTGCAATATGCCAAAATTGTGTTGGAAAATTGCCTTTCCCCTCTCTTCCTCCACACAGCCCTAAACCTGCCTTTTATGCAGTTGAAGGACATTTTTTCGCAGTTGCGTTTTTGATTTTGAACAAACTAAAAAAAATAGAGTGAAACGTTTTAAAACTGGGAATTGCCTGAAAGCGATACAAATTTGCGCTGTTTTGGTTTTTGTTTTGATTTTTGCTTGCAGCAAAGTTGTGGCGCTTTTTTATTACACAAAAAGCCAAAAAATAAACCAACAGAAAAAGCAAGCAACACTGGCAGCAGTGCGTGCTGGGAAATTTGAGTAGTTTGGCATAAAAGTCACTTTGGCTTTTTCGCGGCTTTGTGCAAAACTCTGAAAACCTTCAACTACCAACGCAACAACAACAAAAAACACCAACAATCACCGCAGCAATTTGCACAAATAAAACATGTGGGCAGCACAGCAACAACACTTTTGACCGGTCAACTGGATTTTTCAGCCCTTTTGGTGATGTTTTTCTTGGTACTTTTACTTGAACAAAGTTTTTATTAACTTTTAAAGGTTCTATGGGAATTGTTTATTATTTTTTATTATCTGGTTTTGTTTTTACCACTTTAATATTTTTAAGTCAAATTTTCAAACTAAATGATAACTAAAAAAAACAAAATTTTTTTTTTTGTATGTCTAACTTCGATATTTTTTATTTTAAAAAATTAGTTCCAACTTTTGTTTTAATTCCTTTTTTTCATATATATTTTTTTAATTTTTAAAGTAAACAATTAATATTGATTGTTTAAGGACCTTGGCTTGTGGTTTATTTTGGTTTTTTCTACATTATTGTTTTTAGTTTTTATTTAAAAATGATTACTAAACATTTTTTAGATGTTTAACTCTAATATTTTTATGTTTAGAATTTAATTTTAATTTTTGTTTAAATTCTTGCGTTTTTATGTGTTGTTTTATTTTGAAATGAAATGTTTTATTTTGAAAGTAAAACACTTTTAGTATTTTTTGTGTTTTTTTTTTTTAATTTTGGCTAAACAATATTTTTTATACTTTGTATTTTTATTTGTATTTTTATTTTTTTTTTAATTTTGGCTAAACAATATTTTTTATACTTTGTATTTTTATTTGTTTGTTTTGTTGTTTTTTTTTTATTATTTTTTTAACAATATTTTTGTGTTTTAAAATTTTTTTATGTTTTTGAAGTTTTTTTAACTTAAAAATTTCTCTTTATTTAAATGCTTTTTTATCATATTTTTCATAATCTTTTCTAACAATGTTTTCTACTTAATAAATTTGTTTTATTGAAAATTGTTTGAAGTTGTTGTTGTTTTAAATTTTTTTATCTTTTTTACTTTTAGTATTATTTTTGTTTTTTTTTTGTTTTTAAACTTTTTATTAAACAATATTTTGTATGTTTTAAAAATTTTTTTTTAAGATTTTGTTGAACAATATTTTTTGTAGAGTTTTTTGTTTCCTTTTTATTTAAATGTTTTTTTATCATATTTTAGTAATCTTTTCTAACAATGTTTTCTTTTTAATTAATTTGTTTTTTTGTAATGTGTTTGATTTTTTTGAACATGTGGAACATGTTGCGTTTTCTATTTTGACTTTTTTGTTTTATTTACTATTAAACAATGTTTTTTTGTTTTTTATCATTTTCTATATAGTAAATTTTTTTTTCATTGTGTAACTTTTTTAAAATGTTCTTCAAGTTTTGTCTGAGTTTTCTTATTGTATATTTTTACTTTTTATATAAATGTTGGCTTTGTATTTTTAAGACTTTTGTTTAACAAAATTGTTTATTAATTAATTTTATTAATATTAATTAATTAATTTATATTGTTTTTAAATAATGTTTTTTAATTTCTTTAGTTTGTTTTCTGCTTTTTAAACTTGTTTAAATTTTTGTGTTTTCAATTTTTGTTTTTAATTTAATTTTTTAGTTTTTGTTTGCTATTTAACAATTTGTTTTTTGGGCTTTTGAAAATTTCAATTAAGTTGTTTTTAGTTTCATTTAAAAAGTTCTTTTAAATGTTTTTTAACTTTTTCTTGAGTTTTCTACTTTAAAATTGTGTCAAATAATTTTATTCAATTTTTAATGTTTTTTTATTTTTTAAACATGTTAAGTTTTTGTGTTTTAAAGTTTTGCTTTTAATTAAATTTTTTAGTTTTTGTTCACTACTTTACAATTTGTTTTTTGGGTATTTCGAAAATTTTTTTTTAGTTTTGTTTAGTTTCAATTATAATTGTTTTTTTTATTTTTTGGAACTTGATGGAATTTTTAGTTATTTTATTTGTTTTTATTGTTTACTTAATGTTTTTCTTACTTTTTTTTTGGTATTTGAATTTTTTTATTTATTTATTTATTTTTATGTGTTTAAGCATTTTTAATTTGTATGAACTTTTGCTTTTTAAAATTTCGTTAGTTTTTATATATCAAAACTTTTTTGGTTGTAAATTTAACATATTTTTACAATTTCTATTTTTTTGTGTTTGTAACTTTTTTACAGTTTGTTTTATTGGTTTTATTAGTACATTTTTGTATTCTTTTTGTGTTTGTTTTTTTACTAATAATGTTGTTGGTTTTATTTTTGTTTTATTTTTTGGCTGTTTCAGATTCAACGTTTTGTTGTTATTATATCCAAAATATTTGTGCTCTTAAATTTGTGTCTTTTAATTTTTGTTTGTTTCATTTTTAAGGTTTTTTTCCATATTTACATATTTTTTTTTAAATTTTTGTTATTTCTAAACTTTTTGTTTAGAGTTTACTTTAATTCATTAGTTTTTATATATTTATATTTTTGTACTCAGGGCAGTCGCCGTAGCTCAGCTTGTTAGTGCGTTGGGCTTCGAGTCAAATGCGACGCACGAACCCAGGTTCAATACTCCGTTGCGTTAACACCGAAAAAAAAGAAAAGCAACAATTTTTCTTTCGGCGGCTGCCCTCTCAGCAGGAAATTGCAAACCTCTGAGAGTAAAATTACTTATGAAAAAGCTCCCAACTCGCCGTTCGGAATCGGCATACAACTGTAGGTCCCTTTCAACCTTCTAAAAGCATTCGGGTTGCGGGTAGCTAAGACTTAGTCTCGTAATCGGGCTGTCTTTCCAGTCAAGAAAAATAAGAATACTCAGGGTTTTGATTTACTTAGCGTGGAATATTTCCTCTAATTTTTTGGTTTATATTTAGTAGGCAGTTTTGAATTGTTTTTTTAAATATGCTTATTAAACCGATTTTCCATTTATCCGTGTCTACTCGTGCTGCCTAGGTACCTGATTGGAATTTGTTTCCCTCTACCTATTTATTACCTCAACTTGCTTCTTGCTTCTCCCGTAAAATGTCCAGTTTTTTTTCCACTTTGCCATAGCAATTTTCTTCTCAAACGCGTTTAACGTTACTCTGGCAACTCTCGCTGTCAATGGCAAAAAATAGCCTATCGCCCTCTCTCTTTCCCTCTCTTTTGCCCTCTCTCTTTCATATTTGTTTGGCAGTTTAAACTTTTGAAAGCCGCAATTAATGCCCAGCGAACTTTATGGCCAAACCGCAGCCAAAGTTGCCAACATTGTCATTGGTTTTGCGGTCAAAAACGATAAAAATAAATTACATTCACATACAAAAACCAACCAAATAAAAAAAAAACTGAAAATGTGTTGTTCACACAGTGTGAAAGGAAAGTAAAAGCTTTGAGGTTGGAAAAAAAGCAAAAAAATAAGCGTTGCAAAGAGACATGTTTTTGAGAGTTTTTATGAAACTTACAAAACAAAAATAATTGGAAAAAATTTTGTTATAAGGTAAAGGGAAAAGGTTGCAGGCGAAATTAAGTTGAAATGGTGCAACCAGCAGGTGTGAGCTGTCAAACTTTTGACTGCATTTTGACTTTGAATCGTGGGCGGAAGGTTAAAGCAGATTCTGGTTGGCTGAGTCTGGTACAAGAAGTTAAAGTGAACAAGAAATTTTTTGCGGAATTTTTATTTTGTAGTAAACTTATACGATTTTAATTAACCATAAGGCAGAGAAAGTCCCTTTAAAGACCCGGCAAGTCTTCTGGAAAACTAATTTCTTATTCATAGATTGGAAAAGAAGTTTTTTAACCTACAAATTTAAAAACTGAATGGCTGAGGTTCCAAAAAATTGAATTCCTGTTTGTAATTTTTGTGCCCAAAGTCCAGTTGAAAATTCCAAATTTTTTTTTAATTTTATTGAAATACCCAAAGTTGTCTAAAACAATTCAAACTTCAGCAAAGCACTTGAAAGCAGCCAAACAAATTTTTCGCCTCACCTGCTTTACATGAGACAGAACAATCAACAACTTGTGCGCACTTAAGTTGTTAGAGAAACATTTTTTGAAATATTTGCAGAAAACACTTGAACAACATTTGCCAACCAGGACGAAAATCGCAGCTCTTTAGCGAAGCAAACAAGAAGAGAGAAAAACAAATCAAAAAACAAAATGAAAAAAATTACAAAATTGAAAACCCAAAATCCGCTTAGATGCCACACTAAGTGGCCATGTAACGTCTCGATATTAGTTGTTACAGCAGCAGCTGCCGTCAACTGCAACGTTGAACAGGATACGGCAGCAGGAAAGCGCAGACAGTACAACAACTACACAGGGACGAAGGGACGGACAGGCAAACGCTGCAGAAGGAAAAGCGTCCAAAGTAGAGACTGCATGAGTAGAGACTCATATGTGTGTGAGTGTGTATGAGAGGAGTCTCTGTGTGTGTGTGTTTTCAGTCCTTTGCCTCATATGCTTATTTATTTGTTTGCTTGCTTACACGTTTTGTTGCGGTTTTTTTTATTTTTGTTTTTATTTCTTTTTTATTTTTTTTCATATTTTTGCAACTTTACCGCTTTGACTGTTTTTAGTGTTTTTGTTTTTTTTTGTTATGAATGTGGAGCTGAAATTTTTACTCACATCTCTCGTCTTCACTGCCAACAAGTTGTTTACATTCTCCACTCTTTCAACACTATTCGTTGCCTCTTTAATGTGCATACATTTGTATGTGTGAGTGTGTTTGTGAGTGTGTGTGTGTGTAATGTATGTTAATGCCAGCAAAACGACGACTGAAGTGTGCACAACTTCTGTCTTTAAGTGGCTGTACGCTTCCTTATTGCTTTTCCGCATTGCTCTCACTGGCAAAGCAGATGACACACAGACAGTCATGCAACACACATACATATGTAAACTGTGTCTGTGTTTGTATCTACATTAATGCAATCTTTCTGTGCCTTTGCCCAAGAACTGCCAAATTTAGATGCTTGTGTCTCACTGTGCATTTTACATAAAAATATAAAAAAATAGATTTGTTACTTTACAAATCTGTGTGTGTGTGTCTTAATGCCATTAAGTTTCAAAAACTCTACAACTTCTCAGGTTGCATTGATGATACAAAAATGCATTTATTTATATCGACAGCACAGCTTGTTAAGTACTGACACGAAGGCACTTTATCGATTTCGCTCCATGCATTCACATTACAAGCGGAAAGTGGAAAAATGACATTTTTTTTTCAAAGTGTAATATTACACTGGCCATAAGTGTAAACTGCAAAACTTTGCCAATAAAATCATGGCAAATGGCCGTGATGAACTCAATCTGGTTTGGCATTGTGCAATATGAACGTTAGCTATGAAGTGCTGGTAAATTGAGTAGCATACTTTTTGGAGCTGGCACTTGACTGGCACTAGTCTTAGTGCAGTAGTTTTGGTAGTTGGTTGTGGTAGCTAAGATGCTTGGTTAGAGTAAGCGATTTGTTTAGAGTTTGTCATTCAATATGATTCACAAACTGAATTCAATTATGGGACACCAAACACAACTAAGCAGAGAACATTTAACAAATCAAAGTATTATATCAAAGTAATTGAGGGCTTGGGCGGATTTGGGGTTCAAACCTCCCCACACAAAAATTTCGGGTCAAAATATGGTTTCGAATTATTCGGCTGAAAAGTTGTACGTAAACCCCTCCCCCCCAAATGAACTCCTGTGTGCGCCACTGTACCAAAGATATCTTAAAGGAATGTGCAGTAAATTCGCTTTGAAAGAGAAGAGCAATCCATCAATCAGGGGTGCATTCAGGAAAATATTTCTGGGGGGTTTCAAAAAGTAGTTTTTTAATATTTATAAAATGCCTTTTAATTTGCATGTAGTTTTAAACTCCAACCTAATATTTCGGGGGGTTAAACCCCATCCCCCTCCTCCCCTGAATCCGCCACTGCCATCAATCAATCCGCCAATGACATCAAAAACAAATGATAGAGAAAGGAATGATCTTCTATGCCCCAAGATTTTCAAGTTTATGAACCTACAGCGGGAAATGTGGGATGAAGCTAGATCCTGAAGGTATAGAGATTAAGTTTTAGATAGGTGAGGTGAGGTTAGGTTAGTTACTAAAACCTCTTCCACGTCCTTTGGCCCATCCGTTACTAACGTCAAGCAGCTCTAAGCTCAATCGTCTCTTAGACGTAATTACTTTCGGTTCCGGCTTCTTGTCGCTTCTCTAAGGCCCTTAATGACTCTGATTGCCATGTTCTATGAAAGATTTCAACCCACAAAAATCATCTCTCTAGTCCGTTTGTTTCGCGCCGGTAATACGGTCAAGTATTTCGTCGGGAGGTCACGTCACGTATGTTATGCCACTTAGCGAGTACTTCAACCGAATAGGCTAGAATGTGCTTTGAGATGATTCTAATGAAGGATGAGCTACTTAAACTTGATTTTCAGATATCTTTCGCTTTACAAAAGTGACGCATTTGCTAACTAAAATCGAATCTAATTAAAAAAAGTCTGTGGGAAACCTTATCTCAAGGGCTGCCTATCAAAGGCTGCAGTATCATCCTGCGGTGTGGCTGGCGAGATCTAGTTAGTTAATCTAGATCTAGATAGTTAATAGCTCGGGCACTTGCTTGTCAAGAAGGATGGAAATAGCTGTGATACAATGGACAGCAATGCCTTCGTGACTGTGTCCTGGTATACTTCTAACAATATCTAATAATTCATGCCTGTACTGTCGAGAATTGGATCGTCTAAAAAAACAATTGCCCAGAAGCGGTCATCTTTGACTAATAGGTCAGGAATTTTGCCATATCAGCACAACTCCAGACCACACATATCAATAATGACTCGCCAAAAGCTTAAAAAACTAAGTTGCGTGATTCTCACCTTTGACCGTAGTCTTAGTTCGAATGTGTACTGTCATCAATTGAATCGTCTTAAGGAAGCAATTGTCCAAAACCAATCAACTTAGGCCAATAGGAGAGAGATTGTGTTCCATCAGGAACGCCAGGCCACACACACACAGTGATTCGCCAGAAGCTTAAAGAACTAAGTGATTCTCACCTACAATCAAAGTCTTGACCCAACAAGACTCACGACTCTCACCTACAACCAAAGTTTAGTGCTTGTTCGTATTGTACTGTACTGACAACAATTAGACTGTCTGAAGGACAGGAGAGGAGACAAATTATGTTCCATCAGGACAACGCCAGGCCACACACACATATCGATAGTAACTCGCCAAAAGCTTAAAGAACTTAGTTAAGTGATTCTCACCTTCAACCGAAGTCTTGGTTTGAACCTGTACTGTCAAGAATAGGACCATCTAAAGAAAGCAATTGTCCAGAAGTAGTCAACTTAGGCCCATAGGAGAGAGATTGTGTTCCATTAAGAACGCCAGGCCCCACACATATCAAGACCGTGTAAACGCAAGAAATTCGTGTCGTCGGACATGTGCGACGGTTATCAAAATTTTTTGATTTTTCTGTCGGCGCGACGCACATGTGCGACCGTGTAAACGGCTGTGTGACACACATAGTGCATTTTTTCATTCCATCGGTGGACAGCGAGCAGTGAGGATGGCGTCGCAAAAAAATGAAATATTATGGAAGGAGTTCTTTGAGGTGTATAGACACAATCCCGAACTGTGAAAAGTAAAAGGTGAAGAATATAAAAATAAAAATTAAAAGAAACGCAGCATAGAGGTGCTTTTATGCAAATTTAAAGAAGTTGATGCGAAAGCGCATACCATGTTGCTTCGTTGGCAGCAGCGAGACAACTGAAGTGTGCGCACATGTTTGACCGTGTAAACGCTCATCGCACATTTCCCCCATCGCACATGATTGCAAACATGTGCGACCGTCTAAAGGCCGCTTAAGATAGCCACAATGAAATTAATTATTCGAAATGGCAACAATGGCAATTATGGAACAAATCGGTGCATATTTGGTTTAAATCTTCACTCTATCACTCTATCTATCTTTTAAAAAAAAATTTAAAAATTTAAGTTACAAAATTTTGAACAACTTATTTATGTATATGTATGCTTATGTCTATTTATACATAAACATATATACATACATACATACATATATGTTCATTTGTTATACAAGTAATTAATTTTCCCTTACTTGCCTTGTAATTAAGATTCAACTGTGATTCTGTTTTGTGTCCCCAGCTGTTGTCTGTTAATTCGACCAAAATCATCCATGAAAATTTTACCCCAAAAGGCATTAAGTAGAACAAAAAGAAAGTTTTCTTGCCTCCACTGCCATTTCCCACAATGCTAATAATTGTAATTTTGTAAAAACACGAAAAACAACAATCAGCGAACATTTAGCAACTTTTCGCTTGTGACGCTCGTTCAAGTTTTCCGGCGCTACTTTGCTTTGATTCGGTGTTTGTTATTGTTGTTGTTTTTTGTTTTTTTGGATAATATTCATTAGCACGAAAAGTGGACGGAAAGTAAAATGTCTTGTACATTGTTGCAGCAGGCACAGTTAAGGCCAAGGCAACACTGGCTAATGTGGCCATGTAAATCTGTGTGTGTGTCTGTGTGTGTTTTGGTTATGTTATGTGGAAGTAATAACGAGGGGGAAAAACTTTGCACTAACACTAACTACACATTAGACATGCTGTTATTGTTGTTGTTGCCTTAACTGCGCGCTACAACCATTTTCATACACTTTACGTGTGTCTATGTGTGAGTGTGTGTGTGTGATATGTTGCTTTGTTGGTTATTGGAAAATGCCGCTACGGTATTTTGGGCAGCTTTAACATGTGACATGTTGTTGCAATGAAACTGTTATATGATTATTTTCGAGTTGTTTTTGTTGTGGAGTTTTTTGGTTGTATGGCTATTGTTATTGCTAAAGTTGTTGTTTGGGTTTTTTGTTGCCATTATTGAGGTATAAGGCAAATCTGAAGGGCAGTGAGAAGCGTTAAGTGTTCTGGCTTGCACTTTTATGGGCCAAAGCGCTCACTGGGTTCGGTTGGGTGGGCATGGACTATGAACGATTGACTGGGTGTTTGAGTGTTTTGTTCGAACGAATGTGCGTTGTGGTGGGTGACCCAGTTTCGGAGTGTGTTGTGTGCTACTTTTATTGCCTTTATTCTTGTGGCAGTGGTGTGGCCCGAGTGTGCGTGTTGCATGCCAGGGAATTGAAGGGTAAAGTTTTAGTGCCGGCAGCGCTGAATGTGCAAAGCGAAACACATATGAATTTATTTAATTTGTCCCAGGAGTGTAATTTGATTTTTAGCTGGCAAATTTACGCATCAAGTTTATTGTAGGGTAGCACAAATAATCGATACTCGATACACAAGGCGCACAGAAAAATCACGCATCACTCATACGACCTGTGGGTCGATCAGTGCCTACTTAAAGCTTGTAGTAGTAACAGCTTTGTTGTTGGCTGAAACGCTTAAAGCTGGTTAAGTATTTTTCTTATTACGTGATACTTTTGTTATTGTTGTTTTTTATTGCTGATTTTTATGACATTAGAGAGTTGCCGCCCAATCGCTATAAGATTTTTATGCTTCGCCTTCGCTTACCTTCAGTAATTTGGCTGCTTTGAAGATTTTACGCATGAAAGCAGTAACTGCTCCTTTTTTATGCATTTAAATATTTTCAAACAAACACTTGACTCACAATTTGTTAGGTTTTGTAATGCAGAAACAAAAATAGTCAAAAGAGAATAAGAAAAAAAAAACAGTTGACTGCCATTGTTTGGTTGCAATTTGCTAGAAATTGTGATAAAAAAATAAAAGAAACAATAAAAATAAAAATAAAATAAGAAATAATGCAGATTGTTGCTTGTGTTGCTGTTTTGTTTTTGCTTTATTTTTGCCGTTCTGCTGTCACAATACACTTCCGGTTGCTTGACTGAGTTTTAGCTGTAAACAACAAAATATTTGTAGCATATTTCAGGGCGCAAAGCAAAAGTTCTGCTCAAACAATTATACGATAATTTTATCAAGTTCAGAGAAGTTTCTGCTAAGTAAAATTGTTCACCCGTTAAGACATAACAAAACCACACCTAAGTGTTTAAAACCAATTTAACCCATTAATGCTTGAAAGACAATTTTCTGAAGGCCTTTTTTATAATGTTTTCGGTACAAAACCACCTTAACTCATTAATGCTTGGGAGAATATTTTTTAAGGGAATATTTTTTTAATGAGTCTTTTGGTAAAACATCATTGATTTGTGATTTATTGATTTTTTAGTCTAAACAAATCTAAAAAATTCGGTGAAATTTGTTTTCATTGTTTTAGAATAATGGATCAAAATTCAAATCAAATAGTTTTTTCTTATTATTTAATAAATATTTGATTTTCTTATTGAAAAAAAAAATCATTGATTTGTGATTTATTGTTTTTTAAGTCTAAAAAAAAATCTAAAAAATTCGGTGACAGTTTATTTCTTTATTTAATTGACTAAAGTTCAGAAAAATGGATTCAAAATTCCATAAAAATGCACATTGAATAGTTTTTTTCTTATTATTTGATAAATATTTGATTTTCTTATTGAAAAAAAAATCATTTATGTTTGATTTTTTTGTCGATCCAAAAAATCGGTGAAATTATTATCATTAATCATTATTTTATTCATTAAACCCCATAAAAATTGATCAACAAAATTCCACAGAAATGCATATTGAATAGTTTTTCTTTTTATTTGATAACAATTTGATTTTCTTATTGAAAAAATGCTTTTAATTTTGAATATGTTTGTATCGACGTTATCCTTTTTATTATTAAAGGGAACTGTCTCCAACTAATTTCCTTTACTCATTCATGAGTTTTAACCTGAACCAAAAAGAACAGAACAAAAACACATTTAACTACTAAAAGCCAATTGAATCCACAAACGCCTGAATGAACGATTTGTAAGTCTTTTTTTTAGCAACTCTGTCGTTAAAAAATCAAACGTCAAACACTTTACCAAACTTTTTTTCTATGTTAAAATGCCGAAACTTTAGAAAAATTCAATTGAAATGACAAAAATACCTTCGGAAAATGTTTTGTCTTATTTAATTTGACAAAAAATCGTAACTTTTCATTGCAAAATTTAATTATTTCAGTATATTTTTTATTGAAATTGTTTAGAAATATCCCTAATTAAATTTAATTAGAGATATTTCTAATTAATTGTCCATAAACCTTTCATTTTTAATCGTATAGACAGTTTTCTAAAAATTCAGAATGGTAACATTCAATATTGGATCTCAAAGCCTATAAAAGATACGTTTCAAAGCAAAGTATCTCTTTTAAAAGAAAAGATTTTCTGGCGGCGCTGCCAATATAAAACTTTATGCATTAAAAGGTACATTCTTTCGCTTTTTAAAGAAAAAATTTTATGATATTTGGTTCACTAGAAGTGGAGTTATTACATCTGAATTCATAGTTTGTGTCATTGGTACAGAAGTGAGCATCGACGAACCAGATTCTTTGTTTTAAACTTGTTAAAACTTTTACCGAAACATTTCAATTGTTGAACCAAATCTTTGGTGATGATTGTTTACTCAAAATTAGTGATAATGAGTTATATAGGTGATTTGAAAACTGTAGTGAGACTATAAATGATGACCAACATGTGAGTCAATCCAAAATGAGAGACCACTGCAGATTCAATCAAAATTGTGCGCGAACTCATCGAAGATCAGGCAAACTCTTCAATGAATATCAACATCTCTCATCTTCAATGAAATTCTTAAAATTGAATGTCAATATGTCAATAACATAAATTTTTTCCATTTTAACTGATCATTTGGCCACTGAAAAGTTTACCGACTGACGACTTTTG
Organism: Melieria omissa; assembly: GCA_963971225.1. Taxonomy (NCBI): domain Eukaryota; kingdom Metazoa; phylum Arthropoda; class Insecta; order Diptera; family Ulidiidae; genus Melieria; species Melieria omissa. The sequence continues at coordinate 129,152,478 of OZ020267.1, read as the reverse complement.
ATCGATAGTCACTAGTAAGTGACTTTTTGTCTTAGATTCGAATTTTAACTCAATCACTCATCGTTTTTGTCTAATTTGGCGCTGTGCAACTTTTAACTTTTCGGTAGAATGCATTTGCCGACAAAAACTGAAAATTTTGTATGCGTAGAAGTCATTTGAAAGGCTTGCACGGAAATCCTAAAAGATAATCCAGCCGATTCTATTAACATGAAGAGGGATTGTTTGATGATTCAAAACCCATCCATAAGGCTTGTATAGACATCCTGACGAACGTTTTGTCCGACGATTAAAAACACTTAATCGACATTCTTTCAGACCAGTAATGACAATTATAAAGACGGAATTTCGTGGGAACCTAGAAACCATCCCAAAGGCTTAAACCAAAATTCTGAAGAACATCTTAGCCGACGATCTTAAACAGTCGGCATGCTTTTTCTGCTGACCTTTCTATTACTCACGAAGAGGGACTGTTTTGAAGACCTAGAAGCCATCCAAAGGGTTCTACTGACATCCCGAAGGTTACTCTTTTACTCGTGAAAAGAAAAAAATTTGATGACCTAAAAACCATTCGAAAGGCTTATACCGATATCCAGAAGAATATCCCGGTCGACGATCTAAAAAATTCGATATGCTCCAGTGATGGCCATTCTGCTACTCGTGAAAATAGAACGTTTCGAGGACCCAAAAGCTCTTCAAAAGGCCTGTACAGAGATCCTAAAGGATATTCCTGCCGACGATCCAAAACACTCAGACATACTTTTAGACCCGTGATGACTATTCTGCCTCTCGTGAATAGGATACGTTTTTGGACCTAGAAACCAATCAAAAGACTTCTACTAACATCATGAAGGACGTTCCTTCCGACGATCCAAAACACTCAGATATACTTATAGACCACTGATGACCATTCTATTAATCACGAAAAGGGGTTGTTTTGAGGAACTAAAAGCCATCCAAAGAGCTTCAACCGACATTGTGAAGAACATCTCGGCGGACGATTTAAACCACTTGACATGTTTTTAGACCAGTGATGACCACTCTATTACTCATGAGGTGGGACTGTTTTGGGGACCTAGAAGCCATCCAAAAGGTTTCTACCGATATCCTGAAGGTCACTCTGGTACTTGTAAAAAGGAAAAATTTTTATGACCTAAACACCATTAAAACGTTTTTGGACATAGAAGCCGCCATACAATCCAAAAGGGTTGCATCATCATCCTGAAGGACATTCGGGCTAACGATCTAAAAACTCGACGACTTTTAGACCTATGTTGACTATTTTACTTCTCGTCAAAAGAAAACGTTTTTGGAGGTCGAAGCTATCCTTAACGACTTCATGGCCGACAATCTTAAGTAGTTGACATACTTTCGAACCAGTGATGCCAATTCGCGAGTATTTGTGTGTTTACGTGTGTTTCAATTTACGTGTTTTTTGTGTTTAATTTCGTATGGAAGACGTGCGTTAAAAAAGTTAAAATAAACTCAGGTTCAGGTATAGCTAAGTATAAACGCCCAAAAGCAGGCTATGATTTTTTAATTTCAGTTTTAACGTTCAACTTGTTTTTCTGTTTCAATACTAATGACAGTTATTAATTTTGTAGCAAACATTTTAATGATTTTCTTTCAAGTTCTTCCACGTCTCTTATCGCTTGATCAGTTGTGCATATAAAACAAATGACTTATCATCCTCAACTCGAAGTACCCAACTCAAGTGACGCACAAAGCTGCTAACTACGTGTATCCTTCCCACCTTGTCTTGCTTCCCATTTGAGCGCTTCTTGGTGCCCCTTTCATGTCCGTTTCCCCTCTTTGCAACGAGACATTTGCTGAAAAACTAAACAACACGCTGCTCTGCCCTTCGACGCATTCCACCAAAGCAAAAAACTGCCCGAAAAGGGTTAAATGGCTTTGGGTTGTGGGTGAATGTGTATGTGTAAGTAAGTGTGTATGTATGTGTGCAGCAAAACTGTAAAAGTGATTAAAACGGAAATTTAATTGAAATGCGCACATTTGCGTAGGCATTTACGTTTTCCGGTACAGAGCGTTCGAGTGGCGGATGAGTGTGTGAGGGCTGCGTGGGCGAGTGAGTGCTGCACGTTTCGACGCATTCAGTTGCTCGGCCGTTCGGTCGCTCACTCACTGCGGCTGTGAAGGCGATTGCTTGGTTTGGTCTATCGGCCACGTTTGCTGGGTCATTTAGGAATGCGAAATATGCTGTTGTTGTTGTTTTGTACATACGATTTGCGCAATGTTGAGCATTTAGTGTTTGAAAATGGGAGCAGCGCAGGTGCGTGTTCAGCCTCCTCATCACTTCAACTCCCTCTCCCTCTCCCCCCATTTCAAATTTGGACAGTGGTAGTTTGTATTTTTGCGCTTCGCCGCTGCAAATTTGCATGCGAGTAGATTTGGTTGGTGGTCGGGGAGCGTGGAGCGTTAAATTTATATGTGCGCGCTGCCGTTTTGATTACATTTCACCCATTTTCTCTAGTAATTTCGCTTTTCGGTGGCATTTCCACTTGGCTTGCACTTTCAGTTTGGTTTTGTGCCGACTGTGCAAAATCCTAATTGAATTTTGTGCCATTTAGTTCAACGTACGTTGAGTGTTGTATCATTAGTCCGAAACTGAAGGACCAGCTTCTAAATCCAATGCAGATATCGTTTCGAAGTGATAATGACGTGCAGACAATGATGGGACTGGGAGATGCTTGCATGGAGAATCAAAATTTGATAAATTTTTTCAAGGATTAAAAAAGGATTAGTGCCGGTTTAAGCGATAATGGAAGAACTGATAGTCTCATGTGGATGATTAGAATTATTACTCATGGAAGATTTTTCACTCCACGTTGAGTAATAATGATGACAAATGTTCTGGTTAACCTATCGAAGCTGAGGATAACCAAATCAAAGCCATAACTGAGTCGCATCGTCATATTTGGTAGGTAGGTAGGTGTAACTAGCTGGCCACATAGATCCTTATTATGTCCTTAGCTATTCCAGATGCTGATCCTTGTAAGAGTTGTCGTTGTGATCGGTTAGAAAACGAGTGTGTTTAGTAAACTTCAGCAAACGCTTCAGGCCTTACATGCTTCAAAATTTGAAGCTTTGGAGATATGTTCTAATGTCTTCAAAAAGTCATGTTTCTCGTACATTCGGCAACGTTCATTGTATGTCAAAGCTATCCTATTTGCATGAGCCGCTAGAAGGCAGAGCCCTCTTAATACGTCTATAACGGCTCTGAAGTCTGCAGAGTATAGACTAATTTTGTTTCAGTTTGACAGGTGGCAAGTTCCTTCACCCTGAAAAATGGGTTGTACACAATAACATGGAACGAAACCGGTCCTAGTGAACCAACAAAAAGCACATCAACATCTGACGACAAAATTTGCCATATTTGGTAACCTGTTTAAAATATAATGGAACTTGGTTGGAAATTGATTTCATACCCAAAATATGGTTCGAGTCGTGTACCATCAAATTACCGTTTATTCTGAAATTTTAAAAACTCTTTAAATGAAGTTTTAACATTTAAAGAGTTTCACTTTTTTTTTTGCTAATAAGTTTCAGAAATTCTATGAGTGCGGAATCATATTGTTGCCAGAAAGATGACAAAAAGTCATGGCACAAAATGGAAAATTAAACATTTATTTCAGTTTATTTTTGTATAAAAAAACATTGAGTTTTATTTCACACTGCAAAACCAAAATTACTTGGCCAACCAAAAAAAAAAAAAATTAAAATTCTGATGAAAATTTAATCTGACCTTGAAATATACACTGATGAAAGATTCCAGAAAAAACTATTTGGGGAAAACAATAATTTAATGAATATTTCTTAGGGAAAGTAGCAATTTTCTGATTGAATCTAAATAGAATTCAAATAGTTAAAATTTTGAAAGAATCTAAATCTGACCTTGAAATATACACTGATGGAATATTCCAGAAATATACTATTTGGGAAAAGAATATATTTATAAATATTTCTTATGGAAACTAGCAATTTTCTGCATAAACCTAAATGTGATCTTCAAAATAGTTAAAATTCTAAAAGAATCTAAACCTGAGCTTGAAATCTACACTGATGGAAAATTCCAGAAAATACAAAAATCGATCTTCAAATAGTTCCAATTCTGAAAGAATCAAAATCTGACCTTGAAATATTCACTGATGAAGTATTCTAGAAAAGACTTTGGGAAAAGAATATATTTATGAATATTGCTAGGAAAACTAGCAATTTTCTGAATGAATCTAAATGTCATCTTAAAATTGTTAAAATTCTGAAAGAATCTAAATCTGACCTTGAAAAATTCACTGATGGAATATTCCAGAAAATACAAAAATCGATATTCAAATAGTTCCAATTCTGAAAGAATCAAAATCTGACCTTGAAATATTCACTGATGAAGTTTTCAAGAAAAGACTGGGAAAAGAATATATTTATGAATATTGCTAGGAAAACTAGCTATTTTCTGAATGATTCTAAATAAGATCTTCAAATAGTTGAAATTCTGAAAGAATCTAAATCTTGAAATATAAATTAATGAGGACATGAGAACCTTGTTGAGGCCCTATGCTCCAGTGAGGAGTGAACAGGGAATGAAAACAAATTCTAGAAAAGATTCGTTGGGAAAAGAATATTTTTATAAATATTTCTTAAGGAAACTACCAATTTTCTTAATGAATCTTAACGTGATTCCGTTATCAGAAATGATATTTGGAATTATTTTAAAGAATTTTGCCTAGGAAAACTACCAGTATTTAGTTTGTAGAATGCATTTGTTGTGTTCTAATGCATGTTTGACGTTAAGAAAAAATAATAAAATAATAATTGTAATAAAAACTTTTTGGTACCATTGATGTTGTTCTATGCACCAAAAAGGGATAAACAAAATTTTTAAAGATTATTATTATTAATTTTATTATTAATAATTTTTAAAGAATATTAAAATAAACAAACCCTCAGCTATAAAAACTGAGCTTAAAAACTGACTCGATCTTTATGGAGAAAAATTTGTAATCTTTAAACTTGGTTTTCTGTTTCTAAGACAAAAATTACTGCTGCCCGTTGTTCGACCTTGTGGTCATCTCTATGAGTCAAAGACCAAAACTGTAAATTTTCCTAATATATATCTGTGATTTATGTTGCTACTGCACAGAATCAGGTGTTAACATATCAAATACGTGGGAGAAAAGAAAGAAACCGGCAACACTGTTAACAAATTGCTTTGAGTGCATCTTGAACAGTGAGTTTTGCTTTCCGAAGAACGGTTGAAGCATTGAATAGATGCCGAAATCAACTTAAAACACCAGAGACCGCCAAGTAGACAGACGAACAGTCGCACAACTTTGAAAACTGCAACTTTTGTGATTAATGCACTTTTGGACGTTATTCGGTCATCGTTGTTGTTCGCATATCATCAACAGCTTTCGTTAGACAGTCAACTAGTGTTGTTGTTGTTGTATTTAGTGGCAGCTATTGGTTGACTACACTGGCAAAAGGCCAGTCAAGTGTAATTAACAACAATGCGCAGTAAATGTGGCAGACCACATGCAACTACCTGTGTGTGAATGTCTCTCTGTGTGTGTGAATGTCTCTGTGTCTGAAAACTCATAATGGCCCACCTACTGTGCTGGGAAATGCTTTTTTATGTTCTTGTTGTTGTTCTCATACTGTTGCATTTATTCAAAAATATTTCGAGCATGTTAACAAGCACATTTGCAAACTCATTAAATGCAACACAGGCACTGGACCGATGCGTCGGTCGACTGTGTCCTGTTTCGAGATGATTATACGAACATTTTTCACAGCAGCACAGAAATCGAAAATTTTATGGTAAACAGGCAAGCAGACACTTTCCCTCTGCAGTGCGACGCTCTCTCCCTCCCCTTTCCCTCCTCCTCCCCTTCGACCATCACAGTTGCACTGCCACTTTCCCATTTTCCCGTTGCTAATGGGCACACGTGCAAAATGTGATCAATTACTTTGCCGCGCTTTGGTGGTGGTGGCAGCGACGGAAAACGAAAGCAAAAGTGTGGCAGTTGGGAAAAGACAAAATTAATGGCGTTACGCTTTTGCAATGAAGCGAAGTAATGAAAGTTTCAATTGAAAAAAAAATAGATTTGAAAATGACTTCCACCTTCAACTGGAATTTGTAATGAAGTTTCTGCGTACAGTTTCTAATTTGTTGAGTACATCGTGCGGCTTAATCAACGTTGGCGTTCATTCAGATGCGTTAAGTCACCTTGGGCGATGTCAGTTTTGCTCGTGTGGACTATTTAATCCGACTGGAGCATTGCCGTGGTCTTCGATTTCCACTCAAGCAGCCATGGCCGCATCAGTTTGTGTTGGCTTACGTGTGGTGGTTGGCTTAAGTGGGCTTCTACGCACTTTGCCGCACGAACGCTTCGCGCTTAAGCAGCAAATTTGCACCTCTAACTCAATGAGTCGCCGTGTTTGTGCTGCAGACAGGCAAATTAATTGGATTCGTGCGAGTAATTAGTGCAAATGTTGAGCTAAGAATCGATGTGGTTCTGCTGGCTATTTGGAATGCTTTAACCCTATAACGATTGGTTGAACAAATGTTTGTGTTTTGCATAAAGTTTAGTCAGAATTTTAAAGTCACAATTTTTGTCACGAACTATTCAGATTTTCAATATCATATTTTTATTGTCAGTAGGACAGTAAACTTTTCATAAAGTCACATTGCCACTAAAAAGGTTTAACAAAATCTAGTAATTTGTCAAAACACTGAGATTCAGGTCTTGAGGGGTTAATATACGCAGCAGCGGAACACGTTTTTGGTCAGCATTAACCACAAAGTAACCGAATACCTGTGGGTTTAATTTAAATGTTTTTTGTCTGCAATTTAAGTTCAGTATTTTTTGTGTCTGGGATCACTGCTCCAAGCGTCATTGGTTCGATTCTCATTTTTTGATTTTGTTTTGTTTTATTTTATTTTATTTTATTTTATTTTATTTTATTTTATTTTATTTTACTTTATTTTAGTTTATTTTATTTTATTTTATTTTAATTTATTTTATTTTATTTTATTTTATTTTATTGTATTTTATTTTATTTTATTTTATTTTATTTTATTTTATTTTATTTTATTTTGTTTTATTAATCCAACCAATCTAATCTAATCTAATCTAATCTAATCTAATCTAATCTAATCTAATCTAATCTAATCTAATCTAATCTAATCTAATCTAATCTAATCTAATCTAATCTAATCTAATCTAATCTAATGTAATCTAAACTAATCTAAGCTAATCTAATCTAATCTAATCTAATCTAACCTAATCTAACAGATTCCAATCTACATATTTGAATCTTATCTAAAATAAACTGAATATTGCAGTCCTACCACCTTCTTGTTCCTAGTTTTTTAAAGTCTTGTTTGTTATTTGCCTTAGAAGACTAGTTCGAAAATATCTTTTTCCCCCGAATCAAACAGAATTAAATCGACCAATTTTTTTAAAACTTTCCATATAACCTAATGACAGGAATATTGTCATTACTTTAGACCCCTTTGGTTTGCCAGTTCTACCCAAATCAATCGTACAGACAACGTCAACGCTCTGACAGTTCAATAAAAGCATTTTTAATTACTTCTATTAGTAAAAAAATCAAACAACCATACAGATTGTAGTATTGAATTCACCTTAACTGAAACACCTTAACTGAAAACTAACCATACAGATAAATATGTTGTATTGAATTCACCTTAACTGAAACTGACAATTTTAAAACCCCTCGTTTTACCAAAGAACTCATTCATGGTTGCATTCATATATGAATAAATATTTCCAAAACTCACACTCGAGAGCGCTTAAATTTTAATTTTCTGCTCGAATAACGCCTTTTACCGTGTCATCCCTCCACACTCATACACCGAGAGTTGCATCATTACGTTCCATAGTCGGCATTCTTGCGCAAAACTTGCACACGTGCGCCATAATCCCACATCGATGCGTTGCCATAGCGGCCCCAAATGTGAGCTGTAAATATTTTTCAAAATTGCATTGAAATTAAATTGAGAACGAACGTCGTTTACTGTGCATCGGAAAATATCCTTTCGTTGAGATTGTCCCATAACTGCTGCATGGGTATTGAGAGACCCTTAAAAAGAGTTAATGCAATGAAGGACATATCTGGGAACTCGTTAGAGGTTCAGGAATGGTGGGCTGAACAGATGCAGCTTTAAGAGTTAGAATGCAAGTCTTATACTTTTAAAAAGGAAGAAAATTTCATAAATGAAAACATTCTATATTAGAAGGTTTTATTGGCGACCGGTGGATCACACATGGAGCCTATTTCTTCTTTAGTGATATCAGAGGAAGGTCTGTTAGAGTCATGGAATTGATGATCTATGGGTAAATATATGTTTGATTCATTTAAATAGTAATCTATGAGAAGTTGAATATTCTTCACACTCAAGTTTCTCCGAGACATAGTTCTGCCTCCAAGTTTGTTCAAGTCCTGTAGGAAATATAGCTCCTCCAGCCCCTGGCTGTAGGAATGTAAGCCTCATCTAAGAGAAAGCAGGGTATGAGATCAGGAAATGCTACAAGTATATAATAGATTGGTTAGGAATATTTCGGTTCTCAGACCAGAGCACACACAAATGATGTCCTTTGATTTAATAGATCTGAAATAATCCTTAGTGAAGCGTATAAGGCTCTTAGGTTTAGTTAGGTAGGGAAAGGTGGCACAGAGACCGCACTTCCACCCGGAGGCCAATTTGGTCCATTGTGAATACCTTCCTACTTGGCTCTGAGGTTAATCAACAGTCCCAATCCGGGGCGAACCAATTCGATCTCTTGGTAAAGGAGGGCAAATTCGAAATTTAAACTTTTGACGTGCAATCCGCTAAGAATGTTGAACCCAGGGTACGGGGTTGGCGTTCCTGCAGAGATGGACAGTGTCACAGAAAGAGCTTTATCGTTTCTACCTCCTCTTCATCTTCACAGCTTCTGTGAACATCACTGAACCGGAGGCACCGTTTGATAAGCATAGATCCAATAGTGCAATGTCCAGTGATGTCTCCAACGAAATGTCTAATAGGGGTTCGACTCAGGGATAGTACAAATCGCTTTCTCCTCAAGGAAAGGGAGGGCCAAAATGCCCCGCAGGTGCTACAATCCTTTCTGCTGCGTCATGAGAACTTGATGTTCTCTTTACTCAGCCTGCAAATGTACATATACAGGCCAAATATCGGAGGAAGCACAGAGTTATCTATTTCGGTGGTAGGCAAGGTCTACCCTACCAAGGCCCTTAGTGTCTTAATATACCGCCGAGCTTGATGGTATGGTACCCTTTGTTTTTTACGTTTTCCGGAAAAGGCAGAGCTAGTACAAAGAAAGAGGAAGTGTCCCATCCAAAGGCAGCCAACGTAACCTAGTCTTAATCTATCAGACAGTTGTCCTTAGAAAGCCAAGAATGGTTCTCGTTCTTGGTTCAGGGTTCCTTTTTTAGCGACACCAATTTCCTCAAGTAACGAACCCTTACAGTTGGTCACATATAGCGCATAATAAAACCTGTATCAGCGTTAGACTTTCTGAAGTGAGTTTTTTGTAGAGAGCTTCTAAATATAAGAAGTTTAAAGTTTGTAAGAGATATTCCGAGCGTTACCACATCTTGTCCCCGCTCTACCCTGTAGAGCGAGCTTCTCTATCATTCACTGGAATATCCCTTTGTGCTGGAATGCAATATACTTAGTTACCGCGCTACGGCTTTCCGCAAAAGCTCTCTCCAGATGTCTCTGCTTTATACGTGTCTTCTACAATTGCTTACACTAAGAGATGATAGGACGTCCTCAACTTGGTCCATCCACCTAAGACACGGTGTCACTCTTCGATGCACTTCTTTACGGCCGGATCCTTATCATTCCAGCATAGGTGGACAAGGGTAAGCTTTAGGTTAGGTAAGCTGACAGGCCAGGTCGGCCACTCTGTCGGATGTCCAGCTGTACCAGTTATGCTCTGAAGTACTCCGGGCCAAGGTAAAAGTGATCGGTAAGAATGTAGGTGTTTCTAGCTAAGTTCAGCATCGACTTAATGTTGTATCAGCATCTAACATAATGCACCGAAGAACGGGGCCCCCAAGTGTGTAAAGCCCAGTCTTGAGATAGCGGGACAGGAACATAGAATAAGTTTCAACCTTTTTAAAAACTAAGAAGAGGGAAGGGAAATTTGGGGACACTCAATCAGGAGTCGATCTTCCAAAGTGGGTATTTAGGTACCCAATGGGCATCAGTGGGTACACAACTTTCAACTGGGTAATGTGTTAGGCATTAATGGGTTAATTTAAATATTCCTTATGAAAGGAAAATAAAATTTAAAAATCGTACTCAACGTGACTCAAATGTACTGCACACACTTTTCGTGCCGCTTCGCTGCAACGCATCGACTGCATTTGGGTGACAAATGCGGCAGCGACAGACGGATTTTCTTTTTGCTGCTCACTTTCACATATTTCATTGGTTCAAACGGTGTTTTTAATTTCGCCCGACTGCCGGACCGACCGTTCGCTGTCGATTGCGTTAAATTGCGTTTCTCCATGGCTGCGGTGGCTGCACACAACAGGGGTGACCGTTTGAGGTTATGTTGTGTTGGTGGTGGCGTTTTATGTTCACATTTGTGTGCTGACTTTTATGTATGAGAGGATTTGAAGAAATTTTGTACATTAATGGTTGCAGTTTTTGAAATGTGTTGTAGTTCTAGTTAATTTTGTTGTAAATCCATAGGGAAACATTTTTCATTTGTGACAGTTTTTTGGCGGCGCTAATAAAACGTTGTAAGTTTTGTTTCAAACTGCAATAAAACTGAAAAATTTTCCAAATATGCGTAGACACCCAATTGGGCTCAACACAGTGGAATTTTGAAACATTTTGTTTTGTGCTTCATTTTTGGTTTTTTGTTTTAATTCTAAATACCTTCTCCTCTGTCTCCATAGCATCGCTTTTAACTACTTTTTTTTTCATATGTCCAAAGCAACTTTCAACCCCCGTGTGGAATGTAGAAATGCTATTTGCCTGGGCAACATTTAATTTAACGTCCCATCAAGTACGCCAAGCCGCATCAAAGGCCACTTTAGTCCAGACAACAACCCAACCCACTTTGTGTCAAAACCCTAACCACGAGATGTTGCAATTATTGTTCGCCTGGTTGGAAAAAAAACTCCGCTGAAAATACTCGCAAAGCCTTTAATTATATCAAGTGTACAAAATCCTTTAGCCACACAATAATGGCAGCAACAAATATTGTACAAAAACAACAATAACAGAAGCCACCACAAACCATATAAAGTGGTGTGGAAATAAATAGAAACACACACGCACACACACACAAACACACAAAGAACGGCAATAAAAACCACGAACAACAAATGGCAACAATTTTATTTCGGTTTTGTGTTGGGCAATATTTTTGTTATTGTTATTGGTGTTGTTGCTACCTTCACATGGCAACGTGATCTTCATTTTCTATTCCACAGCTTGTATAATCCAAGTAATTTGCAATTTTTGGTAATTTAGTCGAGAAAAGTTGAGCCAACCGAAATGTGTCCTTGTGTGCCTTGTGGTTATTGTTGTTGGAAGGGAGTTTGGGAGTTTGGTGAGCACAGCCGTTAAGCCTGTGCAGAGTTGCAAATTGTGAACACGCCGAGTTCAATGCCGTTGCACGTCAGGCGCAACGAGCGTCGCCCGGTCTGTGTGGCAATGCCAATTGGACAGCTTAACAATTGGCCACAGATGGAGAGGGGCGGTGGGGTGAGAAGAGGCACGTACCCAGCACCACTTGACTTTGAAATTGGAAAACTGTGCGCAGAGCCGTTAAAGCAGCAAATGCTACAAATTATTTTGCATAAAAAGGGCGGCCATAATTTTGAATTGTTACGGCCTATCTATGATGGGGTCGAGATATAAATGCGTGGAAAGAGCAAGAAAGCAAGCGCGTAGAATAATGCACAGTAGTCGATTTGATACTTCAGTGTTGAACAAAAAAATATAACATTTTTATATTTACGGGAAATCCGTTTAAATGTGGAAATATAAAATTTTATTTTTAAATATTGTAAAAATTAGTTGACGAGTTCAAGGCTTCAGATTTCTACGGAAATATAATCTATTTCAGCTAAATCTCTTTCGCAAAGAATGTTGGTAAATGTTTTCTTTTCCTTATTGCATTTCCTCTCGTTTTCTGCAAATATTTGTGGAGAAGATTTTCAATTGTTTGAGCTGATACCCGACTTCATAGAGACCAATTAGATATCCCTGAGGATACAGATATATTTTTTTTTGTTTAGCATAAAGCGCTCTCGGGGAAACTCCACTAAGAATTTGCTGGTCTATTTAATTGATACATTACTTTACTGTCAAAAATAACACATTACCAGGTTAGGGTCTGGCGCAAAATTTCTCTCCAGGCGTTTTGTACTAGTCTTCTCCAGTTGGCACTCCAAGAAATCAGAGGGCGTCCTCTACTTGGTTCTTCCATTTGAGATACCATGTGTCTCTTCACCATCGACCTCCAACTACTGCGTGGAACACCTTAATTGATCCATTGGTCAGTACACTTCTGTTCTATCTACTTCCGTAACCGCTACTGGAATGTGTCCTTTAGGTGGTCCACAGAATGTTTTTGGCTCTGTAAGTGAGCAGAATATCCCCTCTTCTGACCAAACAGTCGACTAGTTTCTGGTCTTCTTATCAGTATAAATCTATGCAAAAGGCCGTCTAACAGAAGTTTGTAAAGGTATCTCGTCTGGATATGAAGATTTACGCTTCCGGAGACCTCTTCTTCAAGAAACTTCCCTTCTAAGGCCGTTTAAAGGGAGCTTGTAAAGATATCTCGTCTGGATATGAAAATTTACGCTTCCGGAGACCTCTTCTTCAAGAAACTTCCCTTCTAAGGCCGTTTAAAGAGAGCTTGTAAAAATATCTCGAGTGTATATAAAGATCTACGCTTCCGGAGACTTTTTCTTCAAGAAATTTCTCGTCTAAGGCTGTTTAAAAGTTGCTTGTAAAAGTATCTCGTGTGGATGTGAAGAACTACGCTTCTGGAGATTTTTTCTTCTAGAAACTTTTATTCTATACGATTGATTTCCGGCCAAGTTGTACTCTCTTCACTTAACTATTTCTGAATGTGGTCCTCATAATGTCTAAGGACCTATAAATGTGTGGAATGTCATTCTTTTGGTGCAGACGCCAACTGGTTCGTTGCGTTAATGTCCCTTGTGACCTGGAATTCAGTATAATTGTATGGAATTCGACTAAATGACAAACTTGTTTCTTGTTTTCATGTCAGTATTATTCTATGGAATATTGACCTTCCAGTTTAGCTTCAAGTATCCCGTGACGGTAGGAAAATTTGCGCTCCCGGAACTTCTTCTGCAGAATTCTATTGGCCTATTCTATTACGGCTTCCTAGTTTTCATAGAGCACTCAACAATTCGCAAATAATTTTGAAGTACGAGCGACGGTTGTAGAGCCCCTTAGCTGTTGGATATTTTGCATATGTGGCACTACCCGTCAGGAGTTGTCTGATCTGGATGAACCCCATGTGGCTAATAGAACCCTGGTAATATAGGTACAAGATGGTCACCTCGATGACTATTGCAATGACGGTATAGAATTTAGGTGCCACCAGCGGGAGGAGTCCCAAATAGAAACCCATGGTAAATGTACTAAAACCACTGACCAGTGAGATTGGTAGGCAACGAACCCTCGCAACGGTTCAGGCCAGTTTTGGAGATGTGACTGTTGTGATAAGGCGTAGTGTGATGCTATAAACACCTATGCATCCTAAAATGCCGAATATTTTGCCTCGTCAGATTGTGCATAACCCAAAGTCTTAGGAGTAGGGACTAGAATTGAACTAAGTAATTCAAGAGGCGATGAGGCTGTTGTGATAAGGTGGGGTCTGATGGAGTGAACGCCAATGCTTTGAAAGTTGATAATGGGGTATTGACCTTGATAGTTCAGTGAGTAGCGCGCTGGCTTCGCATACCGAGGTTAAGGTTCGAATCCTAGCTCGGATTGGTAAAACATCCGTCTACTTCTATCGTTATCCTCATGAAAAAGATGGGAATTACCAGGATCGCACGAGTGCGTTCTTGGTAGCCAATATCAAACTCTGTTAGTGTGGAAGAGTGTTAAGTGTTCGGATTCGGCGTTAAATTGTAGGTCCCCTTTCCCCGATTCGCTTGAAAAAACAGTGTTGTTGCATACACATTAAAAAAAAAGGGTGAAATATGTGGTATCACAATGGCCCTCTTAGGTCACCGAGTCTGTTACTGAGGAAGGCACCATATCCTAACCTAACCTAGCATTGTCAGATCGTGCAGAGAACGAAGTCTCGGAAAGAGAAACAGAAGAAGTGACGTTGATGGGCTAACTTCAAAAACTCAATATAAGACTTCTGTGGTTCCCAGTTAAGAATTAAACTAATCCATTCAAGGGCCAATGGTCTATAAGACAGTTCAGTGATTTCATTGCACCATAATTTGTGAAATGAGATGAACAACTGCAGGCGGTTTACAACAGCCTTAAAGGTGCCAATTGGCAGCAAAGAACTCTTAGTTTAGGAGACTAAGGGAGTCGAGAGAGTTATCTGTATACCGAGCTGGGAAAGACCTCCGGATGGCTACGATTAGCCTCGAAATTCATGGAGACGAAAAAAGAGTGGTGTGCTTTGGGGGATTCCCTAGCAAGGAGTTGTTTTTAGTCGAAATATGGAACTAGAAGAGCTCCTATGTAGGCACTCTCTGGAAAGGGACTCCACTGGATGTAGACTGTTGGATAGTTTTCCTATTTGGAAGGCTTTTTAGTAGCGAGCCATTCACATCTATTAAAAAGCTCCCTCTAAATGCCTTAAAGTGGAACCCTTCCTTTCAGTGATGAAAACTTTGACAAAAAGCCAAAGAGGTCGTGAGTGTTTTTCGAACTTTTGTCTAAATGTCATTACCAGTTCTTTTTTTCCTAACTTTAAAGATTTATTTTGCGACTATGGAAAAACTTAGAAAATTTTTTTACAGAGGGTTTATTGAACACATGATGAGGTATGGGAAAAAATTGTAATATCTTAGTTTATTTTAATTTTTATTCAAAATGGCGGGTCACCTGGGTGGGTATATCTGCAAAATTTTTTAGTAAGACAAGGTATAAACACAACAATGAACCTTGTCCACTGTCTTTGGCTAAACGTTCATTTTCGTTGTCTATTAAAATTCGTGGCCATGTATCCTGTGCTTATTTTATAATCTGGCTGCGAACTCTCTGTGTCTGTGTGTGTGTGTGTGTGTGTGTGTGTGAGTGTAGACGCGCCGCTTAATTCGTATATGGCAACATGGTTATTATATTTTGATTTATGGCCTTCGGCGTTCGGGGAGTTTATACCAATATTTTATCTCAGGCGTTAATGTGTTTTTCGGGTGGGGCAAATTTTGCCAGTCGTCTACGTAGACTCCGCTGCCAGGACGTTGCAAAGTGCTGCTCAAGTGACATTTGTCATATTTTATACGTATTTGTTGTTGCATTGAAATTTATGTTTATGTGAATTTTGAAGTCTATGCATTTTTAATTTAAATATGCAAATGATTTGCAATGAACTTTTTACTAATTTCTACTCTTCTCTTTTATTTCATTGCAGGTAAATGTTTTGAAGACACATTAAGCGAACAAATGGAAGTGGCTAAAGTATGTTAATAGTTATGTAAAAATAGCTAAGTATTTTTGGAGATTTAGTGTGAAGTGCTAAAAGTTTACATTAAAGTCGAGGATCATTGACTAAGGAAGATTTTCTGACTTGGAATAGAATTAATGTCCTTGGCTATGTTTAAAAGTGATTGGAAGTATTTTGATACCACAAAATGTTTACTTATTGGTGAATAAGGCCAATAAATCAAGTTCTTCTTAAGCCTTTGTTGGTCCTGCCAGATTTTTATGAAAAAATACTTTTCTAATTATTTCTCATTGGAACTGCTTTCGGCACATTTGAAGTCAATTGGCGCATTAAGTCATGTTTCCCCATACAAACTTTTAACCCATCGTTGACCCGTCAGATTATGTCGAATTATATCTCACTAAGAGTACTTTCACCAAGTTTGAAGTCAAAAGAAGTAAAAAATCATCACTCTTAACCCTTCGCTCACCACGTTAGACTTCGATTTACAAAAAATTCAAAAATACGTGTCGAATTATTTCTTACTAAGAGTACTTTGACCGAGTTTGAAGTTAAATGGAGTAAAAAATCATCACTCTTAACCCTTGGTACACCCCTTTAGATTTCGATTTATAAAAAATTGAAAAATACGAGTAGAATTATTTCTCACTAAGAGTACCTTGACTAAGTTTGGAGTTAAAAGGAGTAAAAACGCATCACTCTTAACCCTTTGTTCATCCCGTTAGACTTAAACTTTCAAAAAAGTGAAAACACGTTTCGAAGTATTTCTCACTAAGAGTACTTTGACCAAGTTTGGAGTTAAAAGGAGTAAAAAATCATCACCCTTAACCCTTGGTTCATCCCGTAAGACTTAAATTTTCAAAAAAGTGAAAACACGTTTAGAATTATTTCTCACTAAGGGTACTTTCACCAAGTTTGGAGTTAAAAGGAGCAAAAAATCATCCCTCTTAACCCTTGGTTCACCCCGTTAGATTTCAATTTCAAAAAAGTAAAAAACACGTGTCGAATTATTTTTGATTTTGAGTATTTTCACCAAGTTTGAAATGAATGGGTCCATTGAATTACGGTTCTTCATACAACACCTTAACTCATGTTTTGCCCCTTTAGGCCCCGAATTTCAAAAAAATCCCGTCTTAGCGGAGGTTCATGTTTCAAGATGTACCTACAGTGTGAATTTTGAGGTTATAGTTTTAGCGGTTTCAACTGGGCGATGATGAGTCAGTTAATCAGGACAGCAATCATTTTCGAAATAACTATACATATTTTGTTTTATACTTGAAATAAAATCTTATTTTGGCAAAGCGTAGTTAAATTTCTGAGGTGGTGACTGAGGTTGATGGTTATACAAAAAGCAGAGCTGTTGACTGGTTCTGAACCCAGACAGTCTTGAATCCAACTGCATCAAACCGAAAGCCGAACCATTAGTTAATTTACAGAAACCCAAACTCTTTCATACAATGACTCAATCCAACCAAATCTTTTACCTTATCTCCCCCTGGCTTTGCCACAGGACTTTCAAACTGAGTTGTACAACTTTGTCGCAAATTAACTCATTCAACATGCATTGAATTGCTGAATCCATTGCTTCAACAAACGATTCAAACGTTTCATTCCATAACTCAAAACTCTTATGATCCGCACAAAGGCACTAACAGATAACTTATTACCACTTGTTGTAGTTGTTTGTGCCATCAAGTCATTGGCAATAAGTCAAATTGAATTACTTGACTTGTGGGCATATTAAGATTTTTTTAAATCGCAACTGCAATTACAGCGCATAACTCATCCAGCATTATACACTTTCAATATTCTATACAATTTATCCAAGCAACCACGCATTATGTGGGAACAACCAACGCACAGCGACGCCACTAGTTCGGTGTCGCCAGTCACCTTGAAGACAGCCAGCGCCGTCTGAGAGGCTCCTCGCTCGCTCGCCTTCAGTTGCAACGCCAGCCAGCGCAAATAAATTGCAATCAAACGAAAGGATGACGGACCGAGTGCCAGTCAGTCAGTGCGTGCACGAGTGCGTATGCCGGGTGATAATTCAATAAACCACCCAAAACGTCAGCCAACAACAACAGCTACACAAAGACGGCCAGTGTTGTGTAACATTTTCAATTTAAATACGACGCCGATTGTCATCAGCGTTTTAAATTGAAATATTTATGGCATTACATGCGGACATACAAATGTCTAGAAGTGCATAAACGTTGTGAAAATAATAAAATAAAATACAAAAATATGGTTGAAAAAAAATAGTAAAAGGTTTTTAAGTGAACAAAAAATAAACTATAAAAGTAAATAAATGCTGGCACGTGAAGAGAGTGAGAAGTGTGAGAACGTCATGAAACGCAATGATTACGCAGTGCCATCGTTGCACAGTTCACACTATAACGCGGGTTTGAGCTATAGTTGGTCTTCGTCGACTTATTTGTAGGTTAGGTTAGGTTAGGTTGACTGCCTCTGTCTGAGATACATTTAAGTCTTAATGACTCGTTGTAATACCAAAAATTTAACTATTTTAAAATGATTTAATTTTAGTGATGTCCATTCTGTTACTCGCGAGAAGCAGAATGGTAATCACTGACTTAAATCATAACCAATTTTTTTTCTTTTTCTACTTTAATGCTTTTCTTTTAATATTTATTAATCAACAAATTATTTTCCACAAAACAAATGAGTAAAAATTAGATCAAATTCATCAAAAGGCTAACATTAACAAGATCTCAGAAATATTTCCAAAAATTTATATTAAAAATTCTTAAAATTGTTTTGGCTTCTGAAAAGCTATGATTCTATACTGCACTTTCAAGCCAGTGTTGCCAGATTAGAAGATTTGTTTTTCTAGATTTGAGAGATTCTTATTTTTTTAGGAGCATTTTTAGGAAAAAAAAATTCTTAGGAGATTTTAATGGTAACACATTTGACATAATTATTGGCACTGAAGCCCTGAATATTGAAAGCTAATCAATCTAATTTAATTTAATTAAATCAGGGTGCGGAAAAATTCGCTCGCGAACGATCGAAAATTCGATCTTCTCATATTGGCTCGTTTTGCGATTGTATTTTATCGCGAGATATACTTGAGCAAACGAGCGGTTGCGAATGCATTGCCTACGTATTCGTTCGTGAGAGATCGTATGCAGCGAGTTTATGTATACACATTTCAAACGAACGAGCGTACGAAAGCGATCGGTCGTGGGAAGAACGCTGATGCAGAAAATCATTCGCAACCGCTCGTTTGCTCAAGTATTTCTCGCGATAAAATACAATCCCAAAACGAGCGTTCGCGAGCGAATGTTTGATCGATCGCGAACGAATTTTTGTAAGGTTCGTCGGTAGAGCGTGGCTGCAAACAATCATTGAATTTAGTCTATTTTGCGATATATACGGACGAAGGACGATTTGTGAAATTATTTTCTTGTGCGTTTGCTTTTTTATATCAATATGGGCAAAGTGTCAAATATTGACAAGACGAAACTTGTTACATATAATAAAGACACAGATTTTTCAAAGTGCATTTTGTGTGGAAAACAACTTAAAGGATACATATAAGGAAACACTAAAAGGCATTACGAGACCATATACAAACATAACACAAAGTTTTCTATTTTTTTGTTATAATTTTCCTAACAAAAGGTCTTTAAAATCTACAAACTTCTATACATAAGTTTCCTTTAGGAAATAAACTGCAGTCAGTAGCAGCCGAGTATAATAGCAAACTGCTCAAACTCCTATATACATTATTTATTGCCCAGACGAACGATCGCGATCGTTCAAAGACTCAATCTTCACAATACGAGTTACTGATTGAGTTTTACAACAAGCGCTCGCAACAAACGAACGATCGCGAGAGATCGAACTGACGACGCTTGCAGCGACATTTTCTCATTCGCGATTTTTCCGAACATTTAGATTTCTCGTGAGAGATCGTAAATGCTTTTGCTCGCAGCGCAACTTTATCGCTCGCGAGAAATTAGAAGCACTCAGTTTTTGGTTGCGATTATTCGTGAGAAAGATCGTATTTTGATCGTTCTCCGCACCCTGAATTAAATTCTACACTTCAAGTGCTTGAAGAAAGTTTACAAAAGCTAATTTCATACCGATCTAATTTTTTTGTTTGTGTTAAGTTGTTGCTAAGCTGAATCTGACAAAAAAATTTTATAACTTTATTAAAATTAAAAAAAAATTAAGTAAAAAAAAATTATATAATTTAATTTTTTATGAGAAGTTTAATTCCTTCGCTGATAATGACAAAAATTATTGAAAAACATTTTTAGGAAAATTGTTCAAATTGTTGGTAGAAAATTTCAGCTTTTTTTTAAGATTCAGGAAAAAGTAATTTCTGGCAACACAGTTTCAACCTAAGGCTTTTGCCATAACCCATGACGCATGTCTGATTCTATATCTCTCCCCCTTACTTCACTTATTCTCATTTGATCTAATTACATATGACAATATCCAGAAGTCGACATCTATGCTTTCCACACAGTCTCCAGTCTGAATTAAAAAGCTCAGCATCTATTTCTACTACATGGGCTGAAAAGTCTTTGGCCTGACATAGAGATGGCGCCAAAAATTAAGAATTATTGTGTTGTACATGGAAAACCATCCTTAACTTAGATTCTGTCAAAGTTTCATGACATTTGGTTGACTCGTTTTCAAGTTATTGCTTTCGAAGTGACGCTACCTCTGAATTTTTGTAAACAATGGAAAAAAGTGAATTTCGTGTTTTGATAAAACATTGCTATTTGATGGGCAAAAATACAGATGTATTTATGGAATTCACAGTTTGCGGGAAAATTTATTTCGGGCAATTTTCCCTAAAAATAAACGATCTAACTGTGAGCACCCCATTGTATATCTTTCAAACAATTGTGGAAAATTTTTCAAAATAAAAAAGCAATGTGAAACTGTCCCCCTACAATCCACATATAATCTGATCTGATGTGCGCATATCCAAATGGGGATCAAAGGGCCTATCTTTACCCAAACAGTATTTTCTTTGTTTTATAACTTGTAATTTATATCCCATATTCTACGATTTGTATTATATGTTTTATAATATATATTTTATATTATATATTCTATAGTCTGTGTTCTAATGTATATTCTATGTTATATATTCCATATTCTGTATTCTAAATCTTATTTTTAATTTTCGGAATTCTATATTCTATTTTTAATATTCGATTTTATAAATTTTGTGTTCTATATTACATATATATAGTCTATATTTTATATTCCTTTTTCTTTATTTTTTGTATTATATCCTATATCCTATATTCTACGTTCTATATTTTACATTCTTTTTTCTTTATTTTTTATATTATATTCTATATTCTATGTTCTATATTTTATATTCTATGTTCTATGTTTTGTATCTATTCTGTATTCTATATTATATATTCTATGTTTTTTGTTCCATAGTCTGTATTCTATATTATATGTTCTATATGTTCCTCCATTCTATGTTCCATATTTTATATTTTATTTTCTATGTATATTACATATTTTGTATTACTACGTTATTATTATAACGTTCTATATTTTATGTTCTGTATTCTATATTATATATTCTATGTTCTTCATTCCATAGTCTGTATTCTATATTATATGTTCTACATTCCGTATTACATGTTCCATGTTACATATTCTGTACTGTATATCATATACTCTTTAGTCTATATGTTTTATTCCATATTTTGTATTATTTATTCCATTTTCTGTATTCTATATTTTATATTTATATTACATATTCAAAGTTCCATGTTCTATTTTTAAACTTTATATATTTTATACCCTATTCTATATTCCGTATACTATATTTAAGATCTATAATTCATATTTTGTATTCAAGCTTACATATTCGATATTCTATGTTTAAAGTTCTCATATTCTATGTTCTATATTTTATATTCTATATCTCACTTAACTTCTATTCTATGTTATATTTTATTAAATATTTTATTCTATTTTAATCTATACAACCAAAACTTTATCTAACCTCAAGTTTGCAACTACGGCAGCTATTCAAAGAAGTGAGCGGACCACGCCTATTTGTTCACAGAAGCTCATATTTTGTGCCAGCACTACTTGTACCGATTTTTGTTCGATTACTTTGTCCATTTTTAAAGCTATTGTATGATGCACGGACGGAAGGACGGACATATATCTAGACTGACTCTCAGAATTTTCTTGCCATTGACTCCTCTTTGAGTTGTATGAACAAGATGAGGAAGAAATTGCACTTCAGCTTCTATTTACTTGTCTCCAGTATTATTTAGAAGAAGGAAGACTCACCTGAGTAGCTTTGACAATCGGGGGGTGTGGCCAATAGGACTTTTTATAGGCTACTAAGTTTCGTAAGGGGCTCAAACTGGTTCAGTGAGAAAGATTTAAGCTCGATTGATTGTGGTATCATAAAGGAACTTTATGGCCTAAGAGGGCTTTGATTTGAAGCAGCCACTCCTACCTATTTGGTTCTGCTTTTGAATTATCTCTGTCGACTTATGACTTAAATTGTAATATCCCGAAGAAAGAAAAATCAACTCAGTAACTCAGTGGTTAGGTAATCTAGGGGTTCCTGGTTTGCTTCCTAATTACTTCTGTGGACTAATGACTTGAAGGATAACTCAACTGAGCAACTTAGGGGCTGGGTAATCTAGGGGTTCAATCTAATAGGACTATTTACTAGACTGGTTTACTAGGCTTCATAAGAAGCTCATATTAGACACGCCCTCATATCTACGCTGTCTCGTACAGCGCAAACAGCCGCATAGCTTCAGTCCCCAACACAGAGACAACTGTCAGTAAAACGCAAATGCAACACATCCCACGATTTCCCACAATGTAAATGAATTAAAAATTCGCCTCGTTTAGAATAAAAATAAACGACGTTTTGCAATTCAACAAAAAAAAAACAACGCAGTAAAGGGCTGAGTGCGTAGTGTCGACGGAGACTGGTGTCAGCCGACACACACAACAGGCGGCTGTCGGCTTTTATGGGCCGAGCGCACACTTGCCGTGGCGTTTATGACGTTGTCGCACTGTTGCCGAAGCAGCAGCCGACCATAAATTACGCAATTCCAATGATTTTAGTGCATTTACTCTTATTGGTCGCTTTGCTTTCACGCTTTTTGTGTTGCAGCAGCAGCAGCAAAAAACCAAAAAAGTGTAACTTTTAGTGCGTT
Organism: Melieria omissa; assembly: GCA_963971225.1. Taxonomy (NCBI): domain Eukaryota; kingdom Metazoa; phylum Arthropoda; class Insecta; order Diptera; family Ulidiidae; genus Melieria; species Melieria omissa. The sequence continues at coordinate 129,129,602 of OZ020267.1, read as the reverse complement.
GCTCAGTGTGTGTTGTGGTTCTGTGACGTCAGCTGCCTTAATGGGCCATTCTTGTGGATTAGCTAATCGTCGTCCATATATAAAATTTTGCTATAAAAGTTGCATTCACGCATTGATGCGACAGTCGACCAAAGATGGCAATAATTGAAAATTTAATGACAACTCTCGGCGCGCGTTCAAAGTGCTGCAATTAATCATTGTGTGACCCGTTGCCGTTGGCATTTTTCAACACTTTAACGCTCGTAATTGTATAATCTGGCAACGCTGCAATGCTTAGCTTAGGAAAAAATGAAGAAATTATGAGAATAATGCGCCATGTTGCACACGAAACGACTTTGCTGCAAGCAACGACTTTGCAGAGTTTTTTGTGTTGCAGTTTTTGTTGTCGTCGTTGTTGTTGTTTTTTGTGTGTGTAGATTTACTGCATGCGTGCAGCGCTCAATCATCATCAATTTCACATCAAAATCTCGTTTTTCATAGACGCCAAGTTGCATCTGCAACACGCCTCCTCACACGCTGTCAGTGCAACACGCCTCGCTCCCAGCCTCCCTGCTCTCACTTTATTGTGCGACAAGTGCGGCAAGGCGTGTGTGTGTTGTGCACATCAAGTGCCGGTAATGATGATCACACATCGACAAAACTGTCAGCCATGTCAGCGAGTCGGGTTTTGCTACTTGGACTGCGATCATACTTGCAGCGCAACGTTGCGTCTGGGCTGCTGTCAGTGCGTCATATTGCAGTTGTGCGCTTCAAATTAAACTTGCCATATGAGTCAAGTTGACGATGGCAGCAACGATGGTGGAGTGAGAAATGTTCGCAGACCGACAGGAACAGTTGTCAATTATTGCATTTTCCTTTCTCGATTTTCTGCCACATGCAATTTTGTCTTTTTCTATTTTTCCTTCTTGCATTGTTGTTGTTGAGAAAAATTGTTGAAGTTTGCCAAATGCCTCAGCAGCTGCACACATGAAAACGACACACGCAATGACACCAATCAACATGGGAAAACGCCTGCCATGCTGCCAGCGTCAGGGCGTCTCGTTAGAAGACCATCACGCACGGTTCAATGCCACATTGTTGTTGTTGTTGCTGTTTTTTTTGCGAATGTCAATTTATGATTTGAATGTTTGTTCGGTAGGATTTCTTCAAGTCGATGAGATACCACACGTGGACACTGGTTTGAATTTGATTTGAAGATGACAACGAAAGCAGAAGTTGTCAACATGGATGAAGATAAAAAGATTGAAATTGCTTGGTTTTGTGAGGCTTTGAGTGAGTTTTTCTGAGCCGAAGATTCTTTTATCAAGCTGATGTTTAAGTCAAACATCACATTTTGTTGTTATCCTGAGGACAGGAAGTGATGAATGCTGTGAAGTGTCCATAGTTTGAAGCATCGATTGCTGAAAATCGAATCAAATCAAAACAAGGAAGAAAATAGTCAAAGAAAAATCGATCATTGTAGAGAAGAAAGATATGGTTACTCGACTCCGAAAGAGATATCGTTACTTGAAAGTCTCTAAGTCTAAAAAAGTCTCGAGTAACGATATCTTTCTTCTCTATAATCTGAAATTCGAATCAAATTAAAAAAGAAGGAAATAGTCAAAAAAAATTTTTCATTGTAGAAAAGAAAGATATCGTTGCTGGACTTCTAAAAAGATATCTTTACTCGACTCCGAAGAAAAAGTTGAGTAACGATATATTTCTTCTCTATAATCTGAAATTCGATTCAAATCAAAAGAAAAAGGAAATAGTCAAAGAAAAATCGATCATTGTGGACAGGAGAGATATCGTTACTCGATTCTTAAAAAAATGGTTACTTGACTCCTAAAACAGTGTCGAGTAACGATATCTTTCTTCTCTAGAATGCTCGATATTTCCTTGTCTCGTAGTAACGTTGCTGTTTGCCATGCTACAACAGTTCGAATCAAATCTTTTAGGTGTCGAGTAACGATATCTTTCTTCTCCATAATCTGAAATTCGAAACAAAGTAAAAGAAGGAGAAAGGAATCAAAGAAAAATCGATCATTGTAGAGAAGAAAGATATCGTTACTCGACTCCTAAAAAGATATCATTACTCGAACCCTAAAAAGGGGCGAATAACGACATCTTTCTTTTCTAGAATGGTCGTTTTTTCCTTGTCTCTTGGTAACTTTGCTGTTTTCCATGCTACAAGAATTCGAATAAAATCTTTTAGGTGTCCAGTAATGATATCCTTCTTCTCTACCATGATCGCATATTACTTAACTTGTGTTAACTTTGCTGTTTTCCATGCTATAGAGATCCTCTTTCTTCAACAATCTCAATACTAATACTCAAAGTGTGCATACCGAATACTTTTAAGTCCACGAAATTTCTACTTTTCTGAAGCGAATACAAGCGATTGTTTTGAAAACCAAGTACGTAGTTACTGAACACTGTAGATCTACTACGTAGATCGCTAATCTTGGATCTTGAAACCTTCTAGTCTCTCTTGGATCTTGGACCCCTTAGATCTGTAATCTCCCTTGAATCTTGGATCTCTGTTGCTGACTTAAAGAAGGCATTGTTAGTCTTAGGGGTGTTAGAGATGATTTAATAATAATTGATTGGTACGACAGCCCGCTTACGCGAGACTAAGGCCTAGCTTCCCGCAACCACCCGTGTTGTGCGTGTGAATTTTGTACGCGGGTGGAAGGGACCTACAGTTTTATGCCGGTTCCGAACGGCAGGTTGGGAGCATTTTCATAGGCAATTTTTACTCTCAGAGGTTTGCCATTTCCAGCTGAGAGGACAGCCACCGAAAGAGAAAACGAGTTTCCCGTTATTCTTTTTTTAGGTGTTACTACATGCAGAGATGATGACATGTTAGAGATGATACAGATCGTTAATCTTGGACCTTGAAACCTTCTAGTCTCTCTTGGGTCTTAGACCCCTAAGATTTCTAATCTCCCTCTATTGCTGAGTTAGAGAAGGCATTCTGTTCTCTCAGAAGACTCTCAGAGCAGATACAGATGGCTAATTTTGCATTTTGAAACCTTCTAGTCTCTCTTGGATCTTAGTCCTCTTAGATCTCTAATCTCCCTTGTATCTTGGAACTCTGTTGCTGACTTGAGAAGGCATTCTTAGTGCTAGGGCTGTCAACGCAGATACAGATCGCTAATCTTGGATCCTGAATCCTACTTTTCTCTCTTGGACTCCTTAAATCTTTAATTTCCCTAGGATCTCTGTTGCTGACTTTAAAGGGCATTCTTAGTCTTAGAACTATCAAAGCAGATTCAAATCTTGAATCTAAAAACTTTCTAGTCTCTCTTGGATCTTGGACCCTTTAGATCTGTACTCTCCTTTAAATCTTGCCCCTCTGTTCTTAGTCTTTGGGCTGTCAGAGCAGATACAGAATGCTAATTTTGGATCTTAGAACGTTATAGTCTCTCTTGGATCTTAGGCCCTAGGATCTCTAATCTTCCTTGTATCTTGGACCTCTGTTGCTGACTTAAAGAAGGCATTCTTAGTCTTAGGACTATCAGATTAGATACATATCGCTAATCTTGGACCTTGAAACCTTCTTGTCTCTCTTGGACCCCTTAGATCCCTAATCTCCCTTGGATCTTGGACCTTTGTTGCTGACGTAAAGAAGGCATTCTTATTCCTTGGACTGTCAGAGCAGATGCAGATCGCTAATTTCGGATCTAAGAAGCTTCTAGTCGCTCTTGGATCTTGGACCCCTTAGATCTCTAGTCTCTCTTGGATCTTGGACCCCTTAGATCTTGGATCTTCCTTTGATCTTGGACCTCTGTTGCAAACTCAGAGATGGCATTCTTAGTCTTGTTAAAGCAGGCTGTTAAAGCAGATTCAGATCTTGGATCTAAGAACATTAAAGTCTCTCTTGGATCTTGGACCATTTAGACCTCTAATCTCCCTTGGATCTTGCGCCTCTGTTGCTGACTTTCGGCATTCTTAGGGCTATTAAGAAACCTACTTATAAAGGGTTACTTACCTATGTATTTCTAGAATGCTAAAAATATAAAATAATTAATATTTTGTATCATAATTAAAACAAATACAATCAATTCAATAAGTCCTCTAATACGTTGGAGTAATTGTGAATAAGCTCTGAGCTCTCTCACCTTTTTGATTCTTGCATTCATAGTTAGAATCTTTTTCCCAAAGACTCAGAAGCGAAACCATCTCTGACAACTTTTGACATCAATTCTTTTGAAAACTTCTGCTCAAGTTCCATTTTACAATGTGCCGTATTTAAAAAAATTGTAATTCAAATGGATTACGAATCAAAGGACTTTGCCAATCAGCCGATTCGTAATACGACCAACAATGATGCCAATCTTTCGTTTCCGTTTAAATCTCCAATCAATTTTCCACTGAAAACGAAATTACAAACATTTGTGCAATTGATTTCGAATGCAGACATTTGCAGCATTTCGAGCCGCCAGGCAAATGGAGATTTAATTACAAAGGACGACAAATTTGAGAAAATAACGCGCAACAACGCTGCGCGGCATAAAGGATGAAAAATTGACATTTCAATTGACAGAACAAAATGCCAGCAATGGAAAAACTGTCTGCAACAACAACCACGACAACAGAAATAACAACACTAAACCAATTTGACATTGAAAAGCAGCGCCGCGTTTATATTTTCAAGACGAATAAACGAAACAAAATAGAGTAAAGGCGGCAAACAAAAAAAAAATACAACAAAAATGTAAAAATAAAAAAAAAAATTGAATCAACACGTCTCGCGTGGCCACACCTCAGATAAAGCGTTGTCGGCGCGGCAGGCAGTCGCCGCCAGCACAACAATGCAGCGGGTGGTCGCCGGGGCACGGGGGGCACGACTGGTGGGTGTGTCGTTGTGTCGAGCCGCTTGACATAATAAACGTTGACATTCATGCGCCCAGCGACACAGCAGCGAAATTGCCAAACGAAAATGAAACGGCCGCCGTAGAAGCGAAAGCGGAAGCGACGCACATTGCGCCGCGCCGCGAGTTGTCAAACATTTTCAATTTGGCATTGATGGCGTTTACTTTGCTCATTACTCGACGGCAGTGCATTGATTCGCCTTTGATTTGCACTACAAGCAACAAGGATTTGGCATTATTTCTTTTCAGCGCGGTTTTGCTTCAATTTTTTTTCCTTTCAATTATTTTCTTTCTTTCTTTTTGTGCGGTTTAAAAGCTTTAAGGATTTGTGCCTTTTTCATAGAAATGTCAGACAACTGTTGGTGATTTTCTTGGGCGCTTCAATTGTTGTGGGTGGTGTGTCAAAGAAGCTCGAAAGGGCAGTTGGAAGAAGAAGAAGAAAGTTCGCATATTTTCTGTATGCTTTAACAGGATTAGCATCCTGCGGCGTTGAATGAAAAGTATTTCATTCTTTTTTGCTTAAAGGGTGAATGTGTTTATATGTGTGTATGTGTGTTTGTGTGTGTAAAAACTCTGACTATGACAAGTTGTGCGCTGCGGGTGACCAGCTGCCGTTGTTGTTGCCTTTTGGCCGTTTGAATCGTTTTAAAGCAAAAATTTAATTTAAAGTTAAAAACTTTACGCTTTTGTTGTGCACATTCAAAGCAACAACAACGCACTGAATAATAGCATTTTTCAGTTGACGAACAACAACACAACGCAATTAACTTGTTGACCTAAAGGCAACTGTGAGCGACACTTGTGCCAGGCGGCACAAAGTTTAAACAGCAAAACAAAAAAAAAAAAATATAAAACATAAAACAAAAACACTCATCATTATCATAAATAAAATAAACGAAATTAAATGAAAAATAAAAATAAAACATGTTGGAGTTTTTCCGTCGGCACTCAACGACTTGTGTACACGCTGCACCTTTTTTAATTTGGATTTCCAGATTCGTTCTCTTGCTCCCTAGAAAGAATTGTAGACCCATTGTGGGTCTACTAATGGCTGACTTAAAGAAGGCATTATAAATCTTAGGGCTGTCAGAGCAGATACAGATCGCTAATCTTGGATCTTGAATTTTGAATCTTGGACCTCTGTCGCTGCACCTTTTTTAATTTGGATTCAACAATTCGGCTGTTAATTTGATTCGTTAATTCGAGATTGCTTTTCTTTCTATCTCGAAAGAACTGTTGAGCCATCGTGGGTCTTCTAAGGGCAAAAGATGAACATCACTGAGAAGAAAATGGTGGAATGGAATTTGCTTTTGTCTGGTTTTCTCCATACTTCTCCTTACTAAGTTAGAGGTTTCGTTCTTCTTTGCGTAAGATGAGATCCCCAAGCATGAAAATACGTCGCAGTTGAGCTTTGCTAGGAATACTTACGATCTCATTAATCACTTTTATGAGAAGAAAATGGTGCCAAGAAAATCCTGGAGCATAGAATTTGCTTCTGTCCAGCTACCTCAAGGCTTCTTCTTACTCAGTTGGAGGTTCCGTTCTTCTCTGCGTACGATGGGATCCCCAAGCATGAAAATAAGTCGCTGCTGAGCATTGCTAGGAACACTTTTATGACAATCTGCAGCACTAAAGAGCTCTAACTGGTACCGCTGAGGACCCTAGAGAGTCTATGCGTGGCCTACTTGACCAAACCTAACCTACAAATACATTACAAATGGTTTAATGTTATCCAAAAACGGATTATAGGAGTCATACGTGCTCATTTTTAGTAGAAAACAACTTCAAACTAGCAAATTTCTTTCATATGGCAACTCTGTTTAAACTATACTAGTTCTAAGTTGTATCTGAACCCAGTTTCCATTGCAATATCTTTAATCCTTTAAAAGCTATCGTCAAAAACAGTCATCTGACACATAGCCAGACAGAAAAACATTGTCAAATCTATACTTCCATCGATCCTGATCGTGTTTTTCTAAACTTTTCCATACCAATTACGCCTTTGTCTGACAGTTATATTCTCTAAGACTTGAAGCCAGCAGATTTCTTTTAAACGGCAACCCTGTTTAAAGCTGGACAGGCCGTATTCACATTGAGACCAGTTCTAAGTTGTATCTGAACCCAATTTCCATTGAAGAATCTTTACTCCTTCAAAAGATATCATCAGAAACAATCATCTGACAGACCACCAGACGAACAAACGTTGTCGAATCTATAATCTTTTCAATCCTGATTATGTTTTTATAAACTTTTCCATACTTCCATACTTTCAATCACGTTTTTGTCTGAAAGTTACAAATTCTTAAACTTCAAACCAGCAGATTTCTTTCATACGGCAACCCTGCTTAAATGTCCCATACATGGCCCATATTCACATTGAGACAAGTTCTATGTTGTATCTGAATCCAATTTCCATTGCAATGTCTTAACTCCTTCAAAGGATATCATAAAAATCAGTCATCGAACAGACAAACAAACATTGTCAAATCTTTAGTCCCACCGATCCTGTTCGAGTTTATATACACTTTTCAATCACGCTGTCTTCTCAATGTTACAAACTTCACAACTTCAACTTCACAACTCCACAACTAGTAGATTTCTCTCATACGGCAACCCTGTTTAAAGGAGGGCGGCCCATATTCACATGGAGACCAGTTCTAAGTTGTATCTGAACCCAGTTTCCATTACAGAATCTTTACTCCTTCTAAAGCTATCATCAGAAACAGTCAACTGACTGAGAGTCACACAGACATTATCAAATCTATACTCTCACCGATTCTGATCATGTTTATATAAACTTTTCCATATTGATCTCATCTCCTTGTAAACGCTTCAAACCTCCGATCAAAACCCATAGACCGCAACACCTCAGTGCAGCGCGCAAAAGCGGCAACACTTGAGAGCGAACAGGAAAGTAGAATGAAAAGCGCCCAAGTGAGAGCAGAGACTGAGCCTGAGCGACATAATAATAAATTATTCAAATGCAAATGAAAAGCGGAAAATGAATAAATTTACAAGCAAACAAAAACAACAACAATAATTGCACAAGTGAAACTTTTCATTGCGCAAAAAACAAACCAACATCAGTTCTCCTCAGCTCTAAGAGAGAGAGAGAGGCAAAGAGGCAACACTTGAACAGCAGTGCGGCATAATGGCGGCGCTGCCGTCTTCGACATCAGCGCTATACTCTCCATTAAGTGTGATTATGAATTCATAAACAACAACAGACACAGGTCAAGTTTTGCCAAAGGGACACTTGCATGACTTTTGCATTTTTTGGCCGCTTGAAAGCGAATGCGAAAAATGCCATAACGGAAAACGGTTGCATTGTCTTCGGTCAGCGCAGCGCAAAAGGTGAACGCAAAAATTAAGAGCAACGAAAAGAAAAGCAGTGAGATAAAAAAAATTGGCTGCTGTGCAAACAATGTGAAAGAGTATGGTGCGGATTTTAATGAAAACCCAACAAAAATTGGTGCCGCGCAGCGACAAGTTGGCGGCGGGCGGCAGGAAAACGAAAGGTTGTCCGCTGGGACGGGCGGGTCAACAGCTGGAAAATGGCACAACAGAGCGTTGCCATTGTGAGGAGTTGGCTTTGAGGACTACGACAGTGTGGAGTTGAGTGAAGGAGACTGAAAGCGGTGAATGCAAAAGTGGCCATGGAGAAACACAGGAAGCAGAACTGGGCAATATGCACACTTTACGTATGACAGCAGTGAAAGCAATGTGGCGTCAATTAAAAATCTAGTTCACTTTCGACAAAGGACTTCAATAGGGTTGCCAGATTGTGCGACTGAAAATGTGGGATTAAAAATTTAATTAAATGAAATAAAAAAAGGGGAAATTGGGAATTGAAGTTAATAACACTGCACAACAGCATGTCTGTTGCATGGAGTTTTTTACATGAATCTGAATCGTTTTTCCACGCTGTTTTCAAAACCATACTCCGTTTTTATGTAACAGCTCTAGTTTTTGCAAAAAATGGGCGTGTCACTTTTTCGAATTTTCCTCGGTTTTTTTCTCGTTTTCGACTGTTATTTCTGAACCAATAACCCTATAGACATGATTTTTATATCGTTGCACTTACAACATTTCACGCCATCTTTCCTGACATTAATCAATTTTATGCGTTCTAAATGGGCGTGGTAATAAGGTTTCAAAGTAAGAAAATATTGAATTTCAAGGCGTTTTTTCTGATGGCGAAAATTGTACAGATGTTTCATAAATCAAGTTTCGAAGTATATGAATATCTTAAGAAGAAACATCAAGCAATACAACACAGCCAAATTATTTGGCGGAATACACATTCGCATCGAAATAATAACAAAACTTTACCATAGCGATTTTCACCTCTTTTCATACTTTTTCCTTAAAAAATTAGGAGCCTCAAAATATGCTCTTTTATATGTTCCATTTATAGTTTGGAATACAAGCAAAAAACAAAAATATTTTGAATTTCTCGATACAAAAAAAAATTAAAAACTTTGCATATTTTCAGGCCCCTAATTTTTTAAGGAAAAAGTATGAAAAGTGATGAAAATCGCGATGGTACATTTTTCCTGTTATTTCGATGCGAGTGTGTATTCCGCCAAATAATTTAGCTGTGTTGTATTGCTTGATGTGTCGACTTTCGTTATACACCTAACTCGTTAATTGTTTTACAAAAAATGTGTATGTTTTTGATCATCAAAGAAAACGCCTTAAAATTCAATTTTTTCCAACTTTGAGGTCCAATTACCGCGGCATTTTAACATTTATAAAAATAAGTTGCATCGGAAAAGAAGCCGTGCGGTGTTGTTAATGCAATAAGGTGAAAATCATGTCAATCGGTTTTTTTGTTTAGAAACTACGATCGAAAATATGGAAAAAGTAGAGGAAAAACTGAAAAAATGACAGGGTACCTATATCTCACAAACTAGAGCTGCTAGAAAAAATCGGAGGGTAGATTCGGAATCAGCGCACCCAAATTAGTAAGAAACAGTAGAAAAACTCCATGCAACAGAAAAAAAGTGTTTTTTTGTTGCGCTGTGTAATTAATAAAGTTAGTTAATTGATTGTTTTCTGTTGAAAAAAGAAAAAATTGAATTAAATGAGATTAAAAAGTGAAAAACTGGGAACTGAAAGATAATAATTAATTAATTTAGTTAATTGATTATTTTAAACATTAATCAGCTAATTAGTCTTAGTAAAAAAAAACCACTAATTTTTGATTTACAATAATAATTAATAATTTAACTGACTAAAATTAGTAAATCAGTTGATTAATAATTAAATTATTCACTGAAATAATTAAACTTACTAATAATTTTATTTAAAGAAGCACTGTTTTTAATATCCAAATAATCTCTGGGTGAAAAATTTGGGAACACCTGTCATGACAATGTTTCCATTCTTCGGGTCCCTCTTACGTTCTTTAAATTTTACCTTCAAGAAACAATGTTTTCAGGATCCACTTAATCACTGGGTGTAAACTTGGGAACACTTATAATGTCTTCATTCTGCGAGTCCTCTTATGTTGTTCAAATATGCTTTCAAGAAAAACTGTTTTCAAGATCCAAATAATTTCTGAGGGACAACTACAACATTGTCAAATTGGGAACACTTCATTCTTCATTCCTCGGGTCCTTCTTACGTTCTTCAAATATAGTTTCAAAAAACAATGTTTTCAATATCCAAATTATCTCTGGGTGAAAAACTTGGGAACACTTAACAAGACGTCTTCATTCCTCGGGTCTCTCTTACGTTCTTTAAATATAACCTTTAAGAAACTATGTTTTCAAGAACCAATAATCTGGTCTAATCCAGACAAACCTGATCATCATTATATATATGACTTAAGAGGCAATCCAGTCACTTGTTTTACCTTAGTCGGTGTTTCAAAAGTGACAGTAATTGTTGATTGATGGAAATCCTTGGATATTTTCGTCTTTCAGATGGTACAAAGGTTAGCTTTCTATGATCATTCCAGTTGAACAGTTCAACTACTTTAATGAACAACTGGAAAGACCCATCACTGTAGGTGTCCCACACTCTCTGATCGTTTCGGTCTATATTCCATTTCTTCTCTGTAAGTGACTTATTAGCTGCAATCTTCACTCTGACCCTTTCTATTCTTAGAGTTCTTAAAAACTTCTATGAACTTTGCCATTGACAAACCTAACCTCCAAGTTTAGTTAGTTTTCCTTTCCTTTTCCTTCCTTGTTGCATTGACTTCTATAGTTACCGTGACAAACCCTCAATCAATGTCATAAATATTTAAATTTTGTTTAGATGCCTCAAGGCTAAACATAAATTAGGAGTCAACATACTTGAAATTATAGCTTTACGACTCTTTTTCGTCAAATTGTCGCTCCAGTCAGTCAATTTTCATGCGACACACATGCAATTTGCTTTATAACACAAACGCCCATTAAGATGAAAAAAAATATACACAAAAGAGTAAAATATAAAATGAAACGCCAAACGAATCGAACATACGAACAAAGTAATGGAAAATTTCATTCGAAAACGCCTCCTTGCACGCATGCAACTTCCTTCCTTGACTCGTGACAGCGCACAGTGGCCGCGTCTGCCTTCTGTGCGCCGCAAAATACGCGCGACCGCCAATTTCATTCTACTTCACTTTTTTACAGCTGCAACGCACGAAATTGCCAATTAATTATGCAGCAATTGCAGCAACAAAGATCCCAAAACGTGCCTGTCGCCGCACACAACCCAACAAACACACACTCACACACACGCACACATGTATGCACGCACACTGCTGTCGCTACGGGGCCGGGACCGGCAGCGCCGCCATCATTCGCCATATTATCCTCCGCCTTATACCATAATTTGAAAATTGACATTCTAAATTGAGTTGTGGTTATTGTTGCCTATTGCGGTGGCGTGCACGGCAGCCGGCAGCCGATGGCGGCTTACGCAACGGCGCAACAAAATAACCAAAAAAGCAGCAGCGCAGTTGAACAACAAAAGGCGCACAATTTCGGCCACAAACTGCGCTCGGCCGCCACGTACATTGGCTGCACTTGACGCGCCGCACAACGCCGCTGGCGCTGTTGCAAAGTGTAACAATGTGGCAATATTGGCGGCAGTCGAACGTGGAACCGTCAGCGTCGGTGTCTGTCTAGACGCGCTCATATAAAATATTCCGATGTCGAGGCTGCTTTCAGTTCGTGACATGTCGGGAATTTCTAATTTTGACGCAATTCCTGCCACTTCCTTGTCAGAGGGGGCTGCGAAGGAGGAATGTTCGGCAACATGTGGCGGCATTTGGCAATGTGCGGCCGAATAATTTGCACTGTGTAGATTTCGTAAAAAAAATAATAATTTTATGTGCTTATAAAAATTTACAACAGCCAAACAATTTACTCAAAACATCAAAAATTTACCGAGCGGCCATTGGTACTGGGGATCAATGCGTTGGGTGTGCGATTCGAAGTGTTGTGGGTTCGAAACGCAGTTCAAATAAAGTTTTCTTTTACTGCCAACTTTTTTATTAAACAATGTTAAAAAGCTTTAATAAAATCTGTTTTAAACTGTTCCTGACTCATTGGTTATTTGTGTCTTGAAGCCAGTGGAACACACCGGATTTTATTTTGGGAGGCAAACGGGTTTACGTTTACGGTTTTTGTGCCGAATACCATTCGAAACAGTTTTTTGTACCAGCAATTTGTATTTTTGGGGGAGTTTTGTGGGGAGGGGTTTGGGGGGTTCAAACCCCTCCCCACCTCCCTGTGTGCGCCACTGCCTGAAGTTAAAAATCATATCCAGAATGGAATGCACAACACAGATAATTGCAACAAGCTTTACTTTCTCTTTGAAAGGTTTAAAACAATAATAGATTTCAGTTCCTAGAAGCTCTGCAGGAAATAGAGGACTTGGGATCTGTGGAATAGGTCCGCGAAGCGTATGTTGAGTATGGAAACAAAATAATCATTTCATCAACTGAGCTTCATATCTGAAAAAGATACATGAAAATCTTTCAATTGGCATTCGGAATGAGTACAAAACTTTTAGTTTCCATTCTTTCATGTAAAAAATCGAATCCACAACACAAATGATTGCGTAAAGCTCGACTTTAGTTCCTCTAAAATAAGATCTACACATAAATCTTGAATTGAATTAAGTCCAGAGAAGCTCTAGAAGAATTTCAAGAGCTTAAATATGAAAAAACATTTGTCAAAAGTGAATCTGAGAGTGAAAGACAGGAAAAAACTTGTAACTTCCATTCCTTCGTATGAAAAATCGAACCCAGAACACAATTGACTTTAGTTCCTCTTAACTAGATGTACATACAAACCATGAATTGAATTGACTCAGAAAAGCTCAATAAGAGTTGCAGGATTTCAGACACAAAAGACATTCGTCAGACATTCTGAGAGTGGAATACATTCGACAAAAGTTCGCTAAATATGCAAAAAATGCATCAGTAAACCGAGGCTTAGGTATGGAAAAGACTGAAAATCTGCCAATTTAGCATTCGGTATTAGCACAAAACTTTTAGCTCGAAATTTTTCTAGCTTACATCCAAACTACAGACAGAGAAGCTCGGCCTTAGTTCCACTTAGGTCAATCGTGACAGTTAAATACGATGTACGAACATATGAATCAAGACATGATTTCACTACCGTCTCCAAAGATATATAGGACTTTATATCCGAAACAGATTTGCCAAAACTGGAACCTTAAAGTGGAACACGTCGGTTAAATATGAAAAAACATCAGTAATCTGAGGTTAAGATCTTCAAAGGATACATAAATATCTGCCAACTTGTGGTTCAGAGGCAGTTCAAACGTTTTAGTTTCGAATCTTTTATTTTAAATGAAACACAAAAAAGATGGTTCCAGTAGCTCGGCTCGTACATATAAATCATGAATTGAATTGAGCCCACAAAAGCTCAAGAATCAAGCTCAAGCTCAACAAGAAGTGCAAGACTTTGAGTCCAAAGATATTCTTCAAAAGTTGAACCTGAAAGTAGAAAAGATCTGCCAAAAAAATCATTAAAAATTTTAAGAATTTATCAGTAACACTGAGGCTCAGATCTGGAAAAGATACATGAAAATTTCCCAACTTTTCGTTCGGAATCAGCACAAATTTTTAGTTTCCATTCTTTCGTGCTTCTCATTGAACTTACAAAAAATATTACTTTGGTTCATCTCAAGTTTGTGGTCGTACATATGAATCAAGAATTGAATCAATTATTGATTTGACTACACAAAAGTTCTGTAAGCATTGCAGGACCCTGAATCCAAAAGACATACGCCAAATTTGAAACCCGAATACTGTAGACGTCCTCCAAAAGTCTACGAAAATCTACACACTTGGTGTTTGAAATCGGCCCAAAGTTTTAGCTTCAATTCTTCCATATTTCTAATCGAACGCACAACACGATGATTGCAGCAGTTCGGCCTTAGCTCATCTCAAGTCTATGGTGCCAGTTATTTATTCTTACATATGAGATAAGAATTGATCTTATTCCACAAAAGCTCTGTAAGAATTAGTTAGGTAGGTAGGATGTAGTGGCTGGCTCTGTATGAGGCACGTTTCCACTCGTTTGAAATGTGTATGCAACACTGTAGTGCGGATCATGTGGATAGCGATGGAAGTAGACGAGTGTTTCTCCAGCTCGAGAGCTGGGAATCGAACCTACGGTCTCTGGTATGAGAAGTCAACGCGATACCCGCTGGACTATCGGTGGACTATCGGTGGACTATCTGTACGAATTGACTTTAAAAAGCTTTAGATCCGTAAAACGTGCACCAAAAGTGGAACTTGACATTGAAAGAAGTTCGCCAAAAGAGGAAGCATTGATTTGAGGTCACAAAAGGTTTAAAAGCACTGCAGGTCTTTGGGCTCAACGCTCACTAAATCAAGAATACAACCTGATGCAATTTTTTTTAAACCAAACTTATTAAAATTTTGTATCAAAAGAAGCATTAAAGTCTCAAGTACTTGTTGTCAGCATTCTTATGTTCTGGATTGTTCAATGGACTGATGGATGTAAACCAAAGCTTTGAACTAACCTCTGTATAAAAGGAAGACTTGGCAGTTTATATTTAGGATAAGTTGGCATGCTTTAGCACCTTTCTCAAAAAAAAGGAAAAGAGATTTGGAAAAAAAAGTTTACTGGGAAAAGGAAGAACTAAACCGAACACAACAACCCTTTACCGGGTTACGGCCTGAAGAAAAATCTCTCCCAAGGCGGCTCTGCGTCTTCTGTAGTTGGTCATACCGAGAGATTATGGTTCGTTCTCAAGTTAGTCTATCCACCAGAGACTCGGTCTCCCTAAAGAAAAATCTCTCTCAAGGGGCTTTTGCGTCTTCTTTCGTTGGTCTCATTAAGAGATCATGGGGCATTTTTAACTTAGTTCACCGAAGACTCGGTCTCCCTAAAGAAAGATCTCTCTCAAGGCGCCTCTGCGTTTTCTCTAGTTAGTCTCACTAAGAGATGATGGGACTTTCTCAACTTAGTCGACCGAAGACTTGGTCTCCCTCTTCGCCTTCGATATCCAACTACCGCATCTAACACCTTTTTCGCAGAAGCTTCATCGTTCATGGGTAGACATGGTCTTTCTACACGTTCTCCTGATCCAATGTCCTAGAATCTCATATTCTACTCGGTTCGTGATCCAATTTTCTGGAATCTCATGTTCTACTCGATTCATGATCAAATTTTCTGGAATCTCATGTTCTACTCGATTCCTGATAGAATTTTCTGGAATCTCAGGTTCTGCTCGATTCTTGATTAAATTGTCTGGATTCTCATGTTCTACTCGATTCCTGATCAAATTTCCTGGGATCTCATGTTCTACTCGACGCCTGATCCCATTTTCTGGAATCTCATGTTCTACTCGATTCCTGATCCAATTTTCTGGAATCTCATGTTCTACTCGATTTCTGTTCCAGTATTCTGGAATCTCATGTTCTACTCGATTCTTGATCCAATATTCTGGATTCTAATGTTCCACTCAATTCCTGATCAAAGTTTCTGAAATTTCGTGTTCTACTCGATTCTTGATCCACTTTCATAGAATCTCATGTCCTACTCGATCCCTGATACAATTTATTGGAATTTCATGTTCTACTCGATCCCTGATCCAAGTTTCTGGATTCTCATGTTCTACTCGATTCCTGATCAAATTGTTTGGATTTTCATATTTTACTCGATTCCTGTTCCAATTTTCTGGAATTTCATATTCTACTCGATTCCTGATCCAATTTATTGGAATTTCATGTTCTACTCGATTCTTGATCCAATTTCTCATGTTCTACTCGATTCCTGATCCAATTTATTGGAACTTCATGTTCTACTCGATCCCTGATCCAACTTTCTGGAATTTCATGTTCCACTCGATTCCTGATCCAATTTCATATCAGGTGTACAACTTTGCTTCCGCCGCTTTTTTTCCAAAATTAAAAGCTTTATTGCGAAAAAGTGCTTACAGATGTATTATTCAAAGTATTGCCGTCGCTAGCGACAACTTTTTCCCATCTTTCCGGCAATTTTCGGATCCCGGCTCGAAAAAAGGAGTCCTCTTTTGACGCTATCCATGAAGCAATCCATTTTTCCAATTCTTCGAAGGATTGAAAATGTTGATCTGCCAGGCCGTGTGCCATCGAACGGAATAGGTGGAAGTCAGAAGGGGCGACATCTGGGGAATACGGCGGGTGGGGCAAGACTTCCCATTTCAGCGTTTCCAGGTACTTTTTGACCACTTTTGCGACGTGAGGCCGAGCATTGTCGTGTTGGAGGATGACTTTGTCATGTCGAAATCACCATTTTTAAAACGTTGAAACCACTCCCGACACGTTCTTTCACTCAGAGCAGCATCACCGTAAGTTTCTGAGAGCATTCGATGCGCTTCAGCTGCATTTTTTTCGAATTGTAACAGAAAAGTAAAACTTCCCGCAAATGGCGAGAATTGGGCACATAAACGGACATTTTCGAGCGTGAATAATACGAAAACAAGAACAACTGTCACTGAAACGGCGATGACAATTCGTTAGGCACTGTCCACACTCACTTTAAAGGCATTACCATCTATGTATTTCAACCAGCCTCAGCCGGTACAGCCACCTATCGGAAAACGGCGGAAGCAAAGTTGTACACCTGATAGAATCTCACGTTCTACTCGATTCGTGATCCAATATTCTGGAATATAATTTTCTACTCGATTTCTGATCAACTTTTCTGGAATCTCATGTTCCAGTCGATTCCTGTTCCACTCGAGTCACGCAAAGCGGCCCGAAAAAAAATCGGCCAGCCATCAAGATTATGTCATTAGTTGATAGGGCTGTCACCACACCACACACAGACACACAACCGTGAAAAACATAATTCAAATCGACTGCTCGTGGTTGAGCCAATAAGTTTTGTGGCACGCAAGCTGTCGCAATGTCTGACACGAAATCGAAATCCAAATCGTCTGCATCAACGCCACAAAGTCATTACGCACAACAATAAAACTTCGTCGCTGTCATTCGGGTTGTGGCTAAACATATGAAAATATTTCTATTAGAAAGTAAAGTATTCGATTTTTACAACAAATACTTGTATCAATATATAAAAACACAACAACAAAATTGTTGCCAATAACTGTAATAACTTTGTCGAAAACTCAAAACACGGCAACACGAGTGCGCGTTTATGCTGACAACAAAACCAACTATAACAACAACAACAATAATAACAACGACCACAACCACATTGACAACACAGCGTGACGGCATTTATTATCGGTAAACCGAAAAGTTTTCATCACGTGTGGCGCACGCGCCTACCTTCTCTCACCCCCCACTACTCTCTCACACATTTAGTAAACCCAGCAATGCGCTGTCGGTGGCGCTGAAAGGCCGCAAAGGCGGCGCGTTTGTGTCATCGGCGGCGAGCCGACTAAATAGGAGGCGTACAGACAGTGACAGGAACAGCAACAACAACATTGTGGTAATAGCTATGGGGAAAGAGGGGTGGGAGGGATTGTTATGGATTAACGGCGGTTCGTCGCGTTTTATTAAAATCAGCCGGTCCACATTACATTTCGAACAATTTTATGGGCGGCAGTGTGAACGAGTGTAGTACATTTGTATGTATGTGTGTTTGTGTGTGTGTGTGTGTGTGTGCTTTTGTTGCTGGGCAATTTTATGATAAATTGTCAGAATATTTGCGCGCGTTGTGGCAGCCTGACGTGTTGGCACA
This sequence comes from Melieria omissa, assembly GCA_963971225.1. Classification (NCBI taxonomy): domain Eukaryota; kingdom Metazoa; phylum Arthropoda; class Insecta; order Diptera; family Ulidiidae; genus Melieria; species Melieria omissa. The sequence goes on along the minus strand of OZ020267.1, from coordinate 129,111,550 downwards.
AATGCGGTATTAGTGGAAATTAATATCGATAATGAGCACTGATGTTGGTATGTTTGCCTGATTAGTGCTCTAAGTGTCTATGCATGTGTATGTGTCCGACACTTGTTAGAGACATGAGAAATTGGAACTCTGTCATGGGCATTGCGAACACGCAAAGTGGAACTTGTCAAAGTTCTTACACGCGCACACAAGGCTACCAATTCGAAGGTATATTCTGTCTATAGGGAGAAATACTTACATATCTGATAATCGATTTGTTACTCTGTAAAGGTACGTGCAATAATAGTTGGTCCCAGTTGACACTGTGGGTGTTGGAGACACCTGACCTGGTTTCATTTAGAGTGTCAACAGTTTATCTTTTTAAAAACTTTTGTCGAGTAACAGCAAGAAAGACATTTTTTTAGACATTAACTGCAATAAAGACGAATGTATTTAGTCAGTTTCAGTTTAAAACCATAGACTATTTCAGCGATATTTTATAGAACAATCTGTTTAGGAAAGTTTAGTTAAGTTAGGTTATATTGGCTGGATTTGAAAGAGACATACTCGGAGGCCTGAAAGGACCATTGCGAAATCACATATTTCAAATGTTTTTTAAATTTGTATCTATGCAACACTGTGTTAGGTAGGTAGGTAGGTGTGGCTGCTCCAGGAGGAGCACACTTAGGCCAGGCGGCCCATTGTGATACCTCATGAGATCGAGCATCATTTCGCTGACTCGCTAAACCAGTTGGAGCTATTAACGAAGCTTAGTAGACGGCGTATGGTCTTATCAGCTAGATCCTCTAGACTTCCGAAGAATAAGTTGCCTAAATAGGTCAGTCTTCTTTTGGATAAAGCAGGACAGTAACATAGAAAGTGAGGAATATTTTCTTCCTTCTCCTCGTCCAAACAGCTGCGACAGAAGTCGTTCGAGAACAGCCCATTCTTTTTGCGTGGGTGTCAATTAGGCAGTGACCCGTAAGGACATCGATCATGGCTCTGATCTGGGCTCTGTTTAATGAGAGGAGTTCTTTAGAACGTGGAAGATTTAATGTTGGCCAAAGTTGGCGCATAAGGAGGCTTGTGTTGCCTTCAACCAAAAAGTATGAAACATTCTATATTCTTTGCTTCAACCCATCTTAAATTCGTATCGTGTATAGAGCTCGCATGGGTACGAAGCTTAAATGTTAGAAGAGCGACACCGAGCGTGATCAACTCTTGGTCTAACTGCTCAGTAGTGCCCTGTCTCGCGAGCTCGTCCGCTCTACAGTTCCCTGGAATATCCCTATGACCTGAAACCCAGCATAAGGATACCAGTAGCCGATATGCTGTTTACCCTGAGCCAATCGGAGGCTGCACAGATTGCAGATTGTTACTGAAATAAAAGCAAATTTTACTTTAAAGAACGAGTCCTGTTGTCGCATGATACAAAGGAAAATCAACAAACGGACATCTATTTAATCTAGGTGAATCTAGTCCTTATTTGAAAAAGTTTAAAGCAGAGTAAAAGGCAAAGAGAGTTAAAGGCAAATGTGTCAATGGTAAAAAATTCGTGTGTGTATGTGTATGTGTGGGCGTGTGGATCATTTGCGTGCGTGTGGGAGGGGTAGTGAGCCGCCGACTCAGAGATCAATTAGATTCTCTTCGTCAGCGGTCTCAACACATCCATCATACGCTGTACTGAACTCTCATAGGAGAAAACCGACGCTTAAACTGAATGCACAAAACTTTTCAAACAGACTGAAATATGTATGCAATAAAATTTCAAATTTAGACTTGAACATTTTTTTCACTTTATTTTGCAAAAAAAACATGTATTTTTGATGTTAGAGGGTTGAGCATATTTTTTTTATATTTTTAGCAATACAAATGCGTTTTTGCATGAATATTAATAGAATAAAAAACACGTTTTTTGCTTATTACAATCAAAAACAGACGAATTGTTTACCATTGACCTTCAAAATTTCGATAAGGTATAATAATTTTGTTACACACTGTTAGAGAATTTGTTCATCTAAGCATTAGCACCAAGTTTGCTGAAGACAGCAATACCAAATTTTGAATATCTTAAGACTTGTAAAGAAAAAACTTGTAAAAAAAAAACCCTAATACACACAAACTTTACACGGCTGTAACTTTTAAAAGGCAACTAACTTTGCAAAGCCCAGCTAGGGTTTTGTTCCTCTATAAGAGTGCTATCGATTAGTCTTGGTTGGTTCCGGGTTAGAAAAAGCTGTCGCACAGTGTAATTTTAAAATTCTTTATTTATTCTTCAAAATCTATTTCGTCCCCCTCAAAGTAATCCCCCCGGCCCCAATACACTTGTGCCAACGTTTTTTCCAATCCTGGAAACAGTTGAGCTGGAAACACGGAGCTAAATCAGGCGAATACGGTGGTTGTGGAACGATATTGGTTGAATTTTTGGCGAAAAACTCATGAGGAGTCAATTTTTTTTTAACCAATTGTGCTTTCACTTTTCTTAGGCCCAAATGATCTTTTAAAATGGTTTTCACTGTTCCTTCCGATATTGCAACGATGCCAATGAGGTCTCTGACTGTTAATCGTCGATTCTTGAGCACCAACTCCTTGATTTTATTGACGTGTTGATCATCAGTTGATGTTGTTCGTCGTCAACACGTTCTCGACCCTCTTTGAACAATTTGTACCAATCAAAAACACTCTCGCGAGTAACAATTATCACCGAGGCATTTTCTGAACGTTTCGGCACCAGAAATTTGATTCCGCACACACAATTTAATGGAACTTCTTTGTTGAATAATTTCATTCATTGTGCAAATCGCCGAATACACTTTTTGTACTTCAGAACGACAAGCGTATACTAAACACTGATGATTATTTTGATGTGACATTCGGCACAGCTGTCACTGACAGTCATAACAACCTAGAAAAAAAATATTTCGACGAATGGGTTTCCGCGCAAAATTTAAATTAAAAACTCTTACTATTTTTTGCCCACATCATTATATGGAAACCTTGCGGTCTTTATAGTGTTAAATGGACACGACTTAAGAGGAATTGGTGAGACATATCACTTTTAAATGAGATAAATGGATATACAATTTGCAATCAACTAAAATCAAACCTCTCTTTAAAGCCAAATTAAAATTATTATCTTAAAACAAGCCTAATTCTAATTCATAAAACATTGGCTGGGCATTCCAGTGTTAAACATAAACACTCAAAACCACTTACTATGCACTGAAAACAAATTAATCTGAGCTTTTATGGCATAGTCCATAATTTCGCTGAATAACCCTTGGAATTGTTATCGTTCGTCGAAATGGTTTCGTTTGTGGGTGTTTATGGGATTTTTGCATATGTCATGCAAATATTACAATTAAAATTGCCACTTTTATTGTGCACACAAGTGCCAGACGTTTATGTTAATGTTTAACGTAATGTCTGGTGTCCTTTTGTCAACATTCCTGGCACACGTGTTGTCGCCTTCCTCTTTGTTCGGTCAACGATTTGGTGCCAAATGCATTTCGCGTTATCTGAGCGTTCTCGATCTTGCGGCGTAATTGTGATTTTTATTGCCGCTTCAACTGAATTTATGTTTATGAATGGCAAATGAGCTAAATGGACAACAACAACAACAACAACAACAATTTACGACATTCAATGGGGTTTACGTCGACACCAAATAAATTAGACACGACACCCTCGGCTGGTCATGTGGGCCGCAATTGCATGTGTGTTGCACTTGCTAGATATTTTTTGTTGTTGTTTTTTTTTTTTTGTTGTTTGCTGTCATTTGCAGTGCATGCAGCCACTGGTGTTGAAAAACACAAAAATAAAAATTTATGAAAAAAAATTTGGTTTTAATGTGTTGGCGCCTGTGCGCAGCTATCAGTCAAACCTGAAAGTTGTGCGCCGTGTTGTGGTGTTGCATTAATATTTCAAATACAAAAACAAAAACCAAAAATTTATGACACAATTGGGAATTGTGTAAGCGGCAAACCAAATTATTTTATAAGAAAAAAATAAATTTAAAAAAAGTAAAAATGAAAATGGCAAATGTTCAAAATTGCGCTGAAGGCAGCAAATTAAAGACATTTTATTTAAAAAAAATAAATAAAATAGTGAAAATTTATTATGGAACGAAGGCCCAAAATTGTGCGCTTTAAGGCTGTTAGCAGCATTTATGCAAATGTCACTTCCTGTGTGCGCGCTGCGTGGTCCTGGCGCCCTCCTGCTCCCATGCGGAAGCGCTCACGTCAAGGAAGGCAACACAAAAAAGTGGCCAAAGGAAGCAAAAGTTTAACAGGCAGGCAGCCAACCAACCAGCCAGCCAGCCAGTCAGTCAGACAGCCAGGCAGGCAGGAAATGTATGTAAATTGTTATTGCAATTTGTAATGTTTTTTTCAGAATTTTTTTTTGTAAAAATTTCAACAGCGTAAATTGAGCACAAGTGTATTTACAGTCAGGCGAGCGCCTTGTGCCAATGTTTGTATGTGTGTATGTGTGTATTTGCTGTCTTTATGGAAATTGCGAAAATTTAATTTCTAACGTCAAATTGCATGAATGTCAAATTTACGCTGATGTTAAAAAAAAATGAAAAAAAAACGAGCAACACTGACTTACTGACTGACTGCCAGCATGGCAGTTAGACAGCAGCACGCACACAAACAAACACACATACACACTCATGTAGAGTAATGTTTGAAAACAAAAACAGTAAAAAAACTCAACTTGGTGTCAAAAAAATAAAAACACAAACAATTGCACATGAAAAACGTGGCAACGCCGCGACGCCATTCCAATGTGGAATTGTGCGCTCAACTGTAGCCAACGTTAAGCGAGCCAATATGTTGCGCCATGTTACAAAGTGAAGGCGTGGCGCCAGAAGACCAACGAACTTTGCGGTTCGCCGAAACTCAATGAACATGTGGCATGTGACTTAAAAATGTACAAGTATGTGTGTGTGTTGTGTTTATTTATTTGTGTATTGGTGTGTAGTCAGCAAATAGACATGAAATCCTTCAGCCTCTTTCGGTCAAGTGGAAAATAAGCTGTGATGACAAAAAGTCGCATAGCTCACATTTGCTTGCATCATTGGCCGCCTTTATCAGCAGTTGTCAGCTTATCCCTCTGACCATTTAACCATGAAACTCGCACACAATAACGTTAATTTATATTAATTTACTTCAGTTGTCGACTGTCGGCTCATACTTTGAGCCAGCAATATTTCAACATTACTTTTAATTAATGTGAACAGTTTTTGGTGCAACGAAATCGAAAGCGTGATGACAAAGGAATTTTTTTTTAATTTTTTTGCAGAAAATTTACGAAAATTCGTGAAATGTAAATGTTAAAAAGCAAATATCAACAATTCATACGAATTATAAAAATTGTGCAATAAAAAAACTGAACAATTCGCTGGCACATAGAAAAGTTACTGTTGTGGCTCAGTATTTAATTATTTAAAAAATATAACAAAAACCTGAGACAGCTTTTCGTAATCATTTTATTCTTTTTACTCGTAGCACCAAAACTAAAAAACTTGAACTACTGGAGTCACTAATTTGATCTGGTTTGATCACAAGTTAGGTTAGGTTAGGTTAGATAAGAGGCAGAAAAACAAATAACTGTTGTAGAAAGAATCTTAACGATGGGTTTTGATTGCGTTGGAGTCACTCATTTGATCATGTTTGATTAGAAGTTAAGTTAAGTAAGGCAGGCAGAATATTAATAATAGGTTTTGATTGCGTGGGAGTCACATATTTTTGTTGATATTGATCAGAAGTTAGGTTAAGTAAGGCAGACAGAATCTTAATAATAAGTTTTGATTGCGTTAGAGTCACTAATTTGATGAGGTTTGATAAGAAGTTCTGTTAAGTAAGACAGGCAGCTTGCAAGTTTGATGGGTTTTGATTGCGCTGGCGTCACTAATTTGATCTAGATTGATCAGAAGTTAGGTTAGGTAAGACAGGCAGCAAAACAAATAATTGTTGTACAAAGAATCTTAATGATAGCTTTCGATTGCGCTATAGTCACTAATTTGATAAGGTTTGATCAGAAGTTAGGTTAGGTAAGACAGGCAGCTTGCTGGCTTCTCAGCAATCACACTCAAGAGGGCTTCAAAAGACCCGTTATGATGCCCAAAAAAAGTGAGACACAAATCCCTGTCATCCTTTGCTTAATGTTGTTTGAATCCAACTTAAGTTTTGCAGGAACCTGGCAATGTCCTTCAGTTCTCTAATAGTGTTCTACCTCCCGAGGTAGGAGCTTCCGTACAGATTCTATTTCCTCATTCTTGCAGCTGCAACAGTAGTCTCGCTGGGGCAGGCCAAGTCTTTCCGCAAAAATACTAAAAGTTCAGTGGCCTGTTACGACCACTGTGACTAAACGAAGTGTTGCCCTGCTAAATCCCGAAATACAGAGTTCTCTTTTAGTTGAGTTTCGGTTTGGTTTAGTTGGAGCTGGTTTGGATCCTATTAGATATTCCGGTGAGCAATTTCATCAGGGGTTTTGTTCTGGTACTCAAACCAAGATTATCTTATTGTGGAAACCAAAATTTTTATGGTGTCCGAATCAATGCTATGACTTGAACTCCCAATGTACTGAACGCGTAAGGTTGAACTGATATCTATAAGAACGCTAAATCTCCGTGACTCAGACTCTCTTTCCACCTAAAAGAGAGCATTTCAAAACCATGATAGAATTTTTGACAAACCATTGCCTCACAAACAAAAAAACTCTCTAGAATACTTATCACCTATGATTTCAGTAGAAGGGGTAGAGACATAAATTAAGAAACGATCCTACATCTATTTCGATCCTTTTTGACTTGACGTAAAATCCATTAATAACATTTAAAATATTTTAGAGCAATCACGAGAAGCCGAGTGGTCATCACTGTTTTAGGGACTTAGCCGCCAAAACTGTTTTTTACTTATCTCCCATTCGTGAAACATTCGAGGAGAGTAATGGTTTCCATGGGTTTTTCAGCATGGGATGAAACAATGTTTGATTCTGAAAAAAAATCCAATGATTTTTCACCTTTGATAAAATATTTTTGTTATTTGTGGTAAGGGGACATAGCAGTCTTTAATTTTCTTCAAAAACATTTATTTAGTTCCATAAATTAACATTTAAAAATAAAAACTAATTGACCAAATAATTTCGTGGACATTTCATAGAATGCAAAAAACTGCGTGGGACTTGAGTAGAATTTTTTCATTTAGGTCTATTGAGTTCATTTTGAGTCCCTAGGAGAAAGTGTACGGCCTATGCCTTCAGACTCAAATATTGAACCCCTTTGACTTCTTACTGTATCCAAATAGATTTGTTAACTGTACTTTCTCAGCTCAAACTTGGTCCAGACAATACCTTGATCCAATTTTACGGGGACATCTTTTTCAAAGTGTTTTATCCCTTTTACTTTCTTTTCATCTTCCCAGCTCTTGCAAAGAGCGCCGCCATAAACATTAAAATTTTCACCCGATTAAAGCAAAGCGTCATTAAAAGATCAGCACTTCAAAAAATCATTGCATTTTTTTCATTGCTTTACTTTCGCTGTTGCCTGTTGCTATCTCTTTCTGTCAATGCAAAAATCAGCTTACAATATATCATTTTTTACAAATTACCCAAACCTGCTACAAAACGCATTGTATTTGTTATTGTTGGCTGCAGCAACAATAACAACAACAACAGTTACCATAAAACCAACAACAACTGCAATGCTAACATTTTCGCCACACGTTTTGCTTGGTTGGCGCAATTGACAGTGTTTGTGGCATTTTGTTGGTTTTGGGCTTTTGATTTGTTTATGCAACTGTCAACTTTTTTGACAGCTAACAGTGCAATTCACTGTTTTGTTTACTGTTATTTGTGTTTGCGTTTAAAGTAAATGCGAAAAAAATCGCACAAAATGAATGAATGGATTGGCCAACATTTACAAAAGCACATTTTGTGTTGAACTAAAATGCAAATTTGGCGCTGTTGACTTTTCGTTGGTTGCAGTTGTTGTTCTTGTTGTTGTTGTTATTGCAGTTGCATATGACACACAGACGTGATCATTAATTTTAATTGACTCTACACAGTGTTCAATTAAATATTTGAATTTGTTATGGTATGAAATTGATTGGAATACAGGTGGGTGCCAGAAAAATTGACACACATTGGCGGAGAAAGAAGTTTGGTGAATTGCGGTTGCATGGAATTTTGAAATTATGGAAATAAAAAATAATAATAATAATATAAAATGAAATAAGTAAAATAAAATAAGATAAAATAAAATTAAAAAAAAAATTAAATAAAAATCAAATAAAATAAAATAAATTTGAATAAAACAAAATACAATAAAGTAAAATAAAAAAAAATAAATAAAATAAAATAAAAAAATAAATTAAAATAAAATAAAATAAAATAAAATAAAATAAAATACAATAAAATAAAATAAAATAAAATAAAAAAATTATGAAATTATGAAATAAAGTAAAATAAAAAAGAAAAAATAAAAAAATAAAATAAAAAAAATAAACATAAATAAAATAAAATAAAATAAAATAAAATAAAATAAAATAAAATAAAATAAAATAAAATAAAATAAATTAAAATAAAATAAAATCAAAAAATTATGAAATTATGAAATAAAGTAAAATAAAAAAGAAAAAATTAAAAAATTAAAAAAAAATAAACATAAATAACATAAAATAAAATAAAATAAAATAAAATAAAATAAAATAAAATAAAATGAAATAAAATAAAATAAAATAAAATAAAATAAAATAAAATAAAATAAAATAAAATAAAATAAAATAAAATAAAATAAAATAAAATAAAATAAAATAAAATAAAATAAAATAAAATAAAATAAAATAAAATAAAATAAAATAAATTAAATTAAATTAAAGAAAAAAAATAAAAATAAGAATAAAATAAAATAAAAAAATTTGGTTTAAAAGGGAACTGAGCTCAAAAGTTGTACGGAAACTCAGTTGTCAAATCGCACATTTAGAACTCTTAATCTCTGAACATTCTTAGGCTCAGACACAAGTGTAAAACATTTCCCCTCTCTTTCTCAGACAAAAGTGTAAAACATTTCCCCTCTCTTTCTCTTTCCTGGTTCTTTCTGCTTTCGTCTACCCTACAACTCATGTTTCAATGTTCTCTACTCTCTCATCCTTCCTTCTCGCAAGTCCAAATATTTATAGTCGCCAAGCGAATGAATATCGCTGCAGCGAAATGCTTTCTTTCGCATTTGTCACGCCAGTCGAATAATAATAAAATAATGTAAATTCCTGTGCAAATATTGTCATCAACTAATTTAACATGCCCGAGGGGGCGATGGCATGTGCGGTAAGTTTGCTGTCGCTGTCTCTGTCGCTGTCTGACATTTCTTTTATTACTTTTACTTGGGCTAGCAGCAACAACAACAACAGTTACCATTGGCGCATGTGGGAGTGATTTTGTCTTGCAGCCAGCAATGCCAACACTCAATCAATGTACAATAACAACAATAAACATAACAACAACAACACGAACCTGTTTGGTGGCAGCAACCAGGAAACAAAAGTTTCTAAGCGTTGTCGATGGTGAAGCGGCGGCGCGCACTAAGACGCGCATAAGAACCGACTGACGACCGACAACTGACGACAGTAGCGACGGTTGCATTGTCATTGTCAATGACAATTTGCAGCGTGAAATTATTTCACCAGCGGCAGGACATGCTTTCATCGATTTTGCGTTGCCTCAAGGAAGACAGGGAGGATTGGAGCGATGAAGTGAGGCGAAAGAGGGGTCCGATGGCAGTGAAAATGTTGTGCTGAGTGTCTTTTGCGCTGTCATCGAATTTGAGCAAAGATTTGCTGCATTGGCAGAAAAGTTTTGCCGCTGCTTATGTGGCGCTAGTAATGCGGTTAAGGCGGCATCCTGTGGGCGTGGAGGGGGGAAATTGTTGGCTCGTTGTTCGACGCTTAGACGGCGGGACAGCAAAATGTGTAGACAGCATTATTTGGTATTTATTTTTGTGTGTGTGTGTGTGTGTGCGGTTTGGTATGCGCCTTATTGATGGCTGGGAGGGGATGGAAACGGCAGCGGCTGTATGGCGACGTCAGATAAACCGCAGGCGTTGAGGCGCATGTGTCGAATGAGTGGCCGTGTGCATTGTTGTGTGTGTTGGACAAGAAATTCCGATACTTTGAGAATGTTGCAGTAGTGTTCGGGGTTTGTTGATTTTTGGTGCATATGAAGTTGAAGAAGTAAGAAGAAGAAGTAAGTTAGTTGTATGAAGCTCAAGAAAACAGTCACAAAAAGTAGTGAAAGTTAACATTTTCTTTGCAACAACAACAAATTTGAGTTTTTGTTTTTTACTTTTGCAAATCCTTTTTTATACATTTGTTACTTATTATAATTCAGGTGCTAAGAAAATAAGATATTTTAATAAAATATTTTATGTGCGATAAATTTTTGGTTTTATAGAGAGTAGTTTTACAATTTGATATCCTGAACTAATAATGTTAGAAGGACGAAAAGTGTGTCGAGGACAAGGTAATTTGTATATAAATCCTTAAGTCATATTAAAAAAATTTTTGAAACTTATAAGGATATTTAAGACTTAAGTTTCAGAAGGATATTTTCGTCCTGGCGCACCAAATTGTATTTTATTTCTTAATATAGGATAATTTCTCTTTCATTTGACACCCATATTGATATTCCTTATGGCGAAGAGAAGTTTGCAACTTTGTATCCTAAACTAATAAAGTTAGAAGGACGAAAATCAAGGATATGGATATATATATGGATATGGTAGTTTGTATATGAATCCTTAAGTTATATTTTTTCGAAAAACCCCGTGGGAAATTTTTAAGGATATTTAAGAAAAAAGTTCCAAAAGCATATTTTCAATACTTATTCGTCCTTCTGCACCAAAATAAAATTTGTTTTTTAATTCTAGGCATTTTTATTTTTCATTTGACACCCATATTGATATTATTTATTGTGAAGAGAAGCTTACAACTTTGTATCCTAAACTAATAAAGTTAGAAGGACGAAAAGCGAGGACATGGTAGTGTAGTTTGTATACACATAAATCCTTAAGTCATATTTAAAAAGAAAAACTGTTAGAAATTTTCAAGGATATTTAAGAATAAAGTTTCAATAGGAAATTTTCAATACCAATTCGTCCTTATGTAGCAAAATTAAATATGTTTTTAATTCTAGGCCATTTTCTCTTTCATTTGACACATATATTGATTTTCTCAACTGCGAAGAGAAACTTACAACTTTGTATCCCAAACTAATAAACTTAGAAGGACGAAATTAAGAACGAAATTAAGGATGTGGTAGTTCGTATATAAATCCTTAAGTCATATGTTTTTATAAAAAACTATCGAAAATGTACAAGAATATTTAGAAAAGTTTCAAAAGGATATTTTCAATACCAATTTGTCCTTGCGCACCAAAATACAACTTTTTTTCTTATTCCGGAAAATTGTCTCTTTCATTTGACACCCATATTGATACTCTTTAAGGCGAAGTGAAGTTTACAACTTTGTATCCCAAACTAAAAAACTTAGAAGGACGAAAATTAAGGATGTGGTAGTTTGTATATAAGTCATTAAGTCATTTTTATTAAAACAAACTGTTGCATATATTCAAGGATATTTATGAATAAAGTTTCAAAAGGATATTTTCAATACCATTTCGTCCTTGCTCACCAAAAAATTAAATTTTTTTTTAATTCCACAAAAATTGTCTCTTTCAATTCAGACCCATATTGATATTCGTTATGGCAAAGAGAAGTTTAGAACTTTGTATCCTAAATTAATAATCTTACAAGGACGAAAATCGAGGATGTGGTAGTTTCTATATGAAAAAAAATTCCTTGTTAGAAATTTTCAAAGATATTTAAGAATAAAGTTCTAAAAAGATATTTTCAAAACCTATTCGTCCTTGCGACCATAATTTTAATTTTTTTTTAATCTAATTTTGATATTTTATATTCCGTTAGATTAAAAAAAAAAATTATTAATTTTTTTTAATATTTATGTCCTTAAAATTTAAAAATCTTAAAAAAAAAAATTCTCACGTCAGAAAAAAAAAAATTAAGTTTCATTTTCTTCGGCCATTAGTTTTGCAAATACATCAAATTTTCTTATTTTAAAATTGCTGAATTTTTCTCATACTTTGCTATATTTTTCTTGATTCCGCAAACTTTTGCTGCTGGCACCAAGTTTGTCCAATTGTTTCGCGCTGGCGAAAAAATGAGTACTTTAACTTTCCACACCACAAACGCTGCCGCGTGTTTTAATAAATTCCTGTAAAATTTAAATCTACACTCGACACAAAAAGTTATCCTTCCCCATCTCCCTCTTCCAGGCCGCATTACACACCACAAAACGGTTACTTAAAAGCTTTCTGCAACTGCGTAACGAGCGCACAAACCGCGCGTCAAATTCCACTGATCCCCAATCGGCCGTGTCAGCTCCGATACGAAAAATGTCATACGGATTTTACTGTTGCTGCTGCTATTGTTGTTGTTGCTTTTCTTGTCGCATACAACTGAAAAGTTGGATTTGTGGCTGTTTTCCACTTTCTGCTTTTGCCATATTTCCTTCCACAACTCTGACACTTTCTGACTGTTGCAAATATCGCAGCGTCTGATGGACATTTCATGCGCTTGGCCCCATCATTTTTCATCCCTCTCTTCCCTCTCATTCATTCATTCGTTTGCTGTTTTTTTCTTGTTATTTTGTCCTTTACAGGTTAGCTGTGTTTTTCTTGCTTGTTTTTGTTGTTGCTGCGGAAATTGTTGCAGTTCAGCGGAGCGTATGTGTTGGTTTTTGCGGCAAAGGTGTTCACAGACGTCGACATTCCGTCAACTCTGTCTGTGCATGACTTCGATATTTCAGTCCCTTTTACTACCGAATGCGTTCGGCGTTCAGGTGTCGGTGCGGTAATGGTTGTCCTTTCGCTTGACAGACAGTCGCTGCGATTGCAGTGAGCGTAAATGTGTGTGTGTTTGAATCTATGTGTGTGTGTGTGTGTGTGTCTTATATGAAATCTTATTAGAGCAAATGGCAATGATATTATTCATAGCAATTTGCACTTATTTCATTCATCGCGTCTCTAATGGAATTGAAGCTTCCCCAGCAAACTAGCCAAAGTGTTTTTGCAAAAACAATTTTCGTATATTAATATGAATTTTCGATCAAATATTCACGTATTCAATTTTGATCTAATAAATTTGTCAAAGAGAGTGTAAAATTTTGAGTTGGCTGAAATCTTTTTGAAATCAGCTCATTGCATATAATTGATTTTTTATTTAGTTCAAGTCAACGAAATGTGATTTTACAGACTTTTAACACACAGAGAGAACACATTCAAAAATATGCTTTTGAAAAGATTATTTCTAAGTCGGATTCAACACGTAATGTGTCAAGTAAAAGTTTCTTTTTCAACTTTGTTCAGTATTCTCACATTCGTCAAAGTTTAATTGTTTGTGATCTTTATAAAAGTTTTTGATTCTTCAACGAATTCGTGAACAATTTGAAATTGCTGTCGCTTAGATTTCTAATATTTTCAATAGGTTTGAAGTGAATTGAAGTTTTTTTTCATCTTCTGTGCAATTTATGAACTTTTTTAGATATGACTACTGTTACTCTAGTCTGTTAAGTTTTTTTAAGTTATCTTACTTTGTGATCTGTACAGATTTTTAAAATTTTCCTACATTTCCAAAGCAGTATTGAAACTTTTTGGCCAATTTTGTGCGGCCTACCAAAGTTTAGAGTTTTATTCCAAATGTGATCTCTTCAGAGTTGTACTCCAAACATTATCTCTTTTGAATTTAATTCCAAATATGATCTTATTTGAGTTTGATTTCAAAGGTGATCTCATCAGAGTTTTATTCCAAAGGTGATCTCTTTAAAATTTTACTACAAATGTGATCTCTTCAGAATTTTATTCAAAAGATGATCTCTTCAGAATTTTATTCCAAAGGTGACCTCTTCAGAGTTTTAAATGTGATCTTACTAGAGTTTTATTTCAAACCTGAGGTAATCTCTTTAGAAATCTATTCCAAAGGTATTCTTATCAGAGTTTTATTCCAAAAGTAATCTCTTCAAAGTTTTATTGCAAACATTATCTCATCAGAGTTTTATTCCAAAGGTGATCTTTTCACAGTTTTATTGCAAAAGTGATATTTTCAGAATCACCTTTCAATCAAAACTAGTTAATCTCCTCAGAGTTATGCAATTTTATGATATTCAATCATATTTATAAGAAAATTTTTTACAGGTAAAAACAATTTGCCTTCCAGTATGATGACTTTTATTTTTCGATGTTTGCAAGGTGTTTGAACACTAATGATTTATCCCTGAATTTTTGCCAATTCCTACGCTTCTCGTTAGATATCAAAATTTTTCTCATATAGTTTTGGAAGCTGAACCTTCAACAATCATTTCAAGCTTATCACTATTCGATTTATCTACCCACCTACATTCCATCTTCTTCTTCTTCCAACTTTCATCTTCTGACTCTTACTTTCACCTTTTTTACTCTTGCTTCTATCTTCTTAAAACCACTTCAACTTTTTCAATATTATGTCCATCTTTTCAATCTTACTTCCAATTTTCTTTCCATTGTTACTTCTATCTTTGCACTACTTCAATTTCCATCTTCTTACTTCCATCTTCTCACTGGTAAATTCATCTTCTCACCTCTACTTTCGTGTCCCCTTCTTCCGTCTTCGTTTTTCCCACTCCTGCTTTCATCTCCTTACTCTTAGATCCATCTCCTTTCACTTCCAACTTCCATCTTCTCAATCTTAGTCACATCCCCTCGTTTTTCCAACATACATTTTCTCAATTTGAAATCAATTTCTCGTTCCTCCAATTTCCTCTTTCTTAATACTACTTCCTTCTTCTCTCTTTTAATTTACTCTTACCTCCTGCGGTTCACTATTATTTCAATCTTTTCACTAGTTTCATCTATTTTTTTCTCCCATCTTCTCACTTCTTTCATTTTCTTAATCTTTACTTACTTTCCCACTTCTACGTCCTTCTTCTCGCTACTCCAACGTCTCACTATTACTTCCAACTTCCTTCTTACTCTTATTTTGTTTTAATACATTCCATTTATTACTTTTTCCATTTCTTTCTTCTCAATCATACTTTTAATTTTTTTCCACTATTACTTCTATCTTCTTGTTCTTCCAACTTCCATATTCACACTCTTCTTTTCAACTTCTCACTCTTGCTTCTATCTTTTTACTTTAGCTTTCTCATCCCTACCTCTATCTTCTTACTCTTACTCTCTTCTTACTCTTCCAACATTCATCTTCTCAAGTTTACTTCCAATTTTCTTCCATTCTTACATTAATTTTTTTAATCCTCCTCAAAGTTTCACTTTCTCCTTCCCACATATTCATCTTCTCTTCCATTTTCTCACTCTTAGTCACTCTTACACCGATCTTATTTTTTTTCCAACTTCCATTTTCTCACTCTTGCTGCCATCTTTGTACTGTTAATTCCATCTTCTCACTCTTGTGCTCATTTCCAACTTCTCGTTTCCTACTCTTACTTTCATCTCATCACTATTACTTCCATCTTCTGTCCCTTCAACTTTTATCCCTTCAACTTCTATCTTCTCCCTCTTCAACTTCCATCTTCCTAGTCTTTCTTCCATTCTTCCTCATTCTTAAACTTAATCTTCTCAATGTTACTTCCATTTTTTCATTCTTACTGCCATTTTCTCATTTATCCAATTTCCACTTCTCACTCGTTCATCGTTCACTTTTAATTCACTCTTGCCTTCTTCGGTTCACTCTTACTTTCATCTTCTCACTATTCCATTCACCTTCTCACTTCTTCCATCTTCTTACTCTTACTCCAAAACGTATAACCTTCTCACTCTTACTTCCAGCTTCTCACTAGTAATTCTATCTGTCTCTTCCCTCTTCCAATTTCCTTCTTCCTCAATCAATCTCCTCGTTCTCTTAAATTTTGGCACTCTTTCTTTCATGGTCTCAGTCTTACTTCCATCTTCTCTCTCTTCTAAGTTCCATCTTTTTACTATTACTTCCATCTTCTCTCTCTTCTAACTTCCATCTTTTTACTATTACTTCCATCTTCTTACTCTTTTACTTTCATCACTTCTGCATCCTTCTTCTCTCTCATTCATTTTCTTATTATTACTTAAAACTTTTCACTCCTACTTCCATCTTCTCACTTTTAATTCACTCTTAAATTTTTCGGTTCACCATTATTTTCTCCATCTTCTCACCCTTACTTCCATCTACTCACTGTTACTTCCTTCTTCTCGCTCTTCCATTTACTTGTTCGGACTTGCATCTTCTTAGTATGCCTAGTTTTTTTACTAGTGTTTGCTTCTCCCCATTCACATTTCTTTTTCTTGGCTTTTCTCAGATCTCCCGCATTATTTCACTCTTGTTTGCCTTTTCTCAACCTTGATGGTTTCTTCTCAACTTTCCTTCTATTTGTCTTATTTTCTTATCTTCCCACCATACAATTCCTAATTCTTGCTTGCATCTTTTCTTTGTTATTCATAACTTTCCACCGCTACTCGTAATTTTTCAACTAGTTCTCATTAATTCTCACTATTACTTGCTTCTCACTCATAATTTCTTAGTCCTTACAACCATAAATTATTCACACTCTTCTCGCATCTTTACTCAGCCACTCGTCTCTTCCCACTCAGGCGACTTGTTGTTCGCTTCATCTTAGTCTTTCTCGCTCTAAGTTTTAAGATGTCTGCGCTGTACTGCGGCTAAATGCCTCAAAGTAATATTTTACTTTTTATTGAGTGCCATTAGTATTATTTTATGTTTGATGAATCAGAATAACATAGACAACAGCAACAACAACAACAAAAGTGTCCGAAAATACTTTTGTACCAGCAGCAGCCACCAACTCCTCGCGCACACTCGCTGCGCCTTCGAGTAGATGATGCGATTTCGCACTTCCGGTTCGTTGGGTTTCCGGTCGGTGTTTTCACTCAGCATACAACAAGCAAATCGACACACACACATATATAGTAAACTTCACGTACTACATTCGAGCAAATGGCAAACGCAATATTTCTGCTATAAATGCAAAAAGCAAAACCAAGACGACGACGCCGAGGCAAAAAGAAGTAATGGGTGTGCAGCCACAAAAGTGAAATTCCATGCGGCGCATTTTTCTCCATTTCCATTTGGCGTCCGAGAATGCCACGAGTGAAAATGGGGAAATGTTGAAAATGGCAATGAAAAAGGCTGGTGCGAAAGCAAAGTGAATCTTTATGATGGCTGCCAGACGAAATCCCAATAAAACGTACCAAACGAATCGACACCGCAACGCAACGCCGCAACGCACACTGACAGCATCCATTAAGCGCAGACGCCATCGACGCCGCCGCCGCTCTCGGTGCGCTTAAGACGGCTCGCTGGTAGTGTTGGGATTTCGGTCAAGGCGCTGAAGGCGTGTCGCCACCAAAAGTGAATACGTCGCAACGTATGGCGGCCATTACAATTTCGGGTGATAAACGCACATTTCGTGTGGCTGGCATCGAGCGCCAAAATGTGTTCAAGTTTTTGCGGCACTGTTCACTGCTGTCACGCACACACACACACACACACACTCACACTCACACTCGAGTCGTTATGGCGGAGCCGCTTATCGAACTGGCTGCCGCTACTCGGCTTATGAGTTGCCATTTAATAACGGCATTAATTTTCGCTTTATGTGCTGTTTGGTGCTTTTAAGACGCTGGCAGCTTAGTGCGTCCCCCCATTCACCCCCCAGCTTCCAGCTCGCAGCCCCCAGCCTCCTGTTTCGTTGCTACTTAGTGTCAGCACTTTCGTTTGGTGTCTTGTGGCCGTTGTTGTTCCTTGGGGTTGAAATCGCACTTTCTACACTTTTGGAGTTTCTGTGGTGGATCATAAAATATCAATTAGCTGTCTGTCTGCTTGGTTGGCAATGTGCAACTTGTGTAGTTTTCCTACCGTTGGCAATAATTACCCAAACTTGTTATTTGTGGCACGTTTTTTCCTTAATTTTTGCTCATTATTTCGTTCGATTTTGGGTCTACAAAAATTGTTGTTGTATTTTAAATTGCCCTGACAAATTGTCTTATCTCCACTACTCAATAACACTCGACTCGTTGGTATTTCAAAAGAAACGTTTCCATCAAGTCTCCTTCCTCCTCTTTCACCAAAAGTCACTTTCAAGTGTTGGAATTCGTTTTATTTTTTTTGGTTATAATTTCTGCTTTGTGCTTTCATCATTTGCACCCAAATGTTGTCGACTTTGTTGCAATAATATTTATCAAGCCCAAGGGTTGATTGTTTCATGTTGGCAGTTTACTGTCGAGTGCTGTCGTCGGCAAATGAAAATATTTTGAAAGGACCCAAAGTTGCATCACTGATGGCATCAAAAGTATCATTGCCAGAAATAACAGCTTAAGCGTACAAGTAAGATTACTCGAGTGTTGACAGAATAGTGAGCACTTTTTCAATTGAAAATTAAATGCAGCTTTCAAGTGTAAAAGTTGTAGTTTTCGTCTGTTAAACTGTTTTTGAATTAATTTTTCCTTTTTGAAATTTTTAAAAATAAATATTTTTTGCATTTTTTTAACCAGTGTTTAAAGTTCACTGAGTTTTTATCTCATTACAAAAATGTTTCAGGCTTTCAGTAATTTTTCATCAAAATGCACATAAAGTGCATTGATTCCATTATGAATTTAAATGAACCAACAAATTTCTTCAATTCCACTAAAATTCATTAGATTGGATTTTCTTACATCAAATAGAAAATGTTATGGTTTTTAAAAAGCTTTTGAATAGCTTCTCCGTTTGACAAAAATAATATGACTTGCCGTGCTTCCTTTGACTTCAAAGAGATGATTATGCCACTGTTTGTGGAAATTATATCGCAGTTTGTGTAATTATATCTGTTTGTCCAGGAACTTTATGGAATATTTTCCTTCATTCATACATCTCTCTCAACCGTGGGTTTAATTGTCTCTCTGTAAGCCTCTTCGTACGTTTTCGTTTCTTTTTTCTCTTCAGTTTTCTGGATGGAGGTTTTAAGTTTTACTTAAGTACCATCGTTATTTGTCTTTTTCCCATACAGGACGATAGACATAAGCAATAGTTACATATGTGTGGCAAAACGGTCTTCATGTGTCTGTTTGTCTAATGTTCATACCTATCATAAATATCTATCATTCAAAGGTATCTACAGTATTTTAGTGGGTAAAAACTATCAGGTGTACAACTTTGCTTCCGCCGTTTTCCGATAGGTGGCTGTACCGGCTGAGGCTGGTTGAAATGCATAGATGGTAATGCCTTTAAAGTGAGTGTGGACAGTGCCTAACGAATTGTCATCGCCGTTTCAGTGACAGTTGTTCTTGTTTTCGTATTATTCACGCTCGAAAATGTCCGTTTATGTGCCTAATTCTCGCCATTTGCGGGAAGTTTTACTTTTCTGTTACAATTCGAAAAAAAATGCAGCTGAAGCGCATCGAATGCTCTCAGAAACTTACGGTGATGCTGCTCTGAGTGAAAGAACGTGTCGGGAGTGGTTTCAACGTTTTAAAAATGGTGATTTCGATGTCGAAGACAAACATGGTGGTGGAAGAGATCAGTGGTGGGATCAGCTCGGTGTGATTTACTACGAGCTCTTAAAACCGGGTGAAACCATCACAGGAGATCGCTACCGAACGCAACTGATGCGCCTTAGTCGCGCGCTAAAAGAACAGCGGCCACAATATCAAGAGCGACATGACAAAGTCATCCTCCAACACGACAATGCTCGGCCTCACGTCGCAAAAGTGGTCAAAAAGTACCTGGAAACGCTGAAATGGGAAGTCTTGCCCCACCCGCCGCATTCCCCAGATGTCGCCCCTTCTGACTTCCACCTATTCCGTTCGATGGCACACGGCCTGGCAGATCAACATTTTCAATCCTTCGAAGAATTGGAAAAATGGATTGCTTCATGGATAGCGTCAAAAGAGGACTCCTTTTTTCGAGCCGGGATCCGAAAATTGCCGGAAAGATGGGAGAAAGTTGTCGCTAGCGACGGACAATACTTTGAATAATATATCTGTAAGCACTTTTTCGCAATAAAGCTTTTAATTTTGGAAAAAACGGCGGAAGCAAAGTTGTACACCTGATATATGGTCTCATTTTTCCAATCGCCCAAAAAGACGGCAGTAGATTGTACGAAAGGATAACAGTACATGTTCTTAGCCGGGAACAATCCTGCATGTCAATGAACACAGCTTCCTTGTTACCAGAAACCTTGGAAAGCTATAGCCAGATTGTCGACCCACTGTCCCGGTGTCCTTCGGCCAATTAACTATAAAGCTCTCCTAGCTGAAAGTTTCATGGTCTGCATAGAACGCAAGCCTGTTTATTTGTTCTTGCTTCCATGTAATCAAACCAGCTTTTTTACCTGACCTTGGATCTACTTTCCATGCATTTCTCCTAACTAGAGATGGTGAGTCTTTGTTGCCTCGTGTCTTTGTTGCCTCGTTTATCCACATATCTTTCTGCCTGTACAGTAGTTGAAAGTATATCTGTCAGTTGGTGATGATTTATCCATAAATCGTAGTTATTGTTAAAGTTACTTAGTCATGTCCATGGATTCTCTTTTTCCAAATGTTTCCATCTCTAAAAGTCTGTTATCGTCTATCAATAAATTTGTCTCTCTGATGATTAATGATTAAGCAACAATGATTAACGCATGATTAAGGGGGTCGTCTAGTGTGAAGGCCGTATTTTGATGCCTTTTTTGACAGTCATTATTAAAAAAACCGTTCAAGTAAAATAACTTTTGAATTTTATTTCTTCTTTGAGTACATATCGACAAAGTTTTATAATTATTTGAAGCCAATCTATTGATTAGTATCGGAGTTACACCACTCAACAGGAAGACGTAAAAAAAAAAAGTTGCTCCACTGCTGCCATGATTCTGGGCGTTGTGATTATCTGAAATCAAAAAATCAAACGCCATTTCATTCCTGAGACTTCAAACTGCAAATTGAGCTAAAAGAAAGTTCGAATTCCAAAAAAAAGTATTTTTTTGCCTAAACATAAAAAAATATGAGTTTTTCGACTATTTTTCACGTGCATATAATTGAAGAAAAAAAAAAGTAACGAAGCAATCTTAATTCTTTTAGCTTAATTTGTAGTTGGACATGTACTCAAGATGGTGTAAAAAGTTGAGCATTAATAGTTAAATAGTTTTTGAGATATCGTGGCAGCAGTTTTGAAAAAAACGTGTTTTGAGAAAAACGCGTTTTTAAGTTGGAAGTTGGAGGTATGCGCTCCGCATACCTACTCCGGTTTACAAGTGCAACTTGATAACGGCTTCGAATTTACAAAAATCCATTTATACACGTCTTCTAAACATGTTTTAGAAGTGATTTATGAAAAAAAACAAAAACGATTTTTTTTGACCCGTCACACTAGACGACCCCCTTAATGCAGAAGTCATAGTTTTTTTTTTGATTTTACATCTGCCGTTTGTTCGTAGGTCTTTTTGTCCCATTGTTACTCTTTCCATAGCCGACCTCGACCTCGAGTCCAACGGATAGCGTGCTGGCTTCTCACACCTGAGGCTCTAGGTTCAATTTGTACCTCGAGTTACTTAAACAACCGTCTACTTCCATCGCTATTCACCTGAAGCAGATGAGAATTACAAGAATCGTACAAGTGCGCCCTCGGCAGGCAATTGAAAAATCTCAGTGTGAAAAGAAATTGTAAAAAAATCTGCCGTTCAGATTCAATGAAAACAGTAGATCCCACTTACCCCATTCGTTTGAAATGTGTGTTGTAACAAATGTTGAAAAACAGTGTTGCATACACATTTCAAACGCATGGAATTTGTTGTATCACAGTGGGGCCATATACAACCTACTTGTCTACTATTTCCATCCTTCTATAGGGCTTTTTATCTACACATAACTATCGTTCAAGATCGTTTTATGTGTCGCAGTAACCACAAAAATTGCATTATGGTAAGAGGTTTTAACGCACTCAAACAGCAATCTATACTATGGTATGTAGCGCACCCTATAACTCCCTGGGTTGGTCCTTAAGACTGGCCTTTTATAAGTTTCCTCGCCTTTCAGTAGTCTCTTTATCTTTTCATAAAAAGTTTTGTCTATCCATACGTTCTTTTAACTGTGCGTAAATCTTTCAGTCCTTCCGTAAGTCTTAGTCCATCCGTACATCTTTCAGTTCATCAGTAAATCTTTCAGTCTATCCGTAAGTCTTAGTCTATCTTTCAGTCCAAACGTATACCTTTCAGTCCATCCGTACATCTTGCAGTCCATCCGTATGTCTTTCAGTCCATCCGTTCGTCTTTTAGTCTATCCGTAAGTTTCTCAGTCCATCCGTACATCTTTCAGTTCATCAGTAAATCTTTCAGTCTATCCGTAAGTCTTAGTCCATCCGTACATCTTTTAGTGTACATGTTTTAGTGTACTTTTCTCAGTTCAAACGTTTATCTTTCAGTCCATCCGTACATCTTGCAGTCCATCTGTAAGTCTTTCAGTCCATCCGTACATCTTACAGGCCATCAGTAAATCTTTCAGTCTATCCGTAAGTGTTAGTCCATCCGTACATCTTTCAGTCCAAACGTACGTCTTTCGATCCATCCGTTAGCCTTTCAGTCCTTAGGTACATCTCTCAGTCCATCCGTGAATCTTTTAATCCAACCGTATATCTTTCATGCATCTGTAAATCTTGCAGTCCATCCGTATGTCTTTCAGTGTATTCGTACTCCTTTCCAAATATCTACAAATTTCTATCTTTAATTACTTCATGACATTAGGAATCTAGTGTGTCCAAAATGGGTTCATTGCTATTGATAAGGATTTTCACCACCTGAGAAAGTAAGGATCTCAAAATGGATTTAGATATAAGTACGATATCTAACTATTTATCCATGAGATACGCATAAATCGATTAGGAATCTAACGTATCAAACATGGGTTATCCCTACTGATGAGGATTTTGACTCCTTGAGGAATAAAGTGTCTCAGAATAGATATAGGTATAAGTATATCTAATTAATGATTCATGAGATATACATGAATCCATTAGGACTCTGGCGTGTCTGACATAGGCTATCCTTATTGATAAGGCATTTTACCCCCTGAGAAAAAAAGGGTCTCAGAATACAGATAAAGATATAACTACATATATCTAATTACTGATACATGAGATATACATGAATCTATTAAGAATCTAGCGTCTCGAACACTTTCTATCCCTATTGATAAGGATTTTCACTTCCTGAGAAATAAAGGGTCTCAGACCAAGTATATCTAGCTATTGACCCATGATATACACATAAATCGGTTAGGAATCTGGCGTGTCGAACATGGGTTCATAGCTATTTTTACCTCCTGAGAAATAGGGGGTCTCCGTGTATCCAAAAGTCTATTAGTGTATCTGATGGTTGCTTTCATTGATTTCTTCTTTGTTTGCATGGCTCCCCTTCTCTCCCGACGTTTTGGCATCTACCCTTAGGTTCCTTCATTTCTGCGTCAGTCTATAAGAATTCTCATCAGCCCCTTCGGTCTTTTGTGTGCGCAAGTCTTATTATACATTCTTACCACTTCCCTCATAAGTAACCCACTTGTCTGTTTATGTCTCTGCATTCCACAAGTCTCTCCTTAAAAGGCCACTGACTCTGTCTGTGCTTAACCCTATTTATCTAACTCTACTTTTTAATGATTTTTCAATGAAATGCTCAACTGTGACATAATACTTTTTTCACCTGAACCGTTTGCGAATTGCAAGTAACTCTTTCCAATCTCACTGGCAGTTGACTTACAGTCTGAATTGTTTTGTACACTCGACACATTGTCAACTAAATTAACTTTCCGACAGGCTCACCTGGAGTAGAAAAGCCAAAGCGCTCCCTACTGTTTCTACATGAAAACACTTAGGTACACTTGGCTTTTTGCTTGCGAACCGTAGGCACTCCTTCGTTTCATCGTTTTATTGTGCGCCCATAAATAGTAAAAGTCTAACTTCATTTGCCATATTCCAGCCGCGAAAGTAATTATTTTAGTTGTTGCTCTCAGCTTGACTCACCACGATTCTAACGTTTGCCTCGTCTTGTTTGCTTTCTTCTTTCAGGTAAGAAGCGCAAGTGTGAACACATAAAAGACGCTCTGGCGCCCAACGGAGCAGCAGCGGCCAACTGCCAATGACGCGCCATTTGACGTTCAGTCGACGCGACTCGGGAGACCGTCTTTTACTTATCTGAAGCGCGAGCAGCGCCGAGCTTTTGTTATGTGCGGCCGACACGCAAACAACGTGCACCAGTTGCCAACCCTCCTGCTAACAACAACAACAACAATAACAACAAGAAGCATAATAGCAACTACAACAACGCTGTACGTGATGCTTATCGTCAAATGTCGCGCTGCTGTTGCCGGCAACTTTGCTGTTGCCGTTTGGGCTTTTACCTAAAATCAGTTTTTCATTTAATTTTTTTCTTATTTTTATTTTTTGCGAATTTTTTTTGCACAACTGGCTGCTTTACACCCGCATTGCTATGCTGCCTAGATGGTTGTTGTTATTTTTTTTATTTTTATTTTTTTTATTGTTGTTGGCAATGCAGTGTCGACATTCCACTGCAGTAAAAAAAGTATTCGCCAGGATCCGCAAAGGATGTGTTCACTATTTTCTTGATTTTTCTCTACTTTGGCAAAATGAAGTTGTTTTTGCTGTTAACGTTTCTTTATTTGCTTTATGCTCTTGTTGTTGTTGTCCTTATTGTTGTTGTTATATAGTTGCTATTTCGCTGGTGAATGAACGAGTAATGTAAAAGTAAACAACATGCGGCTGCGACGTGCGCGAATGTACACCAACGAAATCAAATGATTACCACAATAACAACAACAACAACACGAAGAGTATTATGGACATTTTGTGCGGCAGGGGCGTGGTGAGCATGTAAAATGCTTTCAAATAATGAAGCGCTTCAGCGATACTTTTGCATTCAAGAAAGAAACGGTTAAGTACAGTGGTGCAGTGTGTGATTGGAGGTGAAGCTGACGGATATAAAATTGATGTGTTGTATTTGTAAGCAGGAAATTGCTTTTCATTTGAAGTAAAGCACTTGAATTTAACGAATTTATTGTTGTACGGATTTAGAGAATTTTTTGTTGAATCTATTTTCGTTGATTCAGCGATTTTTTCGTAGTCTTGAAACCTTAACACATGGCTGACTGTGAAATTTTGATTTCAAAAAAATTTTAAATATAATTATTCTAAACCATTTTAATAAATAAATTAAATTAAAAATAAATTAAATAAATTATAATTATTCTAAAAATTCTAATTATAATAAAAATAATTATTTTATTATTCATTTTTATTTATTATTTTCTTATTAATCAAATAAATAACAAAAAATAAATTATTATTTTTAATTTTAATTAATAAATAAATCAAATTGAATTAAGTTAATTAAATTAAAAATAAGTTCAATAAATTCAATAAAAGAATTATTCCAAAAAATTGTATTATTATAAATATAATTAATTTTATTATTTATTTGTATTTATTGTTTATTCATTTATTAAATAATTTTTAATTATTAATCATTCACCAAGAATTTTTTTGAAAATTTTTTTAGAATAATTATGTTATTTAATTTATTTTTAATTTAATATATTTAATTTTATTAAATTTATTTAATATTTAAAATTTTTTTATTTTTTATTCATTTAAATAAAATTAATTTGAATAAAATAAAAATAAATTATTAATTTTTTTTTTTAATTTTAAATATTAAATAAATTAAAATAAAAATAAATTCGATAAATTATTATTATTCTAAAAAATTATTTTAAAAAATTCTTATTACTAAATATAATTATTTATATTATTTATTTTTATTTATTATTTATTGTTTTATTAAATAAATAAGAAATAATAAATAAAAGTAAAATATTAATTATTTTTAATTTTAATTTTAAATGCTTCCACCAAATTTTAAGTCAAAACTTGTTTCATGTTTTTTTCATAGTCTTCCCGTATATGAAACTTAACCCATGGTTGACCCTGATACATTTTGATTTTTGAAACATTTTTAAATACGTGTCGAATTATTATGGATTGACAGTATTTTCACCAAGTTTGAAATCTCTAGGCCTATTTTATCACGTTTCTTCATACAACACCTTAACCCAGTCTTTGCCTCTTTTAGGCTTCGATTTTCAAAAAAACTTCTTAGCTGAAGTTCATTTTCTTTCATGAGCCTACAATTCAAATTTCATGTTTATAGCTTCAGTAGTTTGGGGTTGTTGGTGGTGAATCAGTCAATCAGGTCAAAAAAGAATATATAAAGCCGTGTCAAATTCTGGTCTACTGAGTACTGTGGTCAAGATTAGGTTATATTAGGCTACATGACTGGCCATAAGGACTCACATAGCCTCAGTTCGAGTACTTTGCCTTACCAGATCAACATCATTAGTTAAGAGTAACCGTACAGATTTACAAATATACGAATTCTTATAGAGAACCTTAGAAGGGCCCTGGCCTTT
The DNA here is from genome assembly GCA_963971225.1 of Melieria omissa. Classification (NCBI taxonomy): domain Eukaryota; kingdom Metazoa; phylum Arthropoda; class Insecta; order Diptera; family Ulidiidae; genus Melieria; species Melieria omissa. The sequence goes on along the minus strand of OZ020267.1, from coordinate 129,085,030 downwards.
ATTTTGGAAGCCCCTTCTAGTCTCTCAATCAGCGCAGTACCTAAGTGAGCCAATCGTAATCTCGGGAGCTCGGGGCTGAGGCAGAGAAAGTGTTCCAGAGGTGATCAAAAGTAAAGTGATACTTATTTTTTGGATATACAGTTTTTAGAAAAACATATTTTTTCTGATGTCGTCAAAAGGTTGAGGGTTTGTAATCAGCGCTGTAGAAATTAAGTTAAGTGTTTTAGGGTTGGAGTGAAAAATAAGAATTCAATAAGATGGCAAAGTCAAGGAAGCATTTTCGGTGACTACGATAAAAGTAGACGAGTGTTTCACCAGCCCGCGCTAGGAATCGAACCTAGAGCTTCTGGTACGAAGAGCCAACATGTCACCCGCTGAACTAACGAGGCTGGCAACATGAACTGGTAAAAACTGGACCAAATTGTTATAGATAATAAAAAGCAATGAAATTCAGTGATTACAGGTCGACTGAGACCTTTTTCCACTGCAACCTGAAAAGTTTATTGTGCCTCTTGGATTATCTGGTATTTTATTTTTACCACCATTGCACCATAGTCTCGTCATCTGAGATGTGGAATTTTGTTCTCAACCGTGTACACCCAGTTTGTAGATGTGACTGTTATAGGAAAAGTGTCCTGTTCAGGAGCCATTGAAGCTTCATTAATTAGTCATTATGTATGGAAGATATTTTGAAAGAAATAAGTCCTGTAGACCCAAGTCCAATCGCAAAATAAGTCAGATTGACTTATAGTGATCCAAAATTGAGCTGATCGGCACCAAATTGCGAATGAATTTGTTTATCGATTACAGCACAACTCAGGGTTGCATGGCGAATCGAATCGAGCTCAATTTAGCGCTAATTGCAATTAGCTAAAATGAGATTTTTGTGTGACAAATGGAGTTTAATTTAGAGCTTAATTGAGCATTAATTGAGAAAATGTCTTAATTGCTCAATTTAGCTGGCTGTCTGAATATGTTTTAAATACCGACCAAGGGTTTTCGGCCTGTATTCTGGCCTTCTTGATTATTAGCCGAATGTGCTTTGTTTGGCCGAATATCAGCTAAGCCGAAGCCTTTTAATCGACTGCGCTCTAGTTAACTCAATGTTTAAAAATATGAAATTGTACCCTTTTTTGAACTTGAAAAATTCCACAAAAATCGCAAGCCACAAAAATGTGCGCGCAAAAAAAAATCAAAAATTCAAAAAATTCCAGACACACCGAACAGTGTTGCATCTGAATGTCCTTCACTCAACGCTTCGATATTGAAGAAGCAATATTTTTATGCTCACATATGTTGCAGCAGCAATATGTCCTTCCAGCAACTGCAGCAAAATATACACAAACACACACACACAAATATATACAAAAAATACACATACGCGTACGTCTGTATATATTTTTAGTTGATGTATTTGTATGTATTTGCAGCAAACAATCGTTGCAACAACATATTTGGCTTTTGTTTGCCAATGCAATTTTTGGTTTTCAGTATTGTTTTTATTTTCATATTTTGTTTTTGTTTGTGTGCTTTGAACTCATACAATGCGCCAATAAAACTCGGAAACAGTAACGCACAGCCGGCACAAGTTCGGCACTCAGTTCTGTTCGCAGTTAGTAAAGTTAACAAAAGTGTGCAATAAAATGTGTGGCAGAGTTGTTTAAATACTCGAATGTGCAACTGCAACTTGAACTGCAACTGTTGCCAGTGGGGAAAAATGAAAATAAAATGAAAAAACAAAACATACAATGAAATGAAACATTTCGATTTTTCAAGTAAAAGTTGAATGTTGTTGAATGAAAATATGGCAACGCCAGACCGGAAAAGTGCCGAAGTTGGCAAAATCGCTGTGTGTGTGTGTGAGAGAGCTTTTTTCATATTTCTTGCAGTTTGAATTTATGGTTCAATCGAGTCAATATTTGTACGCCAAGTAAGCCAGAATCGAAATTGGTTGCCTTTGAACCCATCGAAATAAGTCAGAGGACGTTTTTTTACCCTTAACTCTTAAAGTGTTGCATGGGCCAAGCACTCTTGAACTCTATTTGGTTCTGTTGCAGTTGTTGCGAAATGTCAACGGGGCGTGTCTAATCGTAATTGTCTCTAAGCTGACACACACATACACTCACATTAATATGGGCTCACACATGTTGCCGGCAAAGCCATGAAAGCTGCAATTATGCAAATGTTAAAGCTGTTGTTGTTTGCTTGTTGCATTTCGAATTTTGTCGCTTTGCAGCAATTATAATGAAAATTGCTTTTTGCGCAGATTTGCAAATTCAGCTGCCGCCGAAAGCTGTGCGAAATTATTGTGAAATCTTATTGGGCCACAGAGGCACCAAAGGGGCCGGAAGCAGACAGAAGCGTTCAGGCTAATGAGAGACCAGAGGAAAGCAATCACAGTGAAGAAGTGGTGGGGCTGTTTTCAGAATAAATAATTTGAAATGCTTCTCTCTTCTTCTTCTTCTTCTAAGCCTACAGGATTTACTGCCAACCTTCAACTTCTATCGTTCTAGAGAACTTTTTCCACTACAAAAGAGATCAGATAAGAACCCTAGTTGGTGTTCTGATGGGTCATTGTGTAGTTGGTACCTTTCTAATGACTTCTTTTGAAGTTGTATGGCCGAGAAAGTGAAATAAACTCTTTCTTGACTCTTCACTTTCTTCATTCTTCACTAAAAAGACATCAAATAGCAACCATGATTGGTATTTTGACTGGTCGCTGTATAGTTGGCATCCATTCAAGAAGGTTGGGTTTGCTTTCTAATGATTTCTGTTGAAGTTATTTACTCTTTACCTTCTAAGAACTTATGCACAAATAACCGATTTACACAATTTCCTCGCCAAGATCAAATTGTTCCCAAAAGAACCCGTTTGGATCTACAGGGAACCTAACAGATAATGGAAGGACACCGGTTTTGCGAATGGGATTCACAATGGGCCCAACAGGGTCTCCGAGTGGAAGTGCTTGTCGGACACACCCCTTCCGTAACCTAACCTAACATAGCCTATGCTGTATTATCTAGAAGAAGGAAGACTCACCTGAGTACCCTTTTCTGCAATAATATGGGGTTTCTAGCCGATAGGACTACCCACAGTCTTCTAAGCTTCGTAAGAAGCTCAGACTGATTCAATGATTGATCGATTCGTTTGAGTGTGATATCCCAATGAACTTTCATGATCTAAGAAGACCCTCTTGGAGCAGCCACTCCTTCCTACCTGGGCTTTCGATGACTGTCGAATCTGTATGGACGAGGAAAAAAACCTTCATCTTCTATGCAATTTTCGCGCATTATTGGGAACAAGAAAAGCTCACCAGGGACAGTCTAGGGGACTAGTTAGGACAATACACAGTCTTCCAAGCTTCGTAAGGAGCTTAAACTGCTTCAATGATTGAGTGGTCTTAAGCTCGACTGTCTGTGGTATCACAATGGGCCTTTAATGTTCTGAGTGGGTTACGTTTTGGTGTATCCACTCCTGCCTATCTGGTTTAGTTTGTATCAAGTTATATATTATCCCTGAACACGACGCGATGTAGATCGGGCTGTGGTAAATTGGATACGTTCAATGCTAGCCCAAAGAATCATGACGGTGTGGGCAGAGGACGATCTGCTGGTGTCATTCGGTGTAAATAGAGGCTGCCCTCAAGGTGGGGTGCTGTCTCCATTGCTCTGGTGCATGGTGATTGATACCCTGCTCATCACTCTAAATGACTGGAGTCTACGCACAAGCATATGCGGAAGATGTAGTCTGTCTCGTAACCGGCCCTTCCCTTATAAAAATCTGCAGAAAGGTGCAGATAACTCTGGATATGATTGATACCTGCTGTAGCTATCCGCTAATTCTCTTTACCAGAAGGAGGAAGCATGAAAGAGTTGTGTTGCCCACACTCAAGGAGGGCACTATCCAACTATCAAAAGAGGTCAAATCTCTGGGAGTTATCCGAGATGATAAACTTCTTTCGAAATTGCACGTGGAACTTAAAACATTGGAAGCATTTTCGGTTTTCAGGCAGTGCAGAGATGCATTTGGGAAAACGTGGGGTCTTTCCCCTAGCAAGGTTCTCTGGAGCTACAAGGCTCTGATAAGACCCATCATCTCCTACGCATCGGTTGCCTGGATGAGTACACTCTCTCTAGCAGGGGTCAGGAAACCCTTGTCCATACTGCAGCGTACTGTGGCCATATGTTGTACGGGAGCCTTCCTGACTACTTCTCGTCCGTCGTTAGATGCCCTGGTGAACCTACCTCCAAGGAGATGCCCTAAAGGTCATCCGAAGACTAAAACACAGTAGGCTGTGTTATGGTGCTTGTCCGACACTGGACAATTGTGCTGAAACCGACATCAACCATGTCCAACCACAGTCATGTCCATGGCCCTTGACTCCATGCCTTCAAATGTCATACTAAAAAAGCGGTACATAGTGTTGCTGCCTGAGGCTCACACTTGGTCAGATTCTGAAGATGAGCTCGGTAAACACAGTTTCCGTATATTCAAGGACAGCTCCAGAACGGAAGAAGGTTCCTGGCTCTGGAGTCTTCGCCGAATCCACGGGAACTAGACGGTTCTTTGCTTTAGGCTCGTACGCATCTGTGTTTCAGGCAGAGGTGCATACGATACTTGGGGCGATGCACTTTGTCGTAAGGAGTAGGTGGAGAGGCAGATCTATCTGTGTCTATAGCGACAGCCAAGTTGCTCTCATGGCCTTGGACAGCCCTCTAACCACCTCTATGCTAGTCAAGTCCTGCAAATGCAGGTTTAATTATGTCGGCAATTATAATAGCGCGATGTTTACCTGGGTCCCGGGACACGCAGGAATTGCGGGTAACGAGACCTCGGACTCCCTAGCTAGAATGGACTCTGAGGATGCTTTTGTCGGACCTTATCTCAGTGCTGTGCTTGCTAGACCGTTCCGACAAGGGGAGAAAAAGTCCCTGAACTCTTCCCAAGTAGCGGAATGATGATCATTAAAGTACTCGCGAGCAGCGGAATGGTCCTTACTGAACTCCTCGCGAGTAAGAGTGGGGCCATCACTGTTCTAATTGATTTCTTCAACTGAGACACGGCCTTCTTCTTTGTTACTAACTTCTTACTACAGCATTGGTCCTTTCCGTTGTATCTTGGCAAAAGCTTCACTTGGCTTACAAGTACTCAGGCCCCAATTAGACACGTAGAAAAAACCCAAAAGAGTTTTAAGATACTTAAAAGTATTTTTTACATTTTATTCTCGTAACATGAAAAATATTGGCATGACATATAAATGTTGTTGTACGTTTATGTGTAATGCAGAATATACATTTCAATTAACTAGCAACAATTTCCACTCACGTCCCGTAAATCCTGTGCTGAGCATTTAGCGATCACTTCAACTTTGACAACTAATAAAACTATCGCGCCAAAGTCAAACTCCATGCATGGAGCACTAAAGCACTAAAGTTTTGCAACTTTCTCATTCTGCCATTAGTAAGTTGCGTACTTCAACTGTGCGCCGAGCGCCCAAACGTTTTCGCGCTTAACAAATGATTTCCTACTGAAAGTGCGCCATGGTTGCCGCCGTATCAGAATAACAGCGCCAAACGCAACAAAAATCATGCAACAAAATAATGGAAAAACAGAAGAAAAACATACAAAATCGACAAAGCACGCAGCACGACCGAACGCAGGATTCTCGAATGTGTCTGGCGGGGAAAATGTTGTCTGTCTGTATGTGTGTTTGTGTAGCATGGCATCGGTGTCAGTTACGCCAAACCCAAAAACGATTTGCAACAGAACGTTCACTGACAAAGCGAGGTGAGTGTAAGCGACGAACGGCGGCAGCCCAGCCAGACCAATGCGCCCAATCGTGTTTCGCCAATTTCTGCACATGAATTCCCTATAAAATCCACGCATTCATGTAAGGCAAATGATGTAGCAACAACAACAACCAAAGTAATACAAGCATCCTCCCACGGTAGCGGCGAATGCCACGTTGTCGTGCGCCGTGCGGCCGAGTTCATGGACCGTGAAATGAGGTTATGTTGCAACATGTTTTCGGGTGATTTATGAAGAGCAATTTTAATGACATTTCAAATATCGCTGCAACAACAACAACATAAAGCAACTGCAACACAGCAAATCGCCAGCAAACGGCGTAGCATTGTGCCGACCCAAGAAGCATCCATGCGACTGAGCTCTGTGTGTGTGTGTGAGTGTTGGTTGGTGCGTGGCTGCGCTTCTTGTCAATCGGCTCGCATTATAGGTGAGCGTCATCGCTGCTGCTGCAGCCAACCCGAGCAGTGGCAGTCTCACACATTTGACAGGCAACCGTTGGGCCTCGAATTGTGGGTGAAGCGATTTGTTCTGCTTTGCTCTGTCGGCAACCGAAGCATGCGGCTGCCGCCTTGTGGCTGACAAGCTTATGGGCGCTGTCATTCCCATGAGTCGCAACGCAATGCAACGCACCGCATGCCGCCATAACGCAGGGCAAACAGTGCACTCGGCAACAATGCAACGCGCACCTTCCACGCAAACCATTGGACCAACGAGCCAACGAATGAATGAATGAATGAATGCATTTGTGTTAAGTGGCATGAAGCGATTGCTGATAGCCTCCGAACCCCGCTAACGCCCCCAACCAACCAGGGACCAATGCAATAACCAGCGACAGTTGCTGTTATAGTCTTGCAAAACTGCAAACTAATGGCCACACTGGAGAGTTTGCGCTGCGCTTCGCCCTAATCGGGAATTTATGAAGTTTTTCTTTTGTTGTTTTTGCACACAAAAGGTTCCCAAGTTGGCCACAATGCGCAGTGCCAGCGAAACAAATGGAGAGTCCATGGCAAATGGTTGCTAATGTTGCAAGTTGCAGCCGTTGCAAGTTTCAGTTCGAGTTTGGAATAATTAAAATTCAATCACTGTGCGAACCTTTTGAATTTGTGCATCAAGTTTCTCATTGTGTGTAGTAAGAGGATGTTGCCATAGAAGAGCTGGAACGATCCTATAAATGTTGCTACAATGTGTCGAATCTAGGAGGGAAAACAGTGGTTCCTTTAGCCTGTGGGTGGCAATTAAAAAGAGTTCATTTAGGTCACAGTTGTAGTATTGGGATGTCCTCAGGTTGAATCGATTTGTTCATAAACGAGGCACGACACCTGTGTCTAACTGTGAGTGGTTGAAAGGGGCGATGAGGACAGAGGCATGTTGTGAGAGAGACATCCAGAAGGTGCTTACTCAGATAAAAGTAGATCGATAGCGATAACCCACTAGGAATTGACTGAGTACCCCCAGATATTAGGGCTTGATTTCTTCATGAATCAGCCAAGCCATCTACGAAACACTTGCTTCGTTAGAGGTTGGAAACGGCGATAAGAACCAAGGCATGTTGCATTAAGATGATACACCGAAGGTGCTCAAAGATGACAATAGATCGATTGTACTAACCCACTAGAAATTGATACCAAGAGACTGAGTACCCTCAGATTAGAGTCCGACCAATTCCTACTTTTTGGCCGATGCCGATGCTGGTCAGTTGGACTCTACCTCAGATATAAAGGCTCGATTTCTTCATGGCTCAGCCAAGCCAACTATTAAACACTTGCTTCGTAGATATGCTTCTGTCAATCTCAGACATAACCTCTGTAGCGTGAGAAATGTGAAAAATAAGGGACACTTTCTAAGTAGATACCCCTGTGTTAGTCTCAGACGATGCCCGAAAGAAAGGTGAAGATTTCGGAACACTTTCTTTGTAGATGCCTTTGTGCCGATGTCAGAAAGTTATTGGCAAGGAAGTTGTAAAGAGCATGGAGCACTTTCTGTGTCATTTTCAGGCAAAAGCCAAAGTGTCAGAGAGATGGTGAGAGCGAAAACTAGATGAAGACTGTGAGGTGTGGCAGGTCTGAAAGACCGAGACTACTTTTAGCCTAGATGTGCTTCTGTCGTAATCGTATGAAGACCGTAAAGTCTGTAGCAATGAAGATTTGAACATTCTATATGGTCTTCTGTTCCTGTGATACAAAGCCAATAAGGTAAGAGAGGTATACAAAATAAGGAACACTTTTTCGGAAGAGGCTCTTCTGACCATTTCAAACAAAGAGGTCTATATCAAGGGACACGGACAACTTCATTTATAGATGTGACTTTGTCCGCGCGACATGAAGCCAGTTGTGGCAAGGAGAATGTGAAGAATTGTGGACACTTTTTCAGTAGAAGAGAAATGTAAAGAAAAGTAGGAGAAAAAGAAGAATACAGGTGCTTGCTTGGCCATGTCAGACGTAGACCGTAAGGACTGTATCAAAGGACTGTATGCGGAGAATGTTATGTATAGATGTGCTTTTGTTCATGTAAGACGTATTCAGTAAGGACTGCAGTACATAGGAAGATGTGAAGAAGAAAGACAGAAAGGCTTCTGTGCGAGATTCAAAGGACACGGGACTCGTTCTGTTTGTTATATGAAGACCGTAAGAACTGCGGTAAGAGAGATGTAAAGGATAGCGAACAATTTTTTAGTCAATGTTTAAGGGAAATGTAAAGAGGAAGACCGTAAAGAAGAAGACCGTATGGATTGTATCAAGGACGATTTAAAGGATAGGGAGCACGTTATCTATAGATGTGCTTCTATTCATGTAAGGCGAAGTCAGTAAGCACTGCGGTAAAGGAGATGTGAGGAATTTGGGACACTTTTTCACGAGATGTGCTTCTGTTTATGTCAGACGAAGGTCATAAGGTCTGTGGTAAGAGACATGTGAAGGATAGAATCCATGTTGTTAATAGATTTCTTCGAGAAATGTAAAGAAGACAGACAGAAGGTTTCTTTGTAGAGGCGCATTCGAAGGACACGGGACACGTTCTGTACAAATGTGCTTCTGACTATGTGAGATGAACTCGATGAGGACTGTGGCAAGAAAGGTGTGAAGGAAGAACGTCTTTAGTAGATGTTCTTCTGCCCATGTCATATGAGGATCATATGGTCTGCGGTAAGGGAGATGTGAAAAATAGAGAACACTTTTTCAGCCGATGTTTAAGGGAAATCTGAAGAATACGGATGCTTTTCTGTCCATGTCAGACGAAGGCGTAAGGGCTGTATCAAGGGAGATTTAGAGAATAAGGAGCACGTTATGTATAGATGTGCTTCTGTCCTTGTGAGACGAAGTAAGAACTGGGAGGTCTAAGGGATTGGGAACACTTTTTCCGTATATGTGCTACTGTTGATGCCAGAAGAAGGCCAGAAAGCATTTTTATAGTAGATGTCTTAAGGAGATGTGAGGAAGGCGCACAGAAAGGCTTCTATGTCAAGGGACATTCGAAGCCAGAAGGGACACGTTCTGTATAGATGTGCTTCTGTCCATGTGAGACGAGTTAAGTAAGAATTGGGTTACGGTAGGAGGTATAAAGGATGGGGAACACTTTTTAGTAGATGTGCTTCTGTCAGAAGAATGCCACAAGATCTGTGGTGAAATACATGTGAACCATAGAAATCATTTTTATAGTAGAAGTGACAGTCTTCTTCCGGTTATATTCAGTAGATGCCTTTCTGTCCATGTCGGACGAAAATTGTAAGGTCTGTGTCAAAGAAGATTCGAAGGATACGACGTACGTTCTGTATAGATGTGCTTCTGATTATGTGAAACGAAGTCAGTAAGGACTCTAACAAGGGAGACGTTAAAGATCCTTTGAACATTGAACCCTTTTTCAGTGGATGTGTAAAGGATATGTGAAGAGTTTGGAACATTGTTTCAGTAAACTCTATTTTGTCCATGTCAGACGAAGACCGTAAAGTTGCAGTAAAGGAGATGTGAAGCATACGGAATACTTAAGTAGATGTGCTTCTGTCCATGCCAGAGAAAAGCCCTAGATTAGATATGGAAGTCGAGCAACAGCTGCCCGAGACACTGTGTCTAATGAGAAGTATGGTCTCCAAGGACCAAAAAGGATCTAAAGTCTGTTGTAAGGGAAGGAACACTTGTTTTGAGTGCTAGAAGAAGCTCCCAAGTTCTTGCGACAAGGGACATTTGAAGAATAGACTTCAGTCGTTTGACTTGTATTGTTAAGTGGAATATTCAAAGTCTTCCTCAAACCTTAAACATTTTATTTAAAGTGATACCAGCAGGAATAGAGAACATCAAAGTCAACTAGGAGGCACTTATTGAATGTAAAAAGCCAAACTACAATTCACAATCGCTGTACAATTCAACGCTGATGGCGCTCCTGCAAACACAATCAATCCTTTCTTTTTGTGGAACAATGTTTTTGTTTGATTTGCTCGCTGCAATCGGCATTTTGTGCTGCGCTCTCTCTATTCGTGTCGGCTGTATTTGCTTTTGTGGAATTGTGTAGGTTGTGTCGTTAATTTTGGTGCCTCCAGAAAATGGAGTCTCGACTCTGCACATCACTTCACTGTCCATATTTGCTTTGTCCGTTTGCTTTTTCAACAAATTCGCTTCGCTTCTCTATTCAACCGCCACTCGACGCGACGCGACTCTACTCGCTGCGGGTCCAGTTTTTTGTGTCGCTCCTTGCGTTGGTTTTCTTTTTTTTTCATTGCAGCCATTGGCGACCAAACAGGATTTGCTTTCTTAAGTAAACATTGGCCAAAATCCTTTTAATTTTTCACAATATTCATTTGCGTTCTCGAAGGTCCTTTTCACCGTTTGCACTTTTTCACCCAAACTTTCGACTCCCTCCAGCGTTGGTTGCGCGCCGTTTTTGTGTGCGACTTGATGGCGAGGCTAAGTGGCGGTGCGGCCGCTGCTGGTGCCTGTCCATGGCTGATGACTTTGAGCGTTTTTCGAAATTGAAAAGTGCGCAAACAAGCGGCAGAAAAAAAGAAGTCAACCAAAAAGTAAAAAAAAGGAGGAAAAATGTGAAGTTTTTCGCAACGAAGGACGCTGAAAGGGAACAAAGCTATTTGACTGTGTGCGTGTGTGTGTGTGTGTGACTTTGTGCTCTTTGTGTGCGCTTCCATATGGAAAGAACATGAATGAAACTGCTTGCAGTCAACGGGTGAGCGAGCGATGGGGTTACAGTGCGCCCAACTGTAGGCTACGTTTTGTGCGTGTATGTGTGCGTTTGTGTGTGTGTGTGTGCTTAAGCGAATAATCTGATTATGATTTGATTGCAATTTGATTTCTATTTAACTTTCTGCTGTTTTCCATTTAAATTGAACGCAGCTGCCTTCCGTCCGTCTGCTGTCTGTCTGCCATTTGTATTTCTAGCTTTTGAATGACTCTTTGCAAAAATTTTGCAGCAGCAGAGACATGAAGGAATGAAGTCAAATACGCTTTTTGATGTTCGCCATTCACTCAGCAGCAAACTTACACAAAAAGGATAATCATTAATTTTTCAATAAATTACGCTCGTTAGCTTTTGGTTCGATGCAGCCACTGCGCTGCCACTTTGAAGTGCTCAGAGGAGTTTTGTGCCATTTTTGATCAGTTGCCAGTATTACATAATTGACTTTTCTGTTTGACAGCTAACGTTGTGCGCGCAAATTTGAAGCATTTATGTTCGCCAGTCCGTTTTTATTCTCTTTTCTCCCTCTCTTTCAATTCCTTCCTTCCGCTCTTTTTTGTTACTCGACTAACGTCCATCTCCAATGCTTCTTCTTCTCGTTACTGAGGCTGATTTATGGCGCACTTTTTTCGATTAGCTACCAGCTTGGATTTTCCACCTCCTTCTCCCACTTGCTTAACTTTGCTTTTATAATTTCGTTGTGCTTTCGCACGTCTTCCCCCTCAATTCTTTCACTTCTTTCACTTCTGTTGCGTTTTTTTGTTGCCTTCGTTCTTCAATGCTGCCACTTTTGTTCCATCGCCAATTGCTCAAATTTCTTCATGTTGCTCTTTTTAGTCTTTTTGTTGTTGTTGTTATTTTATACTTGTTCTTATTTTATTCTTGTTGTTTTTTTTGGTTGTGTCATAAACATTTGTTATCGCGCCGCCATTCGACGGTGTTGTGTTGCTTTGTTTTGTGTCGTTCTCGTTGTTTTTGTTTTTGTTATTCAAAAGCACAATTTTCTTCTATTTTGTTTATTCTCTCCCCTCGGCCTTGTGTTGTGTGTATGAAAATTTCCTCTTACTTGGCGCGCAGGTTTGACGGTGTTTCCGTTTTGCTGCGCCATTGATTTGCCTGCTTCCGGTGGAGGAAATCGCTATGGAAGAAGGGAAGTTGAGGCCTTGTTGGTTAGGAGACCGTTTTTGGGTGGCAGAGAGGAGAGTGGGTCGCACACAATTGCAATGTAATATTGAGAATATTGAAAGTCATAAATATTGCAGTGGCGGGGGGTACACGCTCAGTGTTGTTATTGTTGTTGTTGTTATTGTACAGAAAAACGACAATCAGCGGCGAATTGTGTTGACGCTAATGGCAGCAGCTGATTTTGTTTTACATTTCAAGTCATGTAAAAATATGAGACAAATACTTAAAACAGTGGACGGGAATTTCATTCACTAAAAAAAATTATTAAAAATAATGTCAACGTTTTTCGCGTAAACAAATTTTGAATTAAGAAATATTGGAAATTTTTTGGTGGAATTGCAACTACTTGTAAAATGTTTTCTCTGAAACATGTGACAGGATATTCAGGTAGACATACCATACATACAAATTAATTCTAATGGAGGATGAGGTGCTGGATATTTCTCACTTTACAGAGGTGACGAACCGGTCAGGAGAGATTCAAAGTCTCTGGGAAAGTCGATGTTAAGAAAATTGAGCTACTAGAATTTAAACAACCGGACATTCTTCACTTTACCGGATAGTCCTTGCGTTACAAATGCAACGGGCCGACCAAAAGAGATCCAGAATCTCTGGGAAACTCGATGTCAAGAAGAATGAGCTACTAGAACTCAAACTGCTGGACACTCTTCGGTTTACAAAAGTGACGGACCGGCTAAAAGAGATGCAGAGTCTTTGCGAAAGTCGATGTCAAGAAAAATGAGCCAGAAGAGATCCAGAGGCTTTGGGAAACTCGATATTAAGGAGAATGAGCTACTAGAACTCAAACTACCGGACATTCTTCACTTTACAAAAACGAAAGACCGGAAAAAATCCAGAGACTCTGGGGAGACTCGATGATAAGAAGAATAAGCCACAAGAACCCGAGCTGTCGAATAGTCATTGTGTTACAAAAGCTGCGGGTCGGCCAGAAGAGATCCAGATTCTTTGGGAAACTTGATGTCAAGAAGAATGTGCAACTAGAACTCGAGCTACCGTATACTCATCGCTTTACAAAAGCGATGGACCGGTTAAAAGTGATCCAGATTTCCTGGAAAGCTTGATGTCAAGGCTGATGAAATTTCCTCGCATAACAAAAGCGATGGAGCTAAAAGGTTAAGGAGTCTGTTGGAAACTCGATATAAAGATGGATGATCTACTGGAATTTGAGCTGCCGGATATTTTCACTTTACAAAAGCCACAAACTAGCGAGAAGTGATACAGAGTTTCTGAAAAACATGATGTCAAACTGTCCATTGAAGGCCACCGAATAACCCAACGATGGGACATTGACTAAATATACTTCAAGAATTTTTAAGATTGCATATTGAAGCATCCGAATATAAGAAAGACTACCATTGCCATACAAAGACTTGTATGGTTTTATCGCTCTGATAAACACAATGTCCTTCGTGGACAGAAAAAGGCTTAAAGTTCTGAGCTTATCATTCCTTTCAAGTCTAACTGATTTTTCAAATGTAAGGAAGATTGGTTAGGTTAGGTTACAAAGGATAGTGCACACTTGCACTTCCACACGAACACCCTGTGTGGTCCGTTGTGAAGCCCTTTGAGTGTTGGTGTCAGTGGTCACTCCTACCCAAATATCTGTTTATTATAAAAAATGTTTATGATTGGGATCAAAAGTTGGGTACGTTTAGATCCACAGAGATCCCAACATGTAATAGAAGGACACTGGTTTTCCGAATAATGAAGGGATTCACAATGGGCCCAACAGAGTCTCCGAGTGGAAGTGCTCGCTGCACACACCCCTTCCGTAACCTAACCTCATCTGGGTACGGAACACCCAAAATGAAATACTGGGTGCACCACTGCCTGATGTTTTACCTTATTTGCTGGGTTCGCTCTTTATCCAAGCGGAGTCGTTTGGGAACCATTTAGTTCTTATAAGAAAATTTTGTAGTGAAAAATCTGTGTACCAGCTACATCTGCGAGTATATTTAAGATTCTCCACTCAATGGTCAAAAGTCATCGTTTGGAGAACTTCGTTGTCGTTAGGGTCGTACGTATTGGTAGGTATTGGTCGTAGGTACTTGTTGGACTCACTTTAGATTCATGCGTTATTTTTTAAGAACCATTTCGTCTTGATGAGGAAAAGGTTGTGCCCTGTAGATTCAAGCGTAATCTGTTGAGAACCATTTAGTCTCGGTGAGAAACAACATTAGTTATATCTGCGAGTCTGCCAAAGAACCGGAGGCCAAGGGTCCGGAGACGTCATTCCTTTAGAGATGAACCATTCTGTTGAAGGGATTTTAAGACGTATTTATATTGGAATCCTTATGGTTCATAGTGCTGTAAGGTGGGAAGTCGAGCCATCTCAATGTGGTACTTCAATGAGTCATCGCTCTGTACTTGACTCAAGTTTCGTGAGAAGGCTTCAACTTAGCCTATTTCTGCGAGGAAAAACATCCTAAAATCAAATGTGTTGGGTTGTCCTTGGAAGAAACGTGACAAGTTCGGGTCTGAGACTTTCGAGAGGACCTTTTCACGGAGCTTAGTGACTGCCAACCTAAGCCATTTAACTTAATCATGGATGTAAGGTGAAGTGTCTCCTCGCGGTATATCCTTGGTCACTCTAAATGGTTAGATTAGGCAAGGAAAGGCTGTGTGCGGCACATACCACTTTCACTCCGAGACCAAATTGGCCCAATGTGAATCCCGCCTTGTTTTCCTCTGGAACTAACCAACAGTTTCAATTCGGTCTAAACCAGTTTCATCTCTTGATGAAGAAGAGCAGATTCGAGATTTCAAAATTAGACGCTTGGGTAGCACATTCCCCCCATAGGGGGGGGGGTCTTGGTGGTTCAAACCCCTCCAAGTACAAAAACTGCTGGTACAAAATATAGTTTCAAATGGAATTGGGCTCTAAAGTTGTACGCAAACCCCTCTCCCCCAAATGAAAGGCGAGGTCCTTCAGGGATTTTAATCCCTGGGTACGAAGTCGGTTTTCCTGCAGAATCGGACAGTGGCACAAGCATTACTAGACAGACTTATAAGGTCAAGGATTTTTTTTTAATTTTTCATAGCTTTACATATATAAACACGGTTTTTTAAATATTATACCAACTATGGAACTGTAATCTTATGGAAAAAAAATAATACAATGACGCCAAAAGTTCATAAATCACATTTTGGGCGTAATGAATAAAAGTGATAAGCATGAAAAGTGCAGCAACTGTGGTCGCTCATGTGGCAGATAACCCCAACTGTGCATGACAGGAACAATAACAACAAACAGCAGCTACAAAAAACAACAACAACAAAACCACCAAGCCGGCCAGTCGAGGCGTGAAAACAAATTTTCGAAAATTGTCAGAAGTTTGCGTGTGTCTGAAAGTGTGAGTGTGTGAGTGTGTCCGTGAGTTTGGGTGTGTGAGAGACTGTGCCTGAGTGAGTCCTGCAACTTTCGCCCATACAAAGTGTTTATTTTTGTTGATAATTTTTTTATTTATTAATTTTTTTTATTACTTTTGTTGGTGATGGGTGGCGCATTTTATTTAAAATGATTTTTTTATTAAAATATTTTATATATATACATTTTTTCGATGCAACTTCAGCACAGCAGACCATTAATTAAGTTGCGCCACACAAAATTCTTCGAACTTCCTGGACTCTTTGTTCATTTGAGTTTTCAGCTTTTCCATACGGCCGATTTGTTTTTCGGTTGCGCCTTTTTTTCATTGCGCCTCAATTAAATTTAATAGCATTTTGAAGGGTCATAAATCTCGCAGAGCTGCAACTGGCAGCGGTTGCAATGTTGCACTGTTGTGTGCAACCGTCAGCGTCACCATTGGCGTTGCCGTCGTCTGCGCCACTGATAAGCATCCACGGCGAATTGCCGCAATCGCGCCGGCAGCCGCGTGCGCTGATCGATTGATTAATGGGTTAAATGGGCGCTGCCGGCGAGGGCAACGCCGCTGGCTGCCAGCTGGCGGCAACGACGACGACGCTGACGACGCTCGGTACTGTTTTTTGCTTTCATTGAGTTCGTTCAAAGTTTTTCCAAATTCAAATTGTTCGAATTGAAGAAATCGAAAATCGCCGCAGCTTTGGCATATTGGAGTATTTATCTATGGCAGCAACAACAACAAAAATAACACGAACGAGGTTTCTATGTCAATTGGCAATAAAGCACGAACCAGCCGACGTGTTGTGATTTATGTTCGGGGTGAGGCCGGCAGGTCCCCACTGGGTGGTTGGATTGGGATGGTTCGGGGTGTGTAAAGTGCTGTCAAAATTTTTAATTGCACAGATCGATGCGTTAATTTATTTATTGTATATTTGCTGATATGAAAAGTGTGTTGTGTGGAAAGCAGTTTTTCCCAAACTGCATCAACAAAAAAACAAATCGATTCATTATAATTTTTCACGCATTTAAACATGCATCGACATTGTAATTTTATAACGGATTATTGTTGTTTTTTTTTGTATGCGTATGGCAGCAATTTCAGCATGAAGGCGTTAATGCGTTAAATGCGCAACGTTGGCAACACTGGCATCCATTTCGTTGATTTATGCAGCCAAGGCACAAAGTATGGGAGAAGCAGTCGGTGGGAACAAAGGATAAGCATTTTTATGCGCCTTTTCGCTTTCGTTGCGGGTGTTGACAAAGTTTTTAATGGAAGCTGTGTGCGTTGGGAAAATGAAAATGAAAAACTTTGTCAGATTTGCCCTTTGAATGACTGAAATGAAGCATTCCTAATTAAATGAAAATAGCCAAGATGGATGAGAAGATGGATGAATGAATGGATGGATGGATGAAGGGTCGTTAAAGGGTTGCGGCGCCACACTGTGTCAAAAGTTTAAGTCAAAGAGCGCTGTTGCCTTTTTAGAGATTTCTTTTCTGTTTATAAATTCTAATTAAACTTGGAGATTGCAAAGAACGATAAATGTTTTAAAGGTCTACCATAAGTAAGATTAGGTTCGGTAGGGAAGGCTGTGTGCGAAACGATGCCACTTGGATGCAAAAATGTCATTGTGAATTTTTTCTTAAATCGCTCTGGATCCAACCAACAGTCTCAATCCGAAGAAAACCAGTTTGATCTCTTGATAAAGGAGAGTAGATTCGAGATTTAAACTTTTGTTGTGCTTGCAAGGTTCTTCTTCTTCAGGAATCTTGAGCCCAGGATGCGTAATCTACGTTCTTGCAGAACCAGGCAGTAACACAGAAAGTGTATCCTGTCTACATCTTCTCTTTCTTTGTAGCTTCTGCAGACATCACTGGACGAGGGGCGCTGATACCATAGATCCAATGGCGCAATGTCCGGTGATGATTCCAACGAGCTGTCCAATGGAGGTTCAACTCAGGCACAGTACACATTGCGATTTCCTCAATGATAAGAAGGGACATAGTGCCCGACAAGTGCTGCACCATGAGGACTCAGAGAGTAGTCCCGAATTTAGTAGAACTCGACTCCGCCAAAGGCTGTTTTGGTCAATCTGTCAATGTTCATATATAGCGGTGGAAGTACGGAGTTATCCACTTCGGTGGTGGCCAAAGCGACTCCTTTTTTGCTATCTCGTATGTTGCTTCATTCCCTACCACACTAGAGTACCCTGGAACCCAGCAGAGAGTGACTCCGTCAATGTCTATTTTCGTCAAACTGTCAATGTTCATATACAGAGGGACATATATCGGAGAAAGTACGCAGTTATCTATGCTACTTCATTCCCTACTACCCCTAGTTCTCCTGGAAACCAACAAAGAGTGACCGTAATATCTTTCTTGATCATATACAGGGGGCAGATATTAAATGAAGTACAGAGTTATCCACTTCGATGTTGGACAAAGCGACTTCTTTTCTTGCCATCTCGTATGCTGCTTCGTTCCCTACCACATCAAAGTGCCCTGGAACCCAGCAGAGAGTCACTGCAATGTCTTTCTTGGTCAACTTGTCAATATTCATATACAGGGGGCAGATATCAAAAGTAGTACAGAGTTATCCGGCCCTAGGCGACCCTATTTCTTTCCAGCTCGGACGCTTCTTCATTCCCTTCTACTCTCGGGTGGCACGGAACCCAGCAGAGAGTGACTCCGTTAATGTCAGTTTGATATCGTGGTGGCACAGAGTTATCCACTTCGGTGGTAAGCAAGGCGACCCTATTTCTTTCCAGCTCGGACGCTGCTGCGTTCCCTACCACTCTTGAGTGATTCGGAACCCAGCAAAAAGTAACCTCTTCAGCAGATATAGAAGGAAGCACAGAGTTATTCACTTCGGTAGTGGGCAAGGCAGCTCCCTTTCTTGCCATCTCGAATGCTGCTTCGTTCCTTCACACAGAGTGCCTTGGAACCCATTAGAGAGTGACTCCGTCAATGTCTGTTTTGGTCAACCTGTCAATAATCATACACAGGGGTATCGAAGGAAGTACAGAGTTAACCACTTCGGTGCTGGATAAAGCGACTTCCTTTCTTGCCATCTCGAGCTCCCTGAAAACTAAATGAAAATTGACTCTGTTAATGTCTTTTTCGGTGAACCTGTCCCTTTCTTGCCATCTGTAACGGTGCTTCGTTCCCTATCACTCGCGAGTGGCTCGGAACCCAGCAGATATCGAAGAGCTATTCACTTCTGTAGTGGGCGAGGCAACTCCCTTTCTTGCCATCTCAAATGTTGCTTCGTTTCCTGCCATAGAATGCCCTGGAACCCATCAGAAAATTACCTGATCAACCTGTCAGCATTTACATACAAGAAGCAGGTATCGAAAGAAGAAGAGAGTTATCACTTTCAGAGTTATCCCTTTCTTGCCATCTCATACTACTGCTTCGTTCCCTATAACACAAGAGTGCCCTGGAACCCAACCTTGAACTGCGGTACAACAAGTCTGAGCTTCTTTCGATTTCACTGCAACTGATTTCAGCACTCTGAATGTTGATTGATTACTTACGAAAATTGTGGGTGGTAATTTATTGTCACGGATTTATTTAGCAACTCTCCACATCTGCGCCCAGAGAGATCAAAGATCTTTCCTGAAAGATCTCAGCCTGAAAAATACTGCAGAGGTCCCGCAGTTTGAACAACCTTTGGGCAAGTAATATGTCTGAGTGAAGACCAGTGTATGTTCATCGATCTAGGAGCCATCTGTGAAACGTCTCTCGTCACACTTGCCCCCATTTCTTCCTTGTCAGAATAAATATAACATAACATGATCCAAAAAGCTTCTCAAATTCCACGAAAGATGCAATAACATCCACCAACAGAAAATTCGAATCTCCTAAATTTTCTCATAAACAATGCTTGCTTCTAAAATTCTTTTTTAAAGGTCGCGATATTTTTCCAATCTTGGCGAAAATCGCCTTATTTAACAAATTTAAATACCTGGAAAAGCTCTCAACTTGTCAATTAACATTGCTGGATATCGATATCGATTGAAGCGATTTTTATTGCTATTCCTAGCTCTGTAAAAACGGCGATGGAAGCATCTCTCGTCACACTTGTTAGCTCCCAATTTCTCCCCGGTTGGTTTCAAAATTACATTACAATACATGATCCAAAAAGCTTCTTAGATTCCACGTAAGATGCAAAAACATTCACCAACAGAAAATTCAAATCTCCTAAACTTTCCTATAAGAAATGCTTATTCCTAAAATTCCTTGTAGTTAAGACGCCGAGATTCTTCAAAATCTGCCAAATCTTGACGAAAATCGTTTAATCTTGCAACACTGAATGGGAAAGCTGTATGGAAAAGCTCTCAACTCGCCGCTTAGCATCGGTGCCCTGCATTGAATATCGATTAAAGCGCTTTTCATTGATATTCCTACCTCCCCTATGGTTCCACAAAGGACTCTCAAGTCTTTTACTCTACCTTAAACAGCTTTGTTTGAAAAACCTCAATGAAATCTTAACGAATTACATTTCCACGAAATTCACAAAAACTTCAAATCCCCAATGCAATCTTCTGATTATTTTCCATTGACCAACTTCTGAGTGTTGATGAACCCATAAATGACAGAGCCGTCTCTTTCTCTGCAGTTCCGATCCGACACTTTGTCGCAATGTCAACGTTGATTGAGCGTGTAACTTGATGATGATTGCTTTTCATGGAAAAAAAGCAAAACTGTGCCATACAAACTTTTGTTCTTCGCATTTATTCCCAGAGCTCAGCGGTTAAGTAATCATTTTTTGGTCACGCACAACACACCGCATGTTGCCGCTGCTCGATTGCTGGTGTCTGAGTAGATTTGGAAAAATTGCCTTTATTTAAACAGTTGGCGGCCGAAATGAGATGTGAAATGGAGCGCAACTGTTGTCGAGCTGCTCGTGACAGAAAATTGAAGTCCATTAATATGAAATTATTTTCAATTTATTAACGCTACCAATGTTTCAATTCAATTCATTGTGGATGTGGAGTGTGGGCGTGGTCATAAAAAATAGTAATAATAATAAATGTCTTCTGTTTGATTTTTAATATTTCATGGAAGTGGTTTGAAAACACTTAAGACAACACAAGCATAAATAATTACACAGACACATATATGGGGACATATGGGACATGTGTATGTGTGTGTGTTGTGTCGTGTCGGAATCCGCATGCGAGTAATGCGCTGCCAATGTGAACATTTGTCAATGTCTTTGTCTGTGCAAAATTGTCGTCGAAGCGTAACAGATGTCGCCACAAAATCGTTTACGAGAAAACCAATCCAACAACAACAAACAGCAACAGCACTAACAAGAACTATGCTAAAAAACAACTACAACAATGACAACAAATGACAGCAGGACTAAACAAATATTGAAAAGACAAATTTTGCACAGACAACAAGAAGAGGGAGAGAGTAGAGAGTGAGGAGGAGGTTGGAGGGAAGGGGAGCTTGGGAGTGAGAGGGAGGTTGGAGTGAGAGGGAGCTTGGAGTGAGAGAAAAAACAAGAGGCACCCAGACAACCAAAACAGGGACAAAGCCATGAGCCATGAGCGCAAATGACAGAACAATTTATAAAACGGAAACGGATATTAACAACAACCGTTGCCACACGAACACAAACCCACCGACAAACACTAACACATACACTTGTATGCAAATAGCGCATACTGACACACAAATGACCGTAAAAACGCCAAGAAACCAAACTGAATTGCAAAAAATTAAAGACTCCGTAAATTCTTTCGAAACGTAGCCCACTTTTAGGCTCCATAAACTCAGTAATTGGCCAAGCAACTGACATTACTTTACTCTATGAATTTAAATTTTAATGCCACAGTAGAAGCGGAAAAGTGCAGCTGCTTGTAAATTTAAAAGCCGTGGAATGTTCGCCACAAAATATAAATGAAAAAAAACCAAAAACAATGTCAGACAGCTTTACGCGGCGGGGTCGAGCAAGGAAAACCCATTGTCGGCAAAGTTCAGCGCGCTGGGAAGCAACGCGGATGTGCTTGTCAATGCTGGATTGCTGACTGCAACTAGGAAAATCTCTTAACACCAACCAGTAAAACAACAAAAACAACATAAAAAATGCAAAAAAACAAATTCACAAAAAATAGAAAAAAAGTACTGAAAAAATAGAAAAAACTTACTGAAAACTTGGCGAAAACAGGCGAAGAGATACTGCAGGAAACTGTAGCAAAGTGAGTAAGAAAAATTGCCGTCGTTTCAGTGTGAAACGGTGGCAACGTGCAGGATTAGCTGCCGCCATGTACGCGACGTCTAATGCAGTTTGGCGTGTTGCATAACAAAGATGCAAATTCAAATTGGAAACATGGCGCGTAGACAATGTCTCGAGACACACCCATGGGGCATGTGAGGAAAAATATTTTTGTTTTAATTTTAAATAATTATAAAAAAATTCTTAAAATAATTTTGACTTATTTTATTTTTGTCTTAATTTCAAATAATTATAAAAATTGTTTTAATCATATTATTTTGATTTTATTTCCAACACCCGACATTATTTTACGAGGAATATTTAAAAGAATTTATTTTTGCATAAAATTCAAAGCTTTACTAAGCATAGTGAAAAAGATTCTATTAAGGTTTTTGTTCAATAATTTGTTGTCATTTTGAAGACGATTCGGTTATGTCTCTCTCATAGAAACCTTCGTCCCTATTAGCGAAACGTTAGGACATCAGATTGACAAAAGCTGCTCTTGAGGTACATTTTTCACCCTCAAAATCATTCTCCATAAGCAGGAACAGGTAATCACTTGGTACCAGTTTCGGACCATACGGTATGAACTTCAGAAACAAGCTTCCGAAGCTTCTGGTAAGTCACTATCGAGGTATTTTTTGTCCTAATGGAACATAATTCCTCTCCCATTGGCCAAAGCTGGAGACATCCGCTTCGCGCGAAAAGTCCATTTGTTGATAGTTCAGGCTCGAGTCAAGAGTTTAGCCACAGAATTGATGGTATCAGAAGTGATCTATTATGCCCCTAAGTTTAGCCATAGGGGATCAGCTTGTGCTAAATTATTCCTCTTCAATTGGCTTCCTTCAGGCGGTCTCATTGTTTACAGTACAAACCGAATTAACAGTAGAGCCACAGGGCAGCAGTTGATTTCTTTCATATTAAGCAAAGATCCATTGCCTCCTTCAGATGGTTCCATTGTTCACAGTACAGAAGACAGAATTAAGAGTTGAGCCATAGGGAAGAAGCACATAGTAGATGATTCCCTGTCAATTCCATCAAACACACACCAAACCTTCCCATTAGTCAATGCTGTAAATGTTTTTAAATATTTCACTTTTCATTATCAGTAACCAGACGTTTTAAAAATTGAGTGTGACAGGAATGGAATCGATTTTGTTGTGATCCAACAGCGATTCAGTCCCTGAGGATTGGGCCATGAGGTTTTCTTGTACCAACTTATGTCGAATCCATACATTGAGCTTCTTTCTGTTTCTTTCCTTATTCAAACTATTCCAAACGGTTTCTTATGCAAAGTTTAGCTTCAGGACAATGAAAACAGTGCTTATTTGATGATCCGACTTGATGATTTTCATGACTTGATACACACTTTCAACAATTGAACTTCCAGAGCATGGTGCATCTATCTTTGACAGTAAACTTACCGCAACGAAAAGGACTAATTCCAAATTTCCTTTGATTGACTGTTTACAGTGTGAGGACCATAAACAGGACTATACACCATTTTCAGGCGCCTTCTTTGAAGAAGAACTATAAAACATGGCTTTTTTATCTTTGCTGTAGTACATTCCCTGAAACGCGCTGAATCCAAATAAAATCAAGCAATCTGAACATTGTCTGAGAAAATTTTGGCAGACAGAATTCTTACGTTTTTAATGCAATCCCGCTTAAACCGATCGTTTGGGTATACAATTCAAGATAGATTAAGCCATATATTTCAAGTCTAATGGATTTTCTTATCTTTGCTCAAAACATGCATCGATTTCTATGACGATTGTTCAGTGGGTATCGCGCTGCCTTCTTATACCAGAGGCTTTAGGCTCGATTCCTAGTCCGAGCTGGTTAAACATTAGTTTTTTTTTTATTGCTATCCACAAATAGTTGACGAGAAATATAAGCCACGCACAAGGCCGTTCTTGGTAGGCTTAGCTTGGAATTGTGGTATCACAATGGACCTAATATATAACCTAAGTATCCATCATACAGCCATTGTAAGCTAACCTAAAGTAGGGATGCAAATCTTGCAGAGTGAAATGAAAACGTTTACGAGAGTGTCTGTCTTCAAAGTGGGTCTGACTGTCATTGGCGGTAATCTTCTATAACTTCAGATACGTTGAACCTCTACTAAGAAAGGACACTTATTTATGGTGGTTTTGACTACCCTAATTGTTACAAAGTGGGGCTTAAAATCTTGGAGACTGAAGTGTCAATGTTCTCTGAAATGTTTCCCTTCAATGTGAGCCTCTTATATGGAGTCTGACTGTCATGGGTGGAAATCTCTCGTAACTTAAGATAAGTGGAACTTCTTACTAAGTTAGGGTACTTCTGTATCTTAGTTTAGACTACCCTAAATGTTACCAAGTAGTGATGCAAATCTTGCAGACTGAAGTGACAATCTTTACTTTCCCTCGTAACCTAAGATAAGTGGAACTCCTTACTACGGTAGGAGACTTGCTTATGTTGGTTATCACTGCCTTAAACGTTAGAAAGCAAGGACGAAAACCTTGCAGACTGAAGTGTCAATGTTTACTTTAATGTCTCTTTTTAAAGTGGACGTCTTTTATGAAGTCTAACCGTCATTGGTGGAATTTTTTCGGAACCTAAGATATGTTGAACTTACACGAAGGAAGGGGACTTCTTTATGTTGGTTTTTAACTACCCTAATTATTACAAATTTGGGATACAAATCTTGCAAGCTTAAGTGTCAGTGTTTACTAGAATGTCTCTTTACAAAGAGGGCGTCTTATATGGGGTCCAACTGTCATTGGCGAAATTCCCCCGTAACCTAAGATAAGTGGAACTTCTTACTACGGTATGAGACTTTTTTATGTTGGTTGTGACTGCCCTAAATGTTACAAAGTAAGGACGCAAGTCTTGCAGACTGAAGTGACAATATTTACTAGAATGTCAGTCTTTAAAGGAACCTCTTAAATGGGTCTGACTGTCATTGACTGTAATCTGCCGTAACCTAAGATACGTTGAACTTCTACTCAACAAGGGTACTTCTTTACGTTGATTGTGACGACCCTAATTCTTACAAAGTGGGGATCCAAATCTTGCAGATTGAATGGTAAATGATCTTTGGAATGTTTCCCTTCAAAGTGGGCGTCTTGTATGGGGTCTTATTGTCATGGGAGGAAATCTCCCGTAACCTAAGAAAAATGGAACTTCTTTCTACGGAAAGGGACTTTTTTATGTTGGTTCAGACTACCCTAATTGTTTCAAAGTAGGGATGAAAATCTTGCTGACTGAAGTAACAATGTTTACTACAATGTCTCTCTTCAAAGTGGGCGTCTTATATGGGGTCTTACTGTCATTAGCGGAAATCTCCCGTAACCTAAGATAAACGGAACTTCTTACTACGAAATTGACTTCTTTATGTAGGTTTTGACTACCCTAAATGTTACAAAGATTGAATGTTAATCTTGCAGACTGAAGTGAAGATATGGGATCTGACTGCCATTGGCGGTAATCTCCCATAAGCTAAGATAAGTGAAACTTCTTGCTACGAGAGGAAAATTTTTTATGTTGGTTTTAACTACCCTAAGGGCTGCCCATCTTGCAGACTAAAGTGTCAAAGTTTACTAGAATGTCCCTCGTAAGAATGGGCGTCTTATTCGGGGTCTGACTGTCATGGGTGGAAATATCCTTTCTGGGAGGAGACTTCTTTATGTTGGGCGCGAATCTTTCAAGCTAAAGTATCAATGTTTTCTAGAATATCTCTCTTCAAAGTGGGCATCTAATATGAGGCTTCACTGTAATTGGCGGAAATCTCAAAAACCGTATTTAAGCCGCACTTAAAGCATGCAACGGGCGACATATCCGGGCTCAACAATCAGTCACGACAGCGACGGTGCCAATGTAAATATGAAAAATCGTTTACTACTTAGCTGATGTCTGTCGTGATGGACTGAATGGCGAACGCGGCTGTTGCGGGTTGCAGGAATGCGGAATTCATATGGAAAACAAAAACAAAACGCTCACGCAATGTGGCACGTCAAAATAATTAAAAATTGTTGCGCCCTGGGTTACACGTAAACTGTTTGTTGTTGTTGTTGCAATGACGCTTGACGCTTGCTGTGCAAGAAATCATTTATTAAAATTACTTGACTATTTTTTATGCGCTCCATATTTTTTCTTATTTGTTTTTTGTTGTTGTTGCTTTTCTGTTTGGGTTCACTTGTGCGTTGCGTTGTGGGATATTTTTTTTGTTTTTGTAAAAATGACGAATGTTGCGTAAGTCGTGCGACTGTTGTGCGGCGCTGTGATTGCGGGTAGGAGCACAGTCGAGTCGATTTGCTGCTACAATTCAATGAAGCGCCGTCTGGCAATTGGATTCGAATTCGGCGGGGCGTGCTTCATGCTGGCTGCGCGCCAGCGGAAATGACTGGTAAGTGTGGCATGATAGATGGCAATTGCGCCGCTCGTTGACTTCCTGCGAGTGTCGGCGGCCGCCGTCGACTTGAAGTTGGCTCGGAGTGTCGATAGAAGGTGCGGGCTACAATTAGTGTAAATTTATTACTCACGCCAACTGCCGCCGCCAATGAGGTGTCGGTGATTTTTTTTCTGACGTTTTCATTTCAATAAAGAAAAATCTTATTTACATAAATTTCAATTTATTCAAGTTGAATTTAGTTTGCAACTGTCATCAGCCAACTACTCCAAGTTAGAAAGATTTATTTGCATTCCTCACCCCATTCGATTCTTCAATAAATCCCCTTCAAAATTATGAAACCTTTTCTGACATATTTTGCCCAGCTCAATGTCTTTGCTTATCTTTAAACACACACACACACACACAAACACAGCCATAAATTCATTCATATGACCGCAAAGTAATTTGAAAATGTCAAAAGTTCAACCACATTCGACATGCCTTGTACCCTTTTCTTGCTGGTAACTTTCGATAATATGAAAAGTTTATGCGATTATTTTGGCCATGTCCCAGACTTGTACAAAACTTGATAATAATTTCGCATGACGAATTTGAAATTCTGCCCATAAACATGACAAAACACTGTTCATATGCTAATAAGGCAAAAAGTTTATGGGCTGAAAGTGTTGTTTTTTGTTTGTGTTGTATGAAAATAGGTCACGATGAATGTTTGTGACCTTAGCTGTGACCAATTGTGCGGTTATTTAGTTCAGATAAGGGTGAGTCAGTTCTTAACTGCGTTCGGAAATCAATTTTGAAAGGGTGAGTTGGTTCTTAACTGCATTCAGAAATCGGTTTTGTAAGTTAATCAAACACTGATTAAGATCTGCTTCGAATTTAAGCTCATTATTGCTGCTTTGTTGTTTTATGAGAGTTTTACGTGTCTCTCTCTCTTTCAAGAGAGAAATTGAATTGTGAAATTGCGTGCAATATCCAGAAAATCCTACTGAACTCTGTTCTTGGAGAAGACCAGAGCGTGGTAAATAGTTGTTGAAGAGTTTAACCTAAAACCTATCGATTACTGCTACCAGTTGCAATGGTCAAATGTATCAAGCATAGACAAAATCCTACTAAATTCTGTTCTTGGACAAGACCAGAGCGTGGTAAATAGTTTTTGAAGAGTTGAACCCTTTACTTACTTTACTCGTTACTGCTTCCAGTTGCAATGGTCACATGTATCAAGCACAGACAATAAGTAAATCGGTCAGCACTAACTAAAATACGCGTATTTTTTAAACCAATCGCTTTTAGATAAAAAAAAACTACCTGATCCCAATACTTAACAGAAAACTTTACCAAAGAATTGTCATAGATTGTTAACACTTTCACAAGCTATACGAAATAGTTGACCCATGTAATCTTTTAGCTGTCATGGTCTCATTTCCGCTATCAAATTTTCTGAATCCTAAAGAATATTCACTATGAAATGTTTTTTGTTGTGAAAGGGTTAAAAACTTTCCTTAATTTATCTTTCACACTTGTGTAAAACTCGTTCATGGACAGAATCCAATCTTGTGATGACCATTCTGCTATTCAGCCCAGTCACGAGTAGCAGAATGGCCATCACTGCACTCCGGAATCGAAGCTGTCTGGTGATTTACTAGATTATAGCAATGATGGCTATTTTGTTTTTAGCGAGAACCAGAAGTATAGCAGCAGAAGTATGTGGTCATCACTCGCGAGTAGCAGAATGGTCACCACTGGATTAGAGTAGCGAGTAGCAATGGCCATCATTTGTCATTACTGGATCAGAGAACCGAGTGGCATTGGCCATCACTGAGTAGCAGAATGGTCATCACTAGATTAGAGCATAATGACCATGACTTATTGATAATAGCGAGTAGCATTGGCCATAACTCGTCGTTACTGAGTAGCGGAATGGTCATCACTAGATTTGAGAAGGGAGTAGCATTGGCCATCACTCGCGAGTTGCGAATGGCCATCACTGAATTAGAATAGCGAGTAGCATTGGACATAACTCGTCGTTACTGAGTAGCAGAATGGTCATCAGTGGATTAGAGAAGCGAGTAGCATTGGCTATCACTCGCGAGTAGCAGATTGGCCATCACTGAAATAGAATAGCGAGTAGCAGTGGCCATCACTCGTTGTTACTGAGTAGCGGAATGGTGATTACAAGATTAGAGAAGCGAGTAGCATTGGCCACCACTCGCGAGTGGCAGAATGGCCATCACTGAATTAGAATAGCGAGTAGCATTGGTCACCACTGATCATCACTGAGTAGTAGAATGGTTATCACTACATTAGAGTAGCGAGTACTATTGGCCATCATTAGCGAGTAGAAGAATGGCCATCACTGGATTGGAGTAGCGAGTAGCATTAGCCGTCACTGAGTAGAAAAATGGCCATCACTGGGTATGAGTAGCGAGTAGCATTTTCCATCACTGGTCGTCATTGGATAGCAGAATTATCGTCGCTTGCGAGTAGCAGAATGGCCATCACTGAATTAGAATAGCGAGAAGCATTGGCCATCACTCGTCCTTACAGAGTAGCAGAATGGTCATCACTAGATTAGAGAAGTGAGTAGCATTGGCCATCACTCGCGAGTAGCAGAATGGCCATCACTGGATTGGAGTAGCGAGTAGCATTGGCCATCACTCGTCGTTACTGGATAGCAGAATGGTCGTCACTAGATTAGAGAAGTGAGTAGCATTGGCTATCACCCGCGAGTAGCAGAATGGCCATCACTGAATTATAATAGCGATTAGCATTGGCCATCACTAGTCCTTACTGAGTAGCAGAATGGTCATGACTAGATTAGAGAAGCGAGTAACATTGGCCATCACTCACAAGCAGCAGAATGGCCATCACTGAATTACAAATAGCGAGTAGCATTGCCCATCACTGAGTACCAGAATAGTCACAATCACTGCTCTAATCTAATAAAACATCAGACAGCTTCGATTCCGGTGCACATTCCGGCTGCCAACAAGGACTTTTTGCGGCCGCTTTTCAACTCTCTTGAGGGCGGCAAACATTTCCGTTGCTTGCAATTTTCACATCCGGTTTTTGGCACATTTACTGTTGTACAGTATTTATGTTATTGTTGTAGTTGTTGTTGCAATATAGCCGTCGGCCAGCATTGCGACAGCAGAAATTAAGTGTAGCAACAACGACAGCGCAGCTGCTGCAAGAAGGGTGAACCAAAAACATTTGTTGGCAACAATTTCAGCTGTCGGGTTGATGCTCAGTCGTTGCCGACGCCATGGCCCGCATCGGAGCTACAGTGTGGCACTTGACGTGCGGTGCCTGCGGCTAATTTTCAGACAAAAATGAAATTGCTTTGTTCTGACGCCAACACACACACACACACACAAATACAGCTGTGGGCCTCTCACGAATCAATGACACACAATGGAATTGTTTTATTGGCCCTGCTGTCTTTATGATAATGATTAACTGTAATGTAAAAACAAAATGCAACAACAAAAAAATGAAAATCAAAATATTGCTTTAAACAAAAAATTTGCTTTGCAAAAAATGATTGTAAAATTTAAATTAATTTTATTATCAAATTTCAATTAAATGTTTGGCAATTGTTGTCTCACTCCCAAAATTCCACATTTTCATTGCTTTGAATTATTTTGGAGTCAACACATACAAATCGGCGACTATAAAGTTTTAAAGTGCGCGCGCAGGCAGCAAATTTGTTTCGGTTGTTGGCATTGACCACATTTCACTGCCCTGCCAATTCCATTGCCCCGCCCCCCATTCCAAATGGCTTTCAATTACTTTAAAATGTAAATGGAATGACGCTCGAAATATTTGCTGCGCGTTTTCTCGTTTAAATTGAATTCCATGCCAAAGAGAAGTGGGCAAGTAAAGCTATTTTATATTAGTGGTGTTCACAATGTTTAGAAATTGTTCTGGTAGCAGAAAGAGAACAGATTTTAAATGAAATTTGGGCAAAATTCTTTTAACGATGGGGTACTAAAAGCTGTTTCTTTAATTATTTTTTCCTTTTACTATTCGTTACAATTTCACTAAAAACCTGTTCTGGCAGTAAAGCAGAGTAACAAAATTAAATTAAGATAGAAAACGGTTCAAAGATGAACTGTAAGATTGGAGTCCAGGAATATGTTCGTAGAAAAAACCTTTCATCTTTTAGATCTCTGAGGTGTTTTTCAAGCGAAACTTTTTGCAGTAAGAGAAGACTCCAGGATTCTTTACAGCAAAACGTCTGGAGTAGAGTTGTGGACATCTTAACAGTCAGGCGGTCATTAAGGCACTCACTAACCCTATAGTAACTGTCATATTAGTCAGAGACCGTAAGGATTTGCTGAAGTGGTTGAGCTGACAGATGGACCGCAAGATCTGCTGAATTCCTGGTTATGCGGGCATTCACAGGAATGAGTTGGCTGATGAGTTGGTCAGAGTAGAGACTGCTATGAACTCAGAACCCGGGCTGGTCTCAAATAGATACCGAAACAGATATAGAACTACTTTCTGCATATAGCGGATAGAAGCCAAATTTGTCAAGACTGGCTCAAGGGATTTGGCTAAAACTCTCGTAGAACAAGCGATCTGCTTCTGAATTCTCGTAGAAATGTATCTATCCTTAACGTTGAAAAGACCAAATTCCTTACGAATGGTCGAATTGGCTCTTTAGTCAATCTGTCGGAGATGCGGCTGAAATGCATCAAGTCTCGTCTAAACGGTACAGGTTGGCCATAAAGCTTAGTATTCTCTTCTATGTAGGGAAAACCTATTCAAAAAAGCAATAACAAAATGG
Organism: Melieria omissa; assembly: GCA_963971225.1. NCBI lineage: Eukaryota > Metazoa > Arthropoda > Insecta > Diptera > Ulidiidae > Melieria > Melieria omissa. The sequence goes on along the minus strand of OZ020267.1, from coordinate 129,054,066 downwards.
AAAACTAGTGCTAATTGAATGAGTTTTGGTGAACTCGCTGTTACTGTCACCTACGCCTAAGATGAGACATAAGATCAACGGATTATTCCTTACTAAGGACAGAGCTCAGGGTTGTATTTGGGTATACAAAGTTCCAAGTCTCTTCTGACAAAAAAAAGTCTGCAGTGGACTGTTGTTGTAAGGTATACAACTGCTGTAAGAAGGTTCCCATGGGCTTTGAATCTTAGATAGCGGGAACGTTACTTTCGCAAAGTTCAAGAAGCTCTCTACTCCGAAAGATCGAACTGCCCGAAAGCTGGGCACTCGCATATGAAGTTCTTCCTTTGTGTAGCTCGATAGGTAAGTAGGTGTGGCTGCCCCAAGGCGCGATCCACTTAGGTCATGAAGGTCCATTGTGATACCACATACAGTAGACCATAAGACCCCCCCATCACATGAACCATTTAGAGCTTTTTACGAAGCTTAGTAGGAACAGCGAATGGTCTTATTGGGCAGGTCCCCTAGACGGTTGAAGAAAAAGTTGCCTTGGAAGTTCGGTCTCGATAGTCCAGCGGGTAGCGCGCTGGCTTCTCACAACAGAGGCCCTAGGTTCGATTCCCAGCTCGGGCTGGTAAAACACTTGACTACTTCTATCGCTATCCACAACCATACCCACGGACCTATACAGAAGCCTAAGTATGTCTTATACAGAGGAAGCCATTACAACCTACCAATTTACCTTAGTTTATCCTGCTATATAAAGCAGGACAAGTATAGAGAAGGTGAGAAGGTATATATTTTCCCCTTTTTTCTTCGACAGAAGTCCTTTAAAAAGAGCCCCAAGCTTCATGCGTGGGCGCTAATTGAACAGTGACCCTTTAGAATAAGAACCCTGGTTCTAATCTAAACTCTAATAGTGAGAGGCAGTGGCAGATTCAGGTGGGGAAGGTTTGGAGGTTGAAACCCCCCAAAATATAAGGACTCGATTGACTTTAAAACTGTGTACAAATCAAAGGCATTTTTAAATATTAAAGACAAACTTTATGAAATTTATTTATTTTTTTGAATTTTTTTTAATATTTTTTTATTTTGTTTAATATTTTTCTGAATCCGCCCCTGGTGAGAGAAGTTCTCGAAGGTTTAAAGTTGGCCGAATTTGACACTCAGAGAAACTTGTGTTGCCATCAGCCATCTTAAAAAAATTTAATGAATAGATCATAAAAAATAATTGAGAAAAAGTTTAAAACTTGCACTTTTATTGGGTCACCCTGTGAAAGGTACAGGAACAACGCACTCAAAGTCTATTGAAGAGTTTTAGTTGACGTCTCTTTATATTTGAACTCTACTCTCTTTTCCTTAGCTTCTTTTTCAGTTCATACGAATCGTGAGTACCTCCATTGTTTAATGAAATTGGCGTTGCCACCCAGTTGAATTGCTACATAATGCCAGCAATGGCCAAATCTATTGATTGCTGAGCAATTGGTGCTCAGCTGTGACTGGTGGCGATTTGTTGTAATGTTTGTTGTACAGTTTCTAGTGTTGTTGTTGTAATGGCGAGACTGGCATTGTGAGCATAATTGACTAATGTACGTGCTTGCAATTTCTTCTAATTATTGATTTGTCTTCGTTAGGAGTTGAAATTAATTTTGACGTAGGCTGAAACTGAAGCTGAAGTATTTTGAAAGAGAAACGTGTACAAAATTGAAAAGTAGTTAAAGATTTTTCGTAATACATAATTAATGAGTTCAAAAACTTGGAGAGACTATGACGTCACACATTACTGTTTAGAGTATGGGATCTGAAACGCCTAAAAGTAGACTTGTGTTGCATTAAAAAAGAAGAGAATCACTGCAGCCATGTCACTCGTTTAAAGAGCTTTTAGAAAACCTTTCAAACTCATTTTCCTAATACAAAAATCTCTCTTTTTCAAAACAAAATATTTATGGTAATTCAAAAACGCATTACGGCGTTTGGCATTCGGTGACAAAGTGCTGCGGCAGATGTACTTAAAAAAAACCAACAACAAAAAGGCCACTCAGAATACACTTCATGACTATGCAAACACGTTAACGTTTATTTAAATTTGTTGCACGAATGTCGCTGTGACGGCTTTTCTTTTTCTCTCTCTCTCGATTTGTAGGTAAGGAAGCACATTTGGGCGCGCGTCGAGCAGCTTCCGCGGTGAAACTTCATTTCCCGAAACACTCACTTTCCACGCTTTTGTCAAAGCGTGACAGTGCCAAATGTGACTTTGAAATTTTGATAAATGACCCAACATTAACAGGCGACGACTACACAGACACCAAATGAAATGAACACTAACTACACACACATACACACAGACACACAAACACAGACACACAAACACAGAGCCAAGTGTGCAGACGAAGCGAAGGGCGAGGCGAGGCGGCCAAAATGAAAAACGTGAAAAGCAAGCAGCACACGCGACATTTGGGCCTCGCCCCTCCTACTCCATTGGCGACTGTTGTGCACGTTTTGGGCGCCCGAATCCCTAAAACGCGTTTCTGTCGTTGGCATTGGGGCCGCAGCTGCAGTTGAAGTCGTCAGAGTGCCCTCTAGCCGTGACTGGGTTGGCGCCCCCCCCCAAAGAAACACACACATATATATAATACATATTATATGTGTGCGTGTGTGTGTGTGTTTTTTGTGGGGGAAAAACAGTTTACTGAGCTTCGTTGCCGTATTGAGTTCCTTTTTTCGCGTACAGTGGCCGACGAGTGAAGTGAGCTGCGACGTTGCGTTGAGGCGAGTCATTCTTCATTTGTAATTCCGTTATCGTTTTTTCCAAGCGTTTTCTTTTGGCGCAAGTTGTTGGTATGTTGGAAAAGTGTAGGTTTGACTGTGACTGCGGCTATTTTTGTGCCGTCAGATGGCCCAGGCGACAACAGCATTACGTGCAGTTCGTGACCCCCACTCCCCCTACCCTCCACCAAGACACACATACACATTCTTATACACATACACACTCACATATACACTTACACTCCCACACACACACTTCTACACCCACATATTGCTGCCTTCTGAATTTAAGTACAAAATTTCTCCTCAACTTTTTTTTCTCTTCGCTGCACTTTAACCTCCATGCTGTAGTTTAATTTTTTTTGTTGGTTTCGCCTTGAGGCTTTTTGCAGTCCTTAACTCAAATTGACAACATTTATTTTGTTGCTTGCTTAACGTTTCGCCCTTTTCGCCATATTCCCATATATGTTTTTTTTTTGTTGGTGTATTTATTCTTTTGGACAACATCGTGTGCCCTCGCTCAGATATTGAAATTATAGAATCGAATCACGTCGCATTACTTTGTAAATAATGTTCGATATTTATTATAGCAGCTTACGAGTGAGGCTGCAGCAGCTGAAAACTACGTATGCCGAATGGTGGAAAGGGGGGCACACACAGAGTGACAGCGAAAGCCAGCTTAAACGAAGATTGAATTGGCGTCACGCAGGTGAGCAATGGGCTCGCTAAGTGAGAAAAAGTGAGAAATGTGAACGAGAATGACAAGTCAATATTTATACAGGATACAGCAAATTCATTACTGTCCTGCGGAGTAAGAGAGACGAGAAGAAGAAGCAGACAGAAGCAGACCAAAAAATCTTCAATCTCGACTGAACCAAGTGATGCATGAAAATGTTTGGCTTTGAAATGAGGCAGCAATATGTCTGAAGTGATGTGCCAAGTCAGCGTTTAACTTTGAACGCTTTGGATTAATTAGCATTTAATTGTTGGTTTTGTATTAAAACAATCTGAAAATGAAGCATCAGTCAGAGAATTTTCATAAGTGGCTTCATTTGTAATTCAGCTGCATTTTAACAAATTCTTAAATCCACTTAATGAAGATTATTATTTTATACAAAACGTGGGTAAATGAATGGGGTTTTGCCAATAATTTCTTGGAGGAAACCAAGAAATTGATAATTTCTTAGCTTCCGGTGCAAAGTTTTAAAACTTAATTTCATTTTGTATTTTTTGTACTGAATAATGTTTTTCAATATTGCATGAATCAATCAAATCAGTTAAGTAGTTTTGGAGATATGATGGAGGAAACCAAAAGTTAAAAACTTCACAACTTTGTTTACATATAAAGCGTCCTCTGGCGGTGTATTTTCGAACTTGTTATAATTTTGTATTTTTCCCATTGAAGAATGTTGTCTAATGCTAAATGAATCATTCATATTGGGTTATTACCTAAACCTAAAAGTTGAAAACTTTACGACTTTGTTCATATGAAAAGCGCCCTTTAGTGTCGCATTATCGAACTTGATATATTTTTTTATTTTTTCCACTGTAGAATGTTGTCAAATGTTGAATGAATCATTCATAAAGGTTTAGTAGTTTCCGCGATACAATGTAGGAATCCAAAAGTTGATAACTTCACGACATAGTTTTTATGGAAAGCGCCCTCTGGTGGCGCATTATCGAACTTGTAATAATTTTGTATTTTTCCCACTGAAGAATGTTGTCCAATTTTGTTTGAATTATTCAGATTGGTTGAGTAGTTTCCGAGATACAATGTAGGAATCAAAACATTGATAACTTCAAGACTTTGTTTATATGGAAAGCGTCCTCTGGTGATGTATCTCCGAACTTGGAATAATTTTGTATTTTTTCCACTGAAAAATGATATCCAATGTGAATGAATCATTCATATTGGTTCAATAGTTTTTGAGATACAATGTTTCCTGACTAATATTTTTGGATTTCGCTTGGTAGAAACTCAAAAGATGATAACTTCATAACTCTCTTCATATAGGAAGTGCTATCTGACCGTAAATATCCGAACTTTGAATAATTTTGTATTTTTCCCACTGAAGATTGTTGTCCAATGTTTCAATCATTCAATGAATCATTCATATTGGTTGAGTAGTTTCCGCGATACAATGTTTCCTCACTAACTAATAAATTTGGTTTTTGCTTCGTAAAAACAACAGATGATAACTTTACAACTGGTGTTTAAAATAAAAAACTACTTAAAGTCTGCAAAAGTTTTGAAAGTTTTTTAGGATCTTCATGCCAATTAACTCAACTTTGAAGGTAAACAACTTACCTAATCGAAAGGGTCTTCAATCATTGTTTGACCCGTCTCTCAATTTTAATTTTTTGCTCTCATGCTGACATATAAAAAAATGCGTTTAAGTTCAACCTTTCGTTAAAATCAAAAAGCAAACCACATGAATCTTTGCAGTATCTATGAAATAAATAAATAATTTGATTGATGATTGATCAATTATTTGATGATTGATCAATTATTTGATCAATTGATCAATTATTTGATCAATCACCAAAAATATATTACACGCGTTAGATAAATGATTTGATTGATGATTGATCAATTAGTTGATTGATGATTGATCAAATATTTGAATAATCACCAGAAACATTACACGCGATTCAAGTTGAGAACTTTCTCTTCGTTCTATAATCTGTTTCTGGTTGTTGATCAAATAACTAATCAATCATCAATCAAATAATTGATTTCTTTATTTCACTCATTCTTTAAAGACTTAAAAATAAACTATAAGCTTTTTTACTCTCACAGTTACATGAAAAACCGTAAAACATATACAAACCTATCATAAGCTGAGCGCCTAAAACTGAAAATTATCTCAACGTAAGCAAGAAATTTCTTGCTTTCCTTTTTCCCACCTTTCTCCTTCTTTTTGCTCCTTTTTGTTTGCTTGTTTGATAAGTAAAAAGTTTAATTTTGTTGGTTCTCATTACGAAAAGCAGTGACAAACGTTTCTGGTCGCGGGAAAAACAGCAGTCAAGTCATAAAGTGAGCAGAGCTCAAGGTGCCAAGTGTAAGAAGAGCAAAAAATCAACATGTCTGAAAGTAAGAAATTGAAAACAAGAAAAACAAAAACAAAAGAAGCCGAAAAGAATGTGAGCATAATTTTGTAATTAGCTGAAAAGTCACGTACCGGCTATGAACGTGTTGTGTGTTGCTAAAGTTACTTAATTACGGCAACATTAGCTTTTGGGCTGAGGGCCTAAGGAGCCAACAACGCGTTGGCAGTTACAATTTTGAGTAAATTTGCCAGATTACCGGATTGACTTGATGAAGTGGTTGTTGTAATTGCTGACATAAATATTAATTTACTTTTTTTCTTGCTTTCTTTTCAGGTAATTTGATAAAGCTTTACTTAAGTGGAAATCTGTGTTGGTTTTGAGTGCTAATGAAAAATCGTACGCAGTGAGTTTGAATCAAGTGAAAAATTTTTTTGTGTAAGAATCTTAAATCTATTTTTAAGTCAATTTTATTTTGGGCTTGAATCGATTCGGAAATGATGCACTGAAGTGGGGCATTCTTAAAATCCCTAATACCAAAAGTTCTATCCAGGGGTCTATCTTCATTTGAACACACCAAGAGATCAGAGAGGGTCCTGAACTTGGTTCTTCCATCGCAAGCACAGTCTCCCTCTTCGGAATTGATCTTTAAAGACTGCATCGAACAACGTTTTTGACGAAGATTTATTGTCCATACGGGAGACATGGTCGATTTATTCGAGTCGAAACTGGTAGATTAGATTAGATTAGATTAGATTAGATTAGATTAGATTAGATTAGATTAGATTAGATTAGATTAGATTAGATTAGATTAGATTAGATTGGATTGGATTAGATTAGATTAGATTAGATTAGATTAGATTAGATTAGATTAGATTAGATTAGATTAGATTAGATTAGATTAGATTAGATTAGATTAGATTAGATTAGATTAGATTAGATTAGACTAGATTAGATTCGATTAGATTAGATTAGATTAGATTAGATTAGATTAGATTAGATTAGATTAGATTAGATTAGATTAGATTAGATTAGATTAGATTAGATTAGATTAGATTAGATTAGATTAGATTAGATTAGATTAGATTAGATTAGATAAGATTAGATTAGATTAGATTAGATTAGATTAGATTAGATTAGATTAGATTAGATTAGATTAGATTAGATTAGATTAGATTAGATTAGATTAGATTAGATTAGATTAGATTAGATTAGATTAGATTAGATTAGATTAGATTAGATTAGATTAGATTAGATTAGATTAGATTAGATTAGATTAGATTAGATTAGACTAGATTAGATTAGATTAGATTAGATTAGATTAGATTAGATTAGATTAGATTAGATTAGATTAGATTAGATTAGATTAGATTAGATTAGATTAGATTAAATTAGATTAGATTACATTAGATTAGATTCTTTAAAAAGATCTAAAGTGCCCAAATCTCATAAAATCTGAAAAAATTCAAGTTTTCTTGAACAAGCAAAGCGACTAAAAATGCGTTTCATACTCCAAATGTCCATCAAAATTGTCTCCTCAGGCCAACTATCTGGTTTAGCTTTTAATTACGAACCAACGTCAACATGACAATGCTTGTTCTCCTCTTTTAGAAAGTGGTGCAAAAAAATATTGCAAGACCTCAAAAACTATCTTCTGGGACTCATTCTGACTTCCTTGTGCTTTCTAGTGTTAAACAATTCAAATAATTTTGTGAAAATTGCTTACTTGCGGTGGTTTAACTGCCCTGAGTTGTCATCTCAATGGGTCAAGTCAATATTAACCTCAATCTAACCTCATTTATTGGTTTCTAAACATGGAAAACCACTGTCAATAAAACTTCCTTCATCAACACAATAAATTTCATGGCCCAAGTGATGTCTTCGAGGTGACTTTTTGACCTAAGTCTCAACCTAACCTCACTTATAAACAACATTTGCTTTAAATTACACGAAAAATGGCCGCCATATGTCACATGACATTTAACACTGCCCCCCCACTGTCATGAAAACCATACAAATCAAATAACAAAAACTTCAAAGTTCTGGTCATAGTGAATCTTTTTCGTTGCCCAAAACCATTTAGAGGTTAATAAAAGAGTCGAAAATTGGCCAACAAGAAATGATGGAAGGAGTAAAGGGAAACGAGAAGTCTGTCACCAACCACACACACATACACACGAACACACAAATCATCATCAATCAATTTTGTGCCGCACACGAAAAATTGCAGCAAATCGATGAACACAAAGTTTGTCCGAATCGAGGAACGAGCAAACGTGAACTGTGATTTGCAGCGGCTGACAATAATTTGTGAGTTTAGTTTTTTTTTGTGACGGCTTTTGTGTGACAGCTTTTACCTGTCATAGCGCTCAATTCAATTTCTAAATCGTCAGCCGCCCATTCGACGTTGTTCGGCCAATGCGCCTAAAACGTTTTCATTGCACTGCCTGCAAGTTGTAGTATAATTTTAGGCGTTGCGACTGATTGCTCTAAGCGAGCGCGCAGTCGACTGTATTTCGTTACTGCAACCCTTTCGAACTTCAGTAGTATCAGCGTTGCTTCGTTCCATTTGGTTGAGTTCCATTTGATTTGTTTTCATTTCGTCTCGTTTTGTTGTCGCTGTGTTTTTATTGCCGTCGCAGATTTTAATCTTTTATTGCGCGTTTATTTTGCTGATGGTATCGTTTTTCATACCTTTTCGCTCGTCCACTTCCCGTTGCTGGTTGGCTCTGTGCGCTGCGTCTGTGTTTTGTTTTCGTTGCAGAAAAGTGTTAAAAAGGTTCCCTTTGTCACCGCAACCTAATTGCTGTGCGCTTTTGTTCTGACTCGGCAGTTGGGTTTTAGTGACACTTGCGAACAATGCGCGCGTAATTGTGCGGTGTGGTGCGGTGCAGTGCGGTGAGTGGGGGAAATGTACTGAAGTTGCGCCGTTGAGTGCGGTTTTTATGCCGCAGTTGTACGGCGTTCCGACTGTTTGTGGTTAACTGCCATCGATTTTGCTTTGGATGGGAATCTACGCAGAAAAACATCCATTGACGTGGTTTTCACTGCTATTGTTTTTGGTCCAAGTACGTGTGAGAGTGTCGGAATCACTTGAAACAATTTAAGATATTAAAATCTATGTTAGAAGATATGATCTGCAAGAAATTATATTCAGAGTGAAGGATGATAAAGTAGGAGTGACCACAAAAAAATCGTTATCAATAAACACTTTTACTCAAGTCAACTTGGGGACTTTGGCTTAAATGACTGTTCTAAGCAGGGTTCCTCCAACTTATGTTGAAATACATCATTCTATTCCTTTGATACTCGTCTTCATAGAGCTAAGAAACTCTTTCAGAGTAAAGAAATTGTCTATGAGAAGCTCTAACCTGTTCTATGTACAATTATACTTAAGAAAAGCTGAGTATAATCACTTCTGGAGCTGTAATATTGGTTTCACTGTGCGCCAAACCTCCTTCGTTCTAGAGAACTTCTTTCACATGTTATGGACGAACTAAAAGCTGCCGAACTTATCCGTGACAGTGGGCTTCCACCCACAGACGTCAAAATTTTCGTGGATAACACTGCACAACAGCATGTCTGTTGCATGGAGTTTTTTACATGAATCTGAATCGTTTTTCCACGCTGTTTTCAAAACCATACTCCGTTTTTATGTAACAGCTCTAGTTTTTGCAAAAGATGGGCGTGTCACTTTTTTGAATTTTCCTCGGCTTTTTTCTCGTTTTCGACTGTTATTTCTGAACCAATAACCCTATAGACATGATTTTTATATCGTTGCACTTACAACATTTCACGCCATCTTTCCTGACATTAATAAATTATATGCGTACTAAATGGGCGTGGTAATAAGGTTTCAAAGTAAGAAAATATTGAATTTCAAGGCGTTTTTTCTGATGGCGAAAATTGTACAGATGTTTCATAAATCAAGTTTCGAAGTATATGAATATCTTAAGAAGAAACATCAATCAATACAACACAGCCAAATTATTTGGCGGAATACACATTCGCATCGAAATAATAACAAAACTTTACCATAGCGATTTTCACCTCTTTTCATACTTTTTCCTTAAAAAATTAGGAGCCTCAAAATATGCTCGTTTATATGTTCTATTTATAGTTTGGAATACAAGCAAAAAACAAAAATATTTTGAATTTCTCGATACAAAAAAAAATTAAAAACTTTGCATATTTTCAGGCCCCTAATTTTTTAAGGAAAAAGTATGAAAAGTGATGAAAATCGCGATGGTACATTTTTCCTGTTATTTCGATGCGAGTGTGTATTCCGCCAAATAATTTAGCTGTGTTGTATTGCTTGATGTGTCGGCTTTCATTATAACTAACTAACTCTAATTGTTTTACAAAAAATGTGTATGTTTTTGACCATCAAAGAAAACGCCTTAAAATTCAATTTTTTCCAACTTTGAGGTCCAATTACCGCGGCATTTTAACATTTATAAAAATAAGTTGCATCGGAAAAGAAGCCGTGCGGTGTTATTAATGCGATAAGGTGAAAATCATGTCAATCGGTTTTTTTGTTTAGAAACTACGATCGAAAATATGGAAAAAGTAGAGGAAAAACTGAAAAAATGACAGGGTACCTATATCTCACAAACTAGAGCTGCTAGAAAAAATCGGAGGGTAGATTCGGAATCAGCGCACCCAAATTAGTAAGAAACAGTAGAAAAACTCCATGCAACAGAAAAAAAGTGTTTTTTTGTTGCGCTGTGTAATCAGAGGGCGCTTAGAGCGCTGGAATCAGGTAGTGAAATCAAAGGTGTCGTACCGCACTTCAAGGCATTGGGCACCACCAGGTAACTTTCTGTTGGGTTCCGAGCCTCTCAGGAGTGGCAGGGAACGAAGAAGCGGACGAGAGGCAAGAAAAGGGGTTGCCTTGTCTGCCACCGAAGTGGATACCTCTGTGTTTCCTCTGATATCTGCCCTATATATGTATATTGACAGGTTGACCAAAAAGGAAATTGAGTTGTCATGGCGAATCAGGACCGACTGCGGACACTGCTTCCCTCCCTCTCCTGAGTCGTACCACCATTCGTACCTATTGATCTATGCTTATCAAATGGTGCCTCTCGTCCAGTGATGTCTGCCGTAGCTGTGGAGATGAAGAAGAAGTAGAAGCGATACGGACACTGCTTTCCTCCCTCTGCTGAGTCGTACCTCCATTCGTACCTATTGATCTATGCTTATCATATGGCGCCTCTCGTCCAGTGATGTCTGCCGTAGCTGTGGTGATGAAGAAGAAGTAGAAGCGATACAACACTTCCTGTGCTACTGCCCGGCTCTGCAGGAACGCCGACTCCGTACCTTGGGGTCAAGATTCCTGACAGACCTGTCTTGTGCCGTAAAATCTCGAGTCCTTCATTAAGAGGTCGAACTGGTTTCCCTCTGACTAAAACTGTTGGTCAACTCAAAAAACCATAAGAAGGGATTCACAATGAGCCACTTTAGCCTCCGAGTGGAATTAGGGTCCTGCCGCACACACCCTTCGCAACCTAACCTAACCTAGGGACCAGTTGAGGACTTCGATTGGTGTTTCGACTGGTCACAGTTTAGTAGGCATTGACTCTGGAAGGAAAGGGCTATTGTCTATTGATTTCTGCAGAAGGTACATAAGAGAGGAAGAGGATGAAAGTGTGTTTCACCTTCCTTGTACTTGTCCTGCACTTACTAGGAAAAGGAATCTTCATACACGATACGAAGGATACGAGTGTGGTATCACAATGGGTCACTTTGGTCTTGCAGTACAGTCCATACTAACATAATCTGGTTTAGATATGCTTCACCACCAGTGGCGTCCCCAGGATTTCGGGAAGGGGGGGGATATGCAAAAAATGCAGTTTAACGCCATTTTTATACTTTCATCTTTGCGTATTATTTTTAATACATGTTGAATAAAATTGTACATACATACATATATGTATACATATACTAACATAAACTTCTTAAAACACAAAATTCAAGTGACATGTATTTTTAAGTCATAAAATCCCAACCAAAAAATTCAAGTTTGTTTTAAGTTATGACTTTTCGAAAACAACTGCTAATAGAATTACGAAAAACTCAAAAGACGTATTTTAAAAAGCACACCAGCTATGTAAAAGAAATCAAACATTTACAAAATGTATGACGTTCTGAAATTTAATTATGATAGAGGTGACCATTTTTCCATGTTTACCCGCAATTTACCAAAACTATATAAGTGAATTTTTTTTAATTTCAACAGCTGATGCAGGGTTGGCATGAAGCCTGCGTTTGATTACTATTTTGGTAAATAGTCGACACTTTTGGGAACATTGAAAATACAACTATTCTGCGAGAACAAATGCAATGCTGATTTTTTTTATTCATTTATTCTTAACCCTTCTGCGGGTATCCGGTTCTGGCCAGACCATATTGAACTTTGGATCCACTTTAGTAATGTTGTAATTAAGCTATCGAGCTCAAATTTCATGATATCCTTAACTGATCCTTTCTAAGCACAAAACCCAAAACCATGGCTTGGCCAGACCATGGTGCATTTTCATACAAATTTGCCAGTTATTTTCAGTTTTTTTTTTGTTATTTTCGACGTAATTATTGTCAGAATTGTTAATAAATATTTTTTTATATTATATATATATTTTCAACTAGGTTTTTCCATCTGACCCGATTTGAAGCACTTTTTTCGTGCCATCCCGTTAATAGTGACGTAAATTAGCTGGCGCAAAATGTACCTGGTCCAAGTGTTTTTCGTTCGCCTTGGCTTTTATTTTCTTTGGGTTAATAAATTATAATTTTTGTTGGAAAATAATGTTGGAACATATTCAAAATTAATACTTATCCATTTTCCAATTCGATTGGGTGTTTTCTGTGACAGAGATGAAAGGAAGAGAATGCTATTTTGAGAATCAGGTGGACATTGTTTTTGAACTTCGACGCTGGAGTTAAATCAGAGAGGAAAATCTCTAAAAAAATTTCCTTAGCAATAGCGGAAACTAATGCTTTAGAGCAACGAATTTAAGATATTAAATAATTTGCTGCGAGAGGCAATAATAACGGTGCTGCCAATTTCACGCTTTCATTTGGCCCTGAACAAAACGAAGCTTCTGATACTGATAGAAAAAATGGTCGTTTAGATAGTTCAATGTGAAGATAGCAACGACGAAGGCGACAAGGAAAACGATATCCGGCCAGTTCAGCATGAACAACAACATGTAGAGCATGTTTTGCATATTTTTCTTTGGCAAAGCAGTTCAGAATTATTAACAGTGCAAGGAATCCAGAAATATATATATCAAAACCCGATTTGTATGTGTCGAATGTAAAATCTCAATGTGGTATAGTCATGATACTGCATTATATTGTTGAAATAATTGCATTGGTCAAGCAGCTGAAGTAGATCCATAAGTAACGTATTTTACATTTATACATTTTTTTTATTTTTTTGCTTTACTGCCGTATTTTTTAATTTCAAAATTAACTCATTAAAGTTGAAACTCGCTATTTACTTAATTATTCTAGTATATTTTCACCGTTTTACGTAAAAATAATGTAGACAAGCAAAAGAAATCATTGTATTCACACTTTCTGGTTTTTTTATATCCTTAACAACAATCCTCGACTATCATCTTGTTTACATTATGGTCTGGCCAGATCATGGGAGGTTCAGTTATTAGGTTTTAAGTGGGTGATTACAGAAGCGATAAAGCAAATAGTAAAAATGTTTCACAATTCCATATTGTTATATCAAATTGCATAAGTGAATTCTCCGACCAAAGGGGGGGATCCATCCCCCTAATCCCCCCCCTGGGGACGCCACTGTTCACCACGTTCCTTAAAGTATGACGCTGAAAATGATGAGATCATTCCTCATAATAATTTCTTCCCTACAGATGCCTCCGCGCCTCTTTTTATTATTTAAACCAAGATCCTACCAACAAAGATGCAGCATTCTATCTCCGACCTCAACTTCCAAGTATCGCATAACGAGAAAGTTTGCTTTGCTTGATTCAACGTCCTACTACCGCATAAGGATGGTAAGGCTTCCTCCACTCGATTCTACTAACAAAGACCTTCTGTATCCATCGATGGCTTTCAATACTCGTGTGACATGTCTAAATATGTTAATGTCATTAAATAGCTCGTGGTTCATTTGTGCGGTAGACATTACTAATACGAATGAGACTCAAGGTTTTGCCTCCCAGTCGATACGATACGCTACGATACGGTTAAGATAGTTGACCTTTTGTTGACCGCTCCTAAAGAGCGGTGATGTTATGATCACTTTGCTAGTTTTTAAAGAGTTTGACTACAGATTCATGGTAATGGCTAGGGACCTCAGTCAGCCCAGGACAAAACGGAGCTCCCAAACGATACGATACGATACAGTACGATGCGATACGATACGATACGATACGATACGATACGATAGATAGATAGATAGATTTGAAAGGAGAAAAGTGCACTGAGACTAAAGCTGATCTATTGTGCCCCCTACAACTTTAGAGAACGTCCCCTAGTCCCACCGACCTAATGAAGCTTGGGAGAAGGTGTTTGCGTTCTCTTCTGCGAGCCAGTACTGGCTCAGGTGCTGTTTCCTACTACGGCATACCGCATCGCAGTGCAGTATGACGTGCTCAGGAGTCTCCTCCGCTGTTCCGCAGAGTCTGCAGACGCTTACCTGTTCTACTCCGATTGTGTGCATGTGTTTCCTCATCCTGCAGTGCCCGGTTAACAGCCCGGTGACCAGTCTGAGCTGGGTTTTTCCCAGTCTGAGGCATTCTTCACTCCATCTGGAGTTATAACCTTTGATGAAGATTTTCGATTGCCTAAGACCTGTGGCATTTGACCAGTGTTCTGCGTTCCTGGTTCTTTCCTCAAGTCTTAGTGACTCTGCTAGAGTGCTTTTGCCCAGCCCGATGTAAGGTTCTGGTGCAAGGGGGATCATAGCTGCCCCAGTTCTAGCAAGGCTATCAGCCTCCTCATTACCCTCTAATCCTCTATGTCCTGGAACCCAGAGGATCTTAACCTGGTTATCTGTGCCCAGTTTATTCAATGCTTCTATACGATACGATACGATACGATACAATACGATACGATACAATTCGATACGATACAATACGATACGATATGATACGATACGATATGATGCGATGCGATACAATACGGTACGATACGATACGATACGTACGATACGATACGATACGACACGATACGATACAATAGAATGGGATAGGATAGCATACGATAGAAAAAACACAAAAGGAAGTAATACATACGATACGATACTATACGATACGATACTATACGATACTATACGATACGATTTTAAGGTATTGAGAGTAGAACCGGGTAAGAGTTCCTTGATGAATGGAAATGGAGAGAGATGGAGTTCCCTGGCGTAAAGAGCTGGTGATGCTATGATCGCATTGCCAGTTTTTAACGAGTTTGACTACTGATTCATGGTCATAAATAGTTAGGGACTTTAGCCAGCCCAGGAAAAAATGGAGCTCCTAGAGAGTAGATCAAGCGAGATCTAGTTATAACAGAACAAAAACACAGAATGTTATCCACGATTTCTATGACACCATACTCTTAACATTGGATAGATAGAATAAGATAGGATTGGATAGGATAGGATTAGTATAGGATAGGGTACGATACGATAGGATATGATACGATACGATAAGATTCGATACGATAGAATAGGATAGGATAGATGCGAAATTATATTGGAATGAAATCCCCAAGGAAACAGAATGCCTGGACGCGCTCCGTGTAAAAAGAACTCGCTAACAACAACATAAAGAAAGCTCAAGTCCAAGCAACAGAAGTCCTTTGCATGAGATGGAGAAACCTTGTTGAGACTTGGTGCTCCCAGATGGGATAAAAACAATGCTTCGAGACCAAACTTTCGAAAGTTGGTCGGCCAAGGGTCGTCGCTATATTGTACGATAAACATAAGTCAGTCGAAATCACTTGAAATGGACTGACTGCGTTTAGTTTTGGACATCTAAAAAGAATTTATTTGTTAACTGAAGAATCGTTTGTCTTTTGATTTTATGGAAAATCCGAAAGTGTAAACCATTCATTTTCCATTAGAGTACAAAAAATATGTTAAGAGACCGAATTTCTTTTGAGCCTCAGACGAGGTGCCTTCGATGTTTTGTAATTCGAAACTTTAAAAATGCATAGATTAGTCTTGAAATTGTCACAAATGTGACCTCATTATGCACAATTAAATGTTTTTCTACCATAATTTATGGGCTCAAAACAATGTTTTCCCTTCGACGAAGAAACAAAAACAAATTTCAAGAATAAATAAATATTTCCTTATCAGCAAGTTGGCTGAAGTGTTAATGAGACGCTGAATAAAAACAACAAATGCCCAAAATCGAAATGAAAATCAGCCACCAAAAATGCAGCGCGACCTTTACCACTGCACGGCACCGTAGCTGAGTCCTTTCACAGCCAGTCGTTCTACCCCCAGAGTGCATTTTGTTTGTATGTGTGTGTGCTGGGTTTCTTTTTTCTGATGACGATAAATGCGCACGTCTGCCCAGTTCCTGAAGTGCATACTTATTTCTACTTCTCTAATGTGTTGTTGTTGGAAATTTAACCCCGCTTTGTTAACGAAAACTTGCAGCATGAGGCCGACTGTATGCCACTTTTCGTCTCATCAATCGGGATAAGCAATTAAAGTACACACGACGAACATATTCGTCATGTCCCAATGCAACAAAGGCAACTGCACCAACAACAGCAACAACAATAGCAGTAGCAGCATTAGCGCCTCAGTGGCCGCTTGCTGCTGGCAATGTGCCGCATGTCCTGGCGCGCGCACGGCGACAGATGTTTTCCAATTTGATTAGATTTTTTTGTTGTTTTGAATTTTCCCCCTCGTCAGTATGCACGTTTGGGACATTGTTGTTGTTGTCTTTTCTGGTAATTGTTGTTGTCGTTATCGGTGCAATATTGAAAGTGAATGCGCAAAAAAGCACATTAGGCGCATTAATGCTGTGCGTCTGTCAGATTATTCTCGTCCGCATGTGTGTTTGCTAGCTGTCATAAAAATACACACTTTGCGCCACTGTGCAGTTTGCGTACACACGTGTTTGAGTGTGTGCGTGAGTCTCGGGCGCCATTGTTGTGCTTTCAGGGTGACTACGGCTCCGGTTGTGCCTCTGACAACGACTACGACCATAATTTTTCTCCCTGGTGTATGTCGCATATGCCGCAGACGTCATTGGCTGTGCTCCGTTCTGTGCCTTTTGCTGGGCTTTTTCAATGTTAATGAAAATTCGGCGCGCGGTAAATCAATGCGTTCACCTTTTGCTCCTCCTTGGCAACTGTAGAATTCAATTTGGTTTGTGTATGGTTTTTTTTTTCTTGATTAATTTTCCATGCATGCAAAATAGCAACGAAAAACTGTTCACAGCCGTGTTCATGCATTCAAATGGAAAATTAAGTAACACGCCGCATTCAAACACGAAGCAGAAGCAGCTCATGTGCCACTTATGCACTTATGCACGTGTGAATGTGTGTGTGTTATTTTGTATGCCTACATATTAACATTCAACTTTTTTGTGTGTTGTTTTTGTTGCTTTTTGATATCTAATCCCCCCCAATGATAATCCTCTCTATTTGCGTCGCAACGTAAACAAACAACAGACGCGCACACAGCAGCCAACAGCCAACAGCGTCGAGCGCCAAGCAGCTTTTAATTATTTTTGAAGCGTCTAGAAGTGATGGCGCAACATTGCCAGCAAACAAATTAAAATTAAACCCAACAACAACAACAATTTATGAAAAACATAATTCATAAATCGGTTTTAATAACCAACCGCGACACGTTGCGTTGCGCCGCATCGAGGGGCGCCGAATGCGTTCGCACACGTGTTTTCTGTCTCAGCAGCGAACGCATTGAGGGAACGAAGCGCTGATAGTGAATGTGTGAAAGATGGGAAAATAAAAAATTTTATTTTTGGAAAGCTTAATAATTTTTCAATTTAGGCAGAAAATTGTCAGTAAATGATTATTCAAATTTTATTAATTAGATATTTTCAAATATATTTTAGATTCACTGGAATTTAAACTATAAATAGATTTTTTTTTTAATTTTTGTTTTAAATTTCATTAATAAACTAATTATTTTTTTATATTCTTTAAGTTCACAAAATTTTTGACAACTATTCAAAATTATATATTTTTTTAAATCCATTTAAAGGTTAATTTTTAATTAATTTTTTTAATTTTATAACTTCACTGAAATTTTCATAGCATGTATCAATCAAAACTTATACTTACAAATATTTTTTTTTACATAAATACATTTTTAAAACTAGAATTTATTAATAAAAATTATATCCAAAGAACAATTTAACCCATTGCTGCCTAATGGGTAAAATTTTACCCATGAAAACTGACTTTTTAAAAAAATCACAGAAAAGTTCTTGGTAGAGATATCTCAAAATCATTGATAGGGATGGTTGGGTTAAAGATGGAACTACCTTAGTCTAGTGGAGGTCACCTTAAAATTACGCCATCAGACTCCGAAAATTGTGAATTTTCCCTAGAACCTCAAAAAAATCTGCCTCCTAACTCACCTGTAAACAATACTTGTTTTGTTCACGTGTTTAGCTGATCACTTTAAGAAGTATGGAAAAAAGCTACCATTGCTGTCTAATGGGTACAAAATACCCAATGAATATCTCAGAGAGAGAATGCTGAAATTTTGTTTCTGATCATTTTGGGTCAATTCCAGGTCATGTATGAAATTTTATCAAAATCGTATGAGCGCAACTGATACCCGGCAGCAATGGATTAAAAAAAATTGTAAATCCAAAATTAAATTAAAAAAATTAAAATTAAATTAAAGGTTAATTTTTAATAAAAAATTAAAATTAAATTAAAGGTTAATTTTTAATAATTTTTTTTATTTCATTACTTCATTAAAATTTTCACCATGTATCAAAACTTATACTTAAAATAAATTTTTTTTTTTTAATTTTTTAAATCTTGATACTTGAATTTTAATGAATTCATTTTTTTTATATTTTTAAAATTTTGTGTCGATTTTCAAAAACAGTATTCATCAGTCAAAAATTATATATAAAAATCAATCTTTTTAAATTCACTTACTCTTTAGTAAAGTTTTTTTTTTATATTTTTTAAATTCATTTAAGTTTTTAAAAACAGTATCTAGCAATCACAAAATATTTTCAAAAATCAAAATTTTTCAGTTTTAAATTTTCGTAATAAATGATTTATATATAGTAAAATCACTTAAGTTTTGAAATTCAGTATTTATCAATAAAAAAATATTTTCGAAAATAAATTTTTTCACTTTTGAATCCTTGAAGTTTTAGTAATAAATGAATTTTTATCAATCAACAATATTTAAAAAAATAATTTTTTTACATTAAAAAAGGAGGAAAAAAATAATTTTTTAAATCCCTTTAATTTTTAGTATTAAATGCATTTTTTTTTTTATTTATAAATCAAAAATGAAAAAAAAAATCAATTTGTTTTATTCTCTGTCAGTGTTAATCAATCAGAAATGATATTTAAAAATCAATTTTTTTTTTGGAAATTTTTTAGATCAGTTAAATTTTTTGGAGAGTTGAAATTTCTTTTTTCGGAATCGGTTAGTTCAAGGCCTTGAAAACATCGTCCTAAGAGGATTTTTCAAAATTCGAACGCGTTCTCTCATAATGCGAGAGCAAAGCAAGCGCTTCGCCTACCGCTCGGCCCTGTTTCCAAACTTCAACCACGTCTCCTGAAAAGTTGCACTTTTTGAAATGGCAACCGTCGTAACTCGGAAAGTTTATGTCCGATTGACTTGAAATTTGGCACACACCTTTATGTACTCTTTTATGTAATCTGTTCTAAAGCGAATTGTCAAGCTCGCGAAAAAACCCCTCTGGCGTCACTTCTATGTCCAAAAACGAGCCTGTTTTTTTCACTTTGTCGGCATTTTCGCGATATTTATTTTCTTTGCATATTTTGTTAGGGGGATTCATAGCTCTATCTATTCTTAACAGAACGTACTTTGATTTTTTGATTTCAGATAAAAATTGCGGACTCTACGTTGGTTGCCAATAAAAATGAGGGGTAACTTCAACCCTTTGTAAGTCGGCCATTTTGTGGCGCATCGGAGAAAAAAAACTTTTTTTGTAAATTCAATTAATATACTCTTAAATAAAACAAGTTTGGAAAGATTCGAACATTATTTGTACCAAAAAAAGAAAAAAGAAAAAAACCAGTTTAACTGATCTCCCCTTTTAAGTTTTATGTATTTTTTATTATTTTAACTAACTTAAATTTTCAACATCAGTATTAATCACTAAAAAATTATGTTTAAAAACCAATCGTTATTAATTTTTAAATGCCATTTAAATTTTAATTATAACTTCATTTTTTTATTTAAAAAATAACTTATATGGCGTTCAAACTGACGACTTAAACGTGTTTAATGTACTTAAACAAGTTGAATGAACAAAACCAGTTCGAAAACCTGTTTATTCGCATGCAATTGTTGTCGGAAATTAAACGTGTTAAACCATTTAAGATGTTTTCAAACGAGTTTAACGCAGGGTTGCATCCAAAAGCTTTCTGTCAACTGCTTTTTTGTCAACTGAACACAGCGCACACACTAAACACATGCAAGAAAAGCATCCCTACAAATTCAGCTGTCATTTCATCAAAACAAAACCAAACAAAATTTGAAAATTTTGAAATGAATGAAAATAATCGTTTTACTCGCACTGCTTTCATTCCATTCATCGCCTTTTTATGGCATCTGAATACAAAGCTTCTAATATTTAGACGAAGTTGAGTATGTTGCCGTGGATTGTGAAATATGTATGTATTTCGCTCGAATCATGCTCCCAGCACATCAGTTCACAAAAATATTTATTTGTTGTTTGTAAACAAACTGATGTCAAATTAAACTTCATTGAACCGTCTGGACGGTTGTGTTCAACAAAAAGCTCTTTTCAGTTCAACTAGTTTAAATGAGTCAGTTTGAACGCTATATTAAATATTCAAAATCAGTATTTTTCAATCAAATATTACATTCAAAAACCATTTTTTTTAATATTATAAATCCATTATAATTTTTAATTTATTTTTTTCATTTTTTCAATTCATTTAAAGTTTCAAAATTAGTATGTGTGAATCAAAAATGTTGTTCAAAAACGATTTTTTTGCAATTTTTTAAATCCATTTAAATTTTAGTAAGAAATTCCTTTTTTTTTAATATGTTTTCAATAAACTTACATTTTCTATGTCAGTATTTATCAGTAAAAAAATATAAATAGAAATAGTTTTTCTTAATTTATCTATTAATTTTTTAAATTTATTTAAACTTTAGTAAAGAAAACTTATTTTTATTTATATTTTTTAAATTTACCTAAAATATGAAAATCGTCCGAAGTTTTTTGTATTGACTAATACATAAATCTGCCTCATAGGAGCTTCCTTGGACATTCGAGCAATGTGACACAGCTGGGACAGTCGCTGTTTTTCTATGAGTTTCTGCTATTTGTTCAGTTCAAAAGCCAATCTTTCATCAAAACTAAAGCTCAGGTCCTTCGGCGTATCTTTCTTTTGAGTGACCCCTAAGTGTTTTTCATTATGTTTGATAGCGTGCAGCCAATATGTTTTACTTAAAGCTTTTTTTAAACTCTAAAATTATAAAAAAAATACAAAAATGAAAACAAACTTGAGCAATAAATTCTACCATACACACAGCTTGTTTCACACACACAATCACAATACGATCTCACTCGATGCACTAAGCAACTTTCCATACGCTCAAATGTTTATGTGTCTGTGTGTGTATTTACATGTAACTTGTGTTGTCTGTGCATATGTTGCCACCGTCGTTCGTTGCAACTTAATACGCTGCAATAACTCAAAATGCAAAATGCACGACGGCAACAAAGAAGCAGAATCCTATAATTTTCTTCTCTAAGCGTACAAATCTTGAGTGGTGCAGCGGGTTGACTGGAAGTCAGACCGAGCGAGACGATATGCACGTGAGGGTGGCAACAGCATGCAGCAGCCACACACTGCAACTTGCGGCTAGACGCATATTTTACGTTGGCAATAAACTAAATTCTGCTTATTAAATGTCAAATGTTGCATGCTGCACGCTGCTCTCCACGCCAGACGTACAAACGGCGTCAGCTCGGTGCCGCAACGCATTCACCTACCGCATTCTCGATTGATTGACATTGATGTGGGACAGCGAGACGATGGTTATAAATATTTAGATTAAACCATAAAAATATTGAAACAGTTTGTGCATAAAACGGAAAGAAAAATTCGAATAAATAAAATGTTGCTAGATTATAAAGAAGGATGCATATTTGAATGTACAGTACTGACATATTTTGATCCTGAAAGTTTAAAACAGGAAATTTATTCGAAAGGCAACAATTTTCCTCTTTCTTTTGATACCCATATCTTTAACATTGCATACGTGTAAATATTTAAATTAATTCTTTGAAATGTGTGTGTTCATAAAAATTTAAAGTCCTTTTTAAAAGACATTGAATCAAAAAATGTTAGAGTGAGTATGCCAGGTTACTTTAAATTACCTTTCCTTTCACGCCTATCCAACATTTCGATGACTCTCCAACAAATAGTGTTTTTGTGGCACAGTGTTATAGTTTAAGGGTTGCCAACGCTACTCTAACAAACAGTTTTCAGTTATTACTCAAATTAGTTTGACAATGTTGTTTTTTCAATGTTTCTTTATAGTCGATTCTTGTTATCGTTTTGGGCACAATTTTGACTCTCCCTCTCGTACTCTTCTTCTCTTTTACCCTATCACACCCATTGATTGCGCAGTCCTTTATGAAAAATCTCAGCTGCTCGTCAAAATTTGCAGCACTTCCTGTTGTTGACATTTTCCATGCCGCAGCCGCAATATTTCGTATTGTCTGCCAGACAAAAGCAAAGCAAAAACAACAACAACCACAACAAAAACCCAAATTATTCAACTTGACACGTGCCCCGGCCGCTTGGCTGACTCGCCTTGTCTGCCTACTGCCGGCACCAATGTTCTGTCGACACGTTCGCCATCCCCTCCAATTGCTGGGAAAATTAACTCGTAGCGGGTCCTAGCAGCAAATGTTGACATTCTAATTGCCTGTAAAGGCTTAGCTAGCGCTCGACTGCGGTTGAGCTGCTCGTCGCCTGGTTCAATGCGTTTCACAAACCTAGACGCCAAAAAAAAGAACACAGATTGTGAAAAAAAGATCCATGAAAAATGCCAAACGTAAACATGCTGCAAAAAATCTTCAATACACAAAACACTGTTGTTGTTGTTGTTGTTTATGATTTTTTTTGTGTTGCCTCGCTGTTGTGCCATCAACATGAGGGTGTTTCCTTCCATGCTTTGTTGTTTTTGTAGCTGTGCAGCTGCAAATTTTTCCTATCTTTTTCACTTCTTTTTCACCTTTGGTTCTATTGAAATTTTAGCAATAACCACAACAACAACAATCAACTACAATAATTATGTACAATTTGATGTATGTGACACTGTGGCAACATTGAGGAATTGGTAACTGAAAGAACAATTGGAGTTGGTTAGTTTTTGTCGTTTTCGAAGAATTCTCAGCAAATATGTGTGTTTGCGGGTTTGAGGAGATGAGGAGAATTTAATAGTTTTTTTTTTGTTTATTTTAAACATGAATTTTATGGAACTGTGAGTTGTTGTGAGTTGGTGACAGCTGACAGTTGGCCATTTGCGCTGTTGGCACGTCGAACTGTCAATCATATCTTTGTGTCTGAAAGTGTGTATGTGTCTGTGTCATAAGATCTGACAGCATGTCTTAAAGTCTGTCCGTGTCAAAAGCCCTGAGCACAAAATTACGTAATAGTTCTTTCTAACTACCGAAAGATCTGGGTCTGGACATCTTGGACCTGGAAGTACTGCATTCTAATAACTTCTCATAGACCTATCACTCGTGTCTATAAAAAGGTACTGCGAAAGATTTTTCGTTGAGGGATAAAAGGTTTCCCGCCCACTACGTAAAAAATATCTTCCAAATCATTCAAATAGTGTAAAGTATATGGGAAATAGTAAGTTTCAAGCCCCCAAGTTGAGGATTCTATATCCTTAGTAAGGAAACGAACAACACAATCCATGGGGGCGACATATGGCCAACATGGGCATCATCGAAGATATAGATAGTACAGAGCTCTTTCTCTGTGCATGTCCGGCCTTCTCTAGAACGAAATTGCGCACGCTGGGTTCAGATGTTATGAGAATGGACGAAGTTCATTCTCTCGCCCTGTGTGATCTCATGAGATTCATTAATGAGTCAGGGAAATATGCACAGGAAAATTCATAACTCCCTCTCCCCTTCCACCCGCTTTCTCTTTTTCTTCTCCCATTCCTATTTTCTCTATCAACCTTTTTCCTGAGCCTTAAGTACAATGGGCTTGGGGTAATGACCTCCCTTAGGTTATTTCCTCGGCTCCCCTTCACATCCATCCATCCATCCAAGGAACCGAGCCCTCTTAAAGCACCCGAATAGAAGACTCTTTCAGTCCAGTAATAGAAAAAGTAGGTTTGAAGCATCCAAGTAGAGGATTCTTACTGACTAGTACACGGAAGTTTTCTCTCAAAGCACCCAAGTGGAAAATTCTTTCTGACTATTACAGAGAAGTTTTGTCTCAAAGCACGCAAGTAGAGAATTCTTTCCCTACAGGGATGAGAACGTCATCAAAGTAGAGAATTCTTTCTGCCGTATATGCAAAAGATTCCTCTTAAAGTACCTTAATAAGAGATTCTTTCAGTTAAGAATGAAGAAAAGTACGCTTAGAGTGCCAACGTAGAGAAATCTTCCTGTCCAGTAAGTAACGAATCCTTTTAAAGCACCCGAATAGAGGATTCTTTCTGTACAATAATAGAAAAAGTAGGTTTGAAGCACCGAAGTAGAGTATTTTTTCTAACTATTACACAGAAGTTCTCTGAAAGCACCACGTAAAGAATTCTGTCAGTACAGGGAAAAATGTGTTTAAAAAATCAAAATAGAAAATCCTTTTTGCCTTATATGCAAAATTTCCCTCTTAAAGCACCTTAATAGCGGGTTCTTTCAGTCCAGAAAGAAGGAAAAGTTCGTTTAAAATACCAAGATAATTCTTCCTGACCGGTAAGCAAAAGAACCCTTTCAATGTACCTAATTAGGGGATGACTTAAGTCTAGTATGAAAAAATAGATTCTTAGCAACCTATATATTGAACTTTCTGTTCAGAACTATAAAGATTTCTAGAGGTTTCTTCCTAGTCAGTATGGGAAAGTAGGCTTTCAAGCAGCTAAGTATGGGATTCTTCTCGCCAAGCTGCAAAGAATTTAGTCTTCAACCATCTAAGTAAATGATTCCTACCACCTGGTGCAGACAATAGTTTTCTTACGAAGAAGAGGTAACTGAATGTTCTAAAATTTTGCATTGTTTGTATCCTCTTGGGGGGAAAATGCCCTTTCAAGAATGAAGAATTCTTTCTGTCCATCATGAAAAAGTTGTGCTTTACGCATCTCTGTAAGCGCTTCTTGCTGTCCCGTACGAAAAAGATACCTTAAGAGCACCGGTAGAATGGAAAAGATACATCTTGAAGCTGTCAAGTGAAGAAACCTTAATCTCTAGGCAAGATGGGGAAATATATACCTCCTAAAGCATCCAAGTGGAGGCATTTTTCCGTACGCTCTATGGGAAAGGTTCCTCTAAGGGCATGGAAAAAGAAACATATACCTTTTAAAGGCACCCAAAACGAAAAATATACCTTTTAGAGCTGTCAAGTGTAGTACATTTTCCGAATTCTCTACAGAAACGGTACCTTATGAAGCACTCTAAAAGATATCTTTTAAAGCATTCAAATTTTTAAGGCACCGAAAAAGAAAATATACCTTTTAAAGTACTCAAATGAAATCAATTTTCCGAATTCTCCATGGAACCGGTACCTTTTAAAACACCCTAAAAGATAAGGGTACCTTTTAAAGCACTCACGAGGGGACATTTAACCGTACTCTCTATGGAAAAAGTGCCTTTTAAGGCACCTGAAAATAAAATATACCTTTTAAAGTACTCAAGTGAAGGCAGTTTTCCGAGTCCTCCAGGAAAAGGGTTCTTTAGAAGCCCTCTAAAAGATAAGGATACTTTTTAAAGCACTCAAGTGGGGAAATTTTTACGTACCCTCTAAGGAAAGGTACCTTTTTAAGGCACCCAAAAAGAAAACTAACCCTTTAAAGCACTCAATTGAAGGCATTTTTCTAAATCCTCTACGGAAAGGGTCCTTTAAAAGCTTTCTCAAAGATAAGGATACCTTTCTAAGCACTCAAGTGGGAACATTTTTCAGTACCCTCTATGGGAAAAGTGCCTCTTGAAGCACCTTGCTACATGTTTCCAGTTATTAACTTAATTGTGCGGCCGTCATTTGTGTTGACAGCCAGGCTGCTCTTAAAGGGGAGTGGCTCACACGAGCTACAAACAGAGCCTGGACAAGTAGGTGCGACTGCAGGATTGCACGTACCCTGTGGCCGGCGCTCAACGCGAGAAAAACTAAGAGCCTTCTGCTCCTCGACAAGCATGCTGTGCGCATGGTCAAAGGGGGTAATCACAGGTCACTGCGACCGTGGTGGAATAGTACTTAGTAACAATATAGAGATCCAGATGTCCGATGTCCTACTTAAGTATCACGAGACACTAAATACTCGTAATTGTTGGACTTTTGAGTAACGAAACAGTGGCCTCAGTATTGCTAGAGCTTCATCTCTGAGCTTCAAAGCGAAGGTCGGGATGATCTCGACGGAGATAGAATATGTCGCGAAGTCTGCGTCTTAGAAGGTCTATCAACCGAGTGATGATGATTCCGTATGGCATGGACTAGGATGCTTCTAGATTGCTCTTTTCAGTTAAGAGCAATGATGACCCTTCTGCTACTCGCGAGTAACGGAATAATACTTAATAACAACAGGGAGACCCAGATGTCCGATGTCATACTAAAGTGTCTCGAGACACTAAACCATTGTTGGACTTTTGAATAACGAGAGAGTGACATCAGCCTTGTTTCGTCTCTAATGAATATCAAAAGGAAGGTTGGAATGATCTCGACGGAGATGAACATGTCGCGCAGTCTGAGTTTTAGAAGGTCTTTGTAAACCAAATGGTGATGTTTCCATATGGTCTGGGCTGGGATGCGTACGGTAAGAACAGTGGCTGGTTCTTCAGACTTATAAAAAGATCAAAGTGATTTAAGATCCTTAATGAAGGGTCCAGGAATTGCCAGAATGACGCAAAGTATCGTCTCATACATCATTCTCAACATAGTCGAGGGTCTTTAGATAAAACAATCTTCTTTAGTTGAGATGTCCCAAATGCTTATCAATAATGGGCCAATGATTCAAGTTGTTAATTTCAAGGACACGTGTCAAAAATTCAATTCAAGCTTCTCTTTCAGAAACCGGAAATACCGTTTAGTTACATTCAGTTTCTACGGTTTTTATTTTCATAAAACATTTCTTCCAACTTGTACGATGCTGTCATTACCATTTCACATATTTCTTGGTTTCCATAAACGCTGCATAGCATTTTCCTTTCATACAATTTATAGCATTTTCTCACACTTGAAACGCCCACTCAGAAGGCGCCACACGCGAACCAAACGATCCAAAACGATTCAACGCCAACCTTCCCTGCTGGACACTGGCTACCGAAGCTATTATTAAGAAGAGAAGACTCACTTGAGCAACTTTTCTATGACAATCTAGGGGATTTAGTCTATGGGACTATGAACGGACTTGAGACTAGTCTGTTAAGCTTCATGAGGAGTTTAAACTGGTTCAATGATTGAACGGACTTGAGTTCAATTGATTGTTGTATAACAATGGGTCCTAGAGGGAATATTTGAGATGAGGTTACCGGAAGATTCGATATGGCTACGTCTATATTTTTGTTTTCTTATTCGCTTTACCTTGAAGCAAAGGTCATCAGTAAGAATATTGTCTTGTATTGGTTTTTTTAAGAGATCAGAATGGCTGATTAGCCCATCACTAGGAGTCCTAAGTGAAGGGGTCCCTAGAAGATACGCCTCCGTATGGTGAAAGTTTTTGACTAATTAATGTGAATGACCTTTGCGTTCGTTGCTGCTAGGTGGGAGAAGTTACTATTAGTTGGTTGGTGTCTTCGATGAGCTTTAGGTCCTAGTCCGTCCTTGTACTTCTGGTGGTGTTGTTGTTACGTTTGTACGACTACTGAAAATAAGAATCTAATGTGTGCATTATCCACTAAATGAATCAAAAAGGTAGGGAGAACAAGAAGGGAGAAGGAACTTATCCAAGGAAAATGATTTGACTGGGAAATGCTGATGGAATGAAAAACAATGGAAAATTTGGAGGAACAATGCAGGCCCTAGCCTTAAGTGGGAATGAAACCCGCGATGTTTTGGATAAAAGCCCACATAAGTCGGCCAAGACCCACTGAAAATTTGTATCCTCACTTGAAGGACAGTTGGGTAAAAGTTAGGTTGAAATGGCTTATCGTACTCATAAGCCAAAAAGTAGGCCTTTTGTGATGCCATATGCAGCTTCTGCCTGAAATTAGGCTACTTTGTCAAACCGCAAGATTTCGTAGAACCGGTGTAGCTTTCTTCTACTGAGCCCTGGGAAGTGACAAAGACGATGCTGTACGCTTCCTGCCGAAAGATAACAGTCAGCGCTTTTCTTGTTGGGTTTGCTCGAGCAGCTGCCAGCTGATTGCTTTATTTTCGAGCAATTTGGTTGTTGCAATGTTTTGACAGTCTGCAGCCGACAAACCGCAACACTGCAACAACGCGTCTGCTATCGAAAAAAAAGTGTTGTCACAACCCACGCAGTCAGTGAGCGCACGGCACGACGCCACAGCTGCCACAGCGTCGTGTCTACGAACAATTGCTGATAAAATGCTGTTGTTGTTGCACCTATGTTGTTGTTGGTGTGATTGTTGTCGGTGCGCTCACAGCACGCCAGATTGCAACTTTGCTATGCGAACATTGCCGACTACATTTTTCGCAAAAATATATGCAAAAGTAGCATTGGGTGAGTGTGCGTGAGTATCTTTGTATGCATGTGTATGTATTTGTGTGTATGTGTGCACATTTTCACATCAAATAATTTGCATGTACGTTAATTTTACAAGCAAATAAATGTCGCATTTAAATGCAATTAAAAATGTTTACCTCGTTGCATATGATGACAACAATAACAACAACAACAACATCATTGCTCTGTCACGCCATGTGCCGTCAGTTGCAGTTTGTAGTTGAAGCAAGCCAAACAAATACGAAAAAAAATTGCTAAAAGCCAAAGAAATAAAAGCATTAACAGTTTGTTTAACTGTCTGCGCCGGTGTCCATTCGCGCCGTGAGTGCAGTTGTCACCAGTTGGCATCAGGTGCACATGAAATGGTTTCGTTTGCTGTGTGTCTGGCTGGCTGACTGGGCGGCCAATGCAGCTGAAACTGGCATTTGTGCGGTTACTGTTGACTTGTGTGGCCGCAATGTTGTTATTGCAAATGGAAAATGTTACTTTTCTAACAGCCTTCGCACAAAAACGGGTAATGAAGTTTTTGAAGTTCTCATTTCTGGTAGTTTTTTCATGAACATTGAAAGTAGGTATTAAAATATTTGCTATAAATGTTTTCGGTGAACCGAAGCTCTCATTTTAGAAAAACTACTCTGTATCGTTCTCAACAAGAACTAAATTTGAAAGAAAGTGTATGACTCTCCAAAGAAGGAGTCACACCTATACACGAGTGGTTCAAATTTTTTCCACAAAGTGGGAGTGGTGCATGTTCGGGCATTCTGATATTCTAACAATCTGAACCAACCTTTTCGATTTCTGGAACATTACAGTGTCTTCTGGGCCACAGAAGCTGTAATTTGCTAAAGAAGAACGGAGTATTGGCAATCCAGCCTGGGGTCAGTGAGGTTTCTATCCTAAGGACAATGTGATGTCCCTCTTAGGGGACAATGAGATGTATTTCTCAGGGGATGGTGAGTTGTGCCCTTTTTAGGCACGAGAGATGTTTTTATTAGTGTGCTATGAGATGTCTTTCCTACGGGACAATGATGTGTTTATCTTAGGCGCCGAGAGGTATCTCTTCTAGGGGACGAGAGGTGTCCCGCCTACGGACGATAAAGTGTCTCTCCTAGAGCGATGATGAGGTTTCTATCCTAAGGACAATGTGATGTCCCTTTTAGAAAACAATGAGATGTATTTCTTAGTGGACGGTGAGTTGTGCCAGTTAAGGCACGAGAGGTGTCTTTGTTAGTGTGCAATGAGATGTCTTTCCTACGGTACAATGATGTGTCTCTTTTAGGCGACGAGAGTATCTTTTCTAGGACAAGAGGTGTCCAGCCTAGGGGCGATAAGGGGTTTCTTCTAGAGCGATGATGATGTTTCTATCCTAAGGACAATGTGATGTCTCTCTTAGGGGATGGTGAGTTGTGCTTCTGTAGGTACGAGAGGTGTCTTGATAAGTGTTCAATGAGATGTCTTTTCTACGGTACAATGATGTGTCTCTCTTAGGAGACGAGAGTATCTCTTCTAGAGGATGAGAGGTGTCCCGCCTAGGGACGATAAGGTGTTTCCCCTAGAGCGATGATAAGGTTTCTTTCCTAAGGACAGTGTGATGTCTCTCTTAGGGGACAATGAGATGTCTGTCTCAGTCGGTTGTGTCTCTTTAGGCACAAGACGTGTCTTTACTAAGGTACAATGGGATATCTTTCCAAGAAAACGATGAACTGGCTCTTAGGGGATGATGTGTTGTCTTTCCTATGATACAATGATATGTCTCTTAGGTGACGAGAAGTATCTCTTTTAGAGAACAAAAGGCATCCCGCCTCCGGATGGTAAGGTGTCTTTCAGTTAGATTACTATGGGGTGATTTTCATAAAAGACAATAAGATGCCTTTCTTAGGGGACGGCGAAGTGTCTCTTTTAGGAAACAATGAGTTCTCTTTTAGGGGACAAGAGGTGTTTCGCCTAGGGGCGATGAGGTGTCTCTCTTCGAGCGATGATTAAGTTTCTCTCCTTGGGGACAATGAGATGTATCTCATAGAAAACGATGACGTTTGCCAGTTAGAGATATCTTTCTTAGGGGACGCTGAGGTGTCTAAGGTGCGATAAGATGGCTCTCCTTGGGAATACTGAAGTATTTCTTTTTTAGTAGACGAGGGGTGTTTAGCCTACTTGTCGATGACGTGTATTTCTAACGTGATAAGAAGTGTTTCGTCTAGAGAACGATGACGTCTTTCTCATAGATGAAGATGAGGTGTATCTTGTAAATGACAATGAAATGAACTTCTTAGGGGATAACGAAAAAGTTTCTTTTAGGTGTCTCTTTTAGACGATGAGAGTCGCTTCTGCTAGGAGAAGAAATGATGTAACGCTTAGTCCTCTAAGCGCTGAGGTGTTTCTCTTAGGTGATAAGAAGTGTTGCTCCTAGGGAACGATGCCGTCTTTTCCATAGATGAAGATGAGGTGCATCCCATAAATGACAATTAAATGACTTTCTTAATGGACAAAGAAACGGTTCTTTTAGGCGTCTCTTTTAGACGATGAGAGGTGTCTCCCCTAGGGGATGATAAAGTGTCTGTCTTAGGACACAAGAGGTATCTCTCCAGCAAACTCTCTAAACTAGATGATATGAATACCAATAATGTGTACTTCCGTCAGAAGATCGCTGTGTGCCACACAGCACAAGTCACGTTAGTCATTCTGGAAGGATATCCCGTAGCGTAATGAACTGACTACTGAGATCGTAGATCTTTTCCTTAAAAGCTATTTTGAATCACAGTTCCTTACAAATAAAACGCTAACAATTAGTACCCTCAAAATTAGCATAACAAATGCCCTCTAACAAGTACAGCCAGATTTATGTGACAAAGTTAGTGAAGAGATCACTTCTCGAATACGAGCTACCAAGCAAGGTGACGCAAGGTCATTTGAACGACCTTATTTTCCACACTTAATACCATAAAATATAGAATTAGAATACCTTACATTCAACTTGTTTTATTTACATTTTTCAAACGAGCGATTTCAAAGAAAGACCCCAAGTTACTATGTTAGATAAAAGTAGAATTCCAGTCAAGTCAGCGTGACAATTTTCTTGCTAATATTTCGCCAAAATTCATCATTGTAACGATGTGAATAAGACCTAAACGCTTAAAGCAATGCGGACTTGTCATGGCGTCAACTGTCACACTGTCGCGATCTAATATTTATGTAATTTTAGCTAAACTAATATTTACCGGTTGTTAGTAAAATTTATGACGTTCGCGCCTACCAACGGCAAGCGGCCGCTGGCTGCCACACGCAAACGGCTTCAGCGCCGTTGGCTGTCAAACAAAGCGCAAAAAGGCTCAAATTACAGCACGTCAATGCGTTGAGTGTCACTTAGGCAGCCATAAATGTCACTATTTACCTTAATTTGTGGCGCTGCAGCCGGTTCGTGAGGCACACGAAACGCAACGCAACGCATGTGACATGTTGCACTTGAATTTCAAGTTCAGTGCGCCGCCTAGTGGCCGGACATGCAGTATTTACATACATACATAAATATGTCTGTTTTACATATGCATGTGTGTGTCTATGTGTGTTTGTGTCTGCTGCTAGTCGAGTGCAATGCACGCGTGCGCATTTGTTGCACGTACTCGCAGTTGCAGTCGTGTCTGAGCGTGTGACACTTGCAAAGTGCGCTGTGATCTGTCATTGTAATGTGTCAACGGCGCTGTTGTTGCACTTGCACTCAGCATGTTGCATGCACCGTTTGTCATTAAAACGTTTATGGGTTTTTTTTTACTGCGTGTTGCTATTTTTAGTTGCCCACATTGGACGTTTGACTGCTGGTTGCGCGAGTGTGCACTCATTGTTGTTGTTGCTCTCAGTCAGTCATTCATTCAGCCAGTCGGTCGGTCGACACTGTTCCATATAATTGGATGCGTTACTAATTTTCTAACATTTCCAACAATACGTCGAATGGCTGTGTGAATTGGTGCAAAGGAAACGGCGCGAACGAATATCGAATTGCAACGGCAACAGCTGCCGTCGGTCGACTGTGTGCGCGCGCGCCACTCATTGCTTCGAGGTGGCAACGACGATCGTGTTACCAATGCAAGTGGCATGCATAATTTAAATTGCAATTTGTCGCTCTTTTAGGTTCGCTTTGCGGAGCGGACACATGGACCCCGAACACACACAAACACACAGAGCAACGTTCACTCGAGTGGCTCATATTCGCCCTGCGTTTGTGTGAGTTGCATTTCTGTATTTTTGCATTTCTCTGCATTTGTTTTTTTCGCGCTGTAAATGTTTAATTATTTTACCTGTAACTAGCAGCTTGCAGCTCAAAGACATAAATGACTTGGCCAGAGAGTTCCTTGACTGCCACAACCTCGCAACATTCATAACCCGCCGGTGTCGGTCATAGTCGTTAAAATTATGGCACACTTTGGCACTTTGACGTTTTTGCCAGCTGAATTCAACGAATTCCGTTTGAGTGCGTCCGTGTGCGGTCCATGAATCATGCGCGCCGTTGATTGTGGCTGCGGTTTCCGCAGCCGTGAGTCACCACCTGCCGCATGCGGGTTGCGAGATTTGATTGCATTGCTAGATGTCAGCTTTGATTATTATCAAGTAACTTATTTTTTATTATTATTCTGTTGATTTTAGAATTTCATTAGAGTTAAGGCAAATTTGTTGGATTTTTTTTTAATACAATTTTAATTCATTTTTAATTAATACCACTTGAAAGCATAGCGCAGATGCCTTGCAATGTCAGTTTCGGTTTGGAAGAACAAATAAAAATTCGCATCAAACATTTCCATGCATTCAGAAATGGGCGTCGCCGTTCAAGATGATAAAAGATATTTATTACTCCAAACGTTTCTCGAACGAAGAAGTGATTTGGATAATAAAATTTGATCATTTGCAGAGATTGTTCAACACTATAAACTTTCATGGTTATCTTTTGTACAATTTATACATACAGATACAGATAATTGTTCGTCCTGACCGATTGACTGATTCATCACCGTTCAACAAATATGAAATTTGAAAAATCAACCTTCGCCAAGATGGCATCTTTTGAAATTCGGAGTCTAAAGGGGCAAAATATGAGTTAACGGTGTTGTATGAAGAAATTTGATATAATAGGCCCACGGATTCCAAATTCTAAATCAACAATAACTTGATTTTCAATTTTTCGAAAATCAAAATCTAACAGGGTCAACAATGGGTTAAGAAAAAATCATGAACCTTTAGATCTATTTACCTCAAAGCTGGTGAAAACACTTGAAATTAAAAATTATTTGATACGTGTTTCTAAGTTTTTTGAACATCAAAACTTAAAGGGGTGACGCAAGGGTTAAAAATTTTTCTGAAAAACATGACTTTTTTCGCCTTTTGACTTGATTTGATTTTTGTAAGATTTCTGTAATGTATTAACCACTTTATTACAGCCACCCTTCGTAAAACTCCACTTGAAGGCCTTTAAATTAATGTCAACTTGTGTTGTAAAACAAATTGTCCACTCATTTGTTTTTACTTATAGTTTTTGTTTTGTATTTTTCACTCTTAAAAGAAACCACAAAAATGCCTTAAAACTCCTTTGTTAAAGTCGACATAAGCTGACAGCATTTAACCGATAAATGACACTTGTGTCAAAATTTAACGCATTGTTGTTGGTGTTGTTATTACGTGCAGTTGATCTGTTGATAACAACACGCAAAGTGACAATTCACATAAAAATACAAAAGTCAAAGAAAAAAATTATAAAAAAAAAATACAAAAAAAATCAAAAACACCCAAAAGCAAAACGAATCAGACAAAAGTGGACAAAGCGAGAAATAATCAACGCGGCGCAATTATTCGCATCTGAACGAAAGCGATAAAAGCCAAAATGCCGCGCCTGTGCACACACACTGAGGTTGCTGTCAAAAATGTTGTTGCTGCGATGACAGCAGAGTTTTTTCTTTCAACTTTTTTAGTTTTTTAGGTTTTTTTAACTTTTTTTTTTGAAAACTCCAGCTGTCAACGAACGCATTTGACTGGGTTTTTTTAGGTTTGAAAGTCCAAAGTCAGATAAAAGAAATTCGTAAGCAAACTGCAACAAAACTTCGCTGACACGATGCGTCAGACGACAATTTTGACGCGTGTGGAGTTGTTTTTTGTTGTCAGAGATGGCTGCACATTCGATTGAACCACATTGGGTGGTTCACTTTTTTCAGTAATTTTTTGTTACAATTTTTTGCTCACAGCTGTCACATTATGACAGTTGCACTCACATTGTGCTAAAAACTTTACAATTGAACAATTTTTTATTTGATTATTTGAACTGTGCCTGTTTTTACATTTCAACCCAGCAACTTAAGAGTTTTTTTCCTTCCGTCCCATTTTTTATTCCTTAATTTAATTTTTCTGCCGTATTATTATTTTCACTGCCGTCAGGCATCTCTCGTCGTCGTCGTTGCTGACATTTTCGAAATGCCATTCATTGTTGCATTTGACATTTAAGGGTTTGCAATGCCACATGCGATGCGCGGTCAATCGCGTTGCCAATATGTCGCCGTAATAATTTAATTTGCTCAGCCATTTCTGTTTTTTATTCTCTTTGCAAATCTCTGAGACTTTAAAATATGCCATTAAATTTAATTTAATACATTGCAGTGCTGCAATATTAAAGGAGTTTTTCTCTTCGTTTAGTTATTTATTCGTTCTCCCTTTTTTGTTATTGTTGTTGTTTTTCTTGTAGTTTGTATTTTCATAGTGGCGCGACAGCAAATCATTCAATTCTAATTAACCGGCATTCGCTCATTCCCGGCATTCGCAGCTCCTGTCTTGGCATTTGTCGTTGATGTATGTATGCGTGTCTCTGTGTGTGTTTGTTTGTCCCTTGAGTGCGGTGCAGTGGAGGTGGGGCAGTGGTAACAAATTCCATCGCCAATTTTGAAGTATGCGCCTTTGATATGCAATACAATTCCAAAGCAGCCAAAGCCATTGCCGTCTATTTGCCGCTGTAGTTAAACTGGTACAGGCGCGTAGTCCTCGGACTGCTTCAAATTATAGGGGAAATGGGGCTCTAGAAGGGGTCCACAGCTTTGATGTCTTGAAAGAAGTTACATTGCATCTGGAGCCTCATTTCTTGAGCGAAAGACTAGCAGATGACACTTCGGGTTGACCCTAAAGGCCGAAAGTTCTTCTTAGGTTGGCGTGGAATGGAATGGACATGAGGAGAGTCGAGAAAGTGAACCCTAGAGAGTAAAATTTTTCAAGCACAGGCTAAATAGCCCATTATGCTTTAGACTCGTGAGGAAAAGGTTGATAGAGGAGAGTGCGATGAGTTATAGAGAGATAGAAAGAAGGTAGTAGGGTCGGGATGGGAACTACAAGACTTTCCGCACGGATTTCCTGGATTCTTCAATGAATCTCAGGAGATCCCGAAGGGTAAGAAAATGGACCTCATCCATTCTCATAACATCTGAACCCAAAATGCGCAATCTTGTTCTACCGAAGGCAGGACATACACAGAGAAAATGCTCTGTACCTCTCTGCTCTCTACCTCCTCCAGACAATATGCGAAAGTTAGATCCCCGATGATGCCCATTGTGGTCATATGTTGACCCCATGAATTGTGTCCTATGATTAGTCCCACGATCCGGCCGAGATCTTTCCTTTTTTTAATTCAGAGGGAATGCCCCTGCCTTCCTGTTGGGGACTAATACAAAACATTTGGCTGTACTGCAGCTTACCAAACTAGATCAACGTTCCCCGTAAGCTGTTTACTGGATTCGGTGCAGTCCAGGATGCCTGCTAGACTAATGCCGATTCTTGGATCTGGTCCCCTGAACCACAGTTAGCCAATTTTTTGGAAGTTTCCTTACCTTAAACACCAAAATTTCCAGGAACCCTGATGAGTTGTAGCGGAACTCAGATTCCGCTATGATCCATTGAGATGCGGTGTTCTACACCTTTGCTAGTGTCGACTTGTAGAGGAGGCCGTAACTTATATGTATAAACTTGCAAGGATTAGGAGATGTTATGTAAGGGAGTGAAGGTGCTCAATCATTTAGAGTAAAGTGCATCATCCATGCACAAATTCAATTGTGACCTTGAGTTTTAATTTGGATATCTATGTTTCTCATGAACTGAACATTGCAGTTCTAATCTGTCTACGTGGGGTTTCAATAAAGATCCCAAGGTTTTACTTGGATAGCGGAGCTTTCTAGGAAATAACTAAGAGAGCCCACTAACTTCTTAAGGTTGAAATGTCTTAAATTTTGATAAGTACCCTTCGAAAGATACACTTAGAGATTCCTTATCTATTGTTGACAAGTTCCTTCTTCAGGTTACAGTCGGAATCTTTTTAGAACCACCCTTGTATGTTAGTATGTATCACTGTTTGATTCATGACCAACGTATACAATTCTTAAGCAAGTTTTAGATTGAGTCAATGATTTACATTGAGTTTATGCTCAGAGTTATCTTTTTAAAAGACAAGAATAAAGATTGGTTTAGGAAGGAACGAAAACCCAGGAGTCAAGAGTATTTTCTTCATTAATTAACCCATGAGTGGGATAAGTTAGTCGGGAATTTGTTAGTTTGTACGGAACTTTGCATCAAGATACACAAAGGCCAAAGCTTGGGCCCATTGATACATCACAAAAAGGATGACTCAAAAATGTGTCCCTACTGCAAATCATTTGTGAGCCCAATTAAACCAGTTTAATTCATGAACGAATTCTAAGTGGTCGCTTATTCATATTATCTGTACTGAAGCCATCCACACAGTCAAAGAATGGTGAATCTTGAGCTTTCCATTGTCGTCTATAATAGTTGTGGATCGAGATCCAAAGGACCGGTAACCCATTGGAATATCCACATTGTCTTAAGAACGTTCGAAGAGTTTGAGACATTAAAGCAGAGAAAACTATGCAGGTATGTGGTATGTACGACCATTTAAAACTTTGTCTCAATACATTTTGATACTTCCAGAATTGAAGCAATGCTTTGTATTAGTCGGGCTATTACTATTCACTGAGGGAGATGATGATGTGACAGTGGGTCACAAACTATATTTGGAGTTGGAACCGCCTTAATGGATCAAATACCCTTTATAACTGTGGTGTGACTTTCTAACTCAAAATCCTTCACCAGTTTGACAGCAAAAAAAGTGCCGAAAGTTCTGTTCCTGACATAATGCTCCTGAAGTAATTCTATGAAATTCGGTCCCCTTTTCCGGTTGAACCTTTTGACCTTCATTTGGATCGCTACTTCCTCGACGTCTTGGAAGATCTTTCAGAATTCACTTTACAAAGCTTACTTGGCTTTAGCAAAAGCTCCAACTCCTAAACATGAAAGGGGATACGGGTCCAATGCTTCATTCAGCGGGCTTCACAATAGGCCATCTGGTTCTAGATGTGCTTTTGTAAGCAACCACCTTAACTACGTTTCCTTACTGGTCATGCTTCCTAGAAGGGCCTACAAACTTCTGAGGACTACTTCGTAGGACATGTTCTATTTTGAGTTATCCTTCTATCCTAATCCCCTATTCTAACCTTACTTTTCTCTTACTTACTTTTCCTGAAGCTTCATTCATGTGGTCTCACAATCTGGCTCTGACGAGTTTACCTACTTTTCCTTACTGGCCACAACTCCTAACAAGGTTTGCAAACTTCTGAGGACAACTTCAAAGGACATTTTATACTTTGAGATATCCTTCTATCCTTATCCCCTACTCTAACGTTACTTTCCTCAGAGTTCCCTGAACATAATGGGCACTTATCTATTCTAACCTTACTTTCCTCAGAGTTACCTGCATATAATGTGCACGTTTCGCTTTGCTCCCCCACGAAGTACGCGTCTGTGCCACTGTCATCATCGTCCTCGTCATCTTCATTAATGTTTCTATGCTCATCAATTTCAATTGCAATTGTCTGCAGCTTTAATGCAATGCTGACTGCTGCCACTGACTGCGTCCACTGGGGGCTTAAGTTGTGCTCCGTCTGCGGTCTGCACTTTATCACAGTTGTTGTTGTTTTTGTTGTTGTTGTTATCATTGCAACTATTTGCTACTGGTGCAACTGCTGTTGGCTGCAGTCATCAACTGTCTCTGCTGGGGTGGCAATGCGACCGCGTCCGCAACATTGTGGCCACACTGCTGTCCGTCGTCGTCGTCGTTGTTGGTTGTCGTCGTGCCGCTCATAATCGTTAAAATGTCACGCGGCTACTTTAACGCTGAGTAGCTGGCCTCCTTCTTCTTCGCGCACCGTTGCCACTTTCTTCAGGTTTTCTTATTTTCAATATTCTTAGCTTCGTTTTTTTTTTGTTTTTTGCTTATTGGCGCCAGCCAACAGCCGCTGACTTTTTAAATATTTGCCAGCTGCTCAAGTCGTTCGAAATTATTATTGAAAAGGCAGATTTCATGGCTTTATTGAACGACGAACGACTGCGCATAAACATTAGCACAACCAACGCACAACAACAATACCAACGAACGGCAGCAGCGACAACAAGTTTGTGTTGACTGCTGTGCGCCGTTGCCTTAAGTGGCTTAATAAATTTAGCCTAGAAACGGCGCGACCGCGCATTACCGTCGCGGCGTCTGCGCGCATCTGGGGAATCGACGGTTGTCTCGTCGAGCGCAAATTAACGTGTAATTTGCATTTAGTCCATTCGCGTCCATTTCGTGCGCCACTTAAATGGTCGCTTGACATGCGGCAACCTGAATGCGCGTCGCACCATAAACAGCCAACACAGACGCTCAGTGTTGCCGTAAAGTGGGAGTTTACGGCCACCGTAAGAGGTGACATGGCATCGACCATAGAGCTAACGCGGAAAAGTGTTGCTGCGCCGCGTGTGAAGATGTCGCTGCTGACAGGGCTCCTTCAGCGCTGTCTACAGATTCTGCAGACTGCGTTCCACTTGTGACGCACATAAATCGGTCCGAAAATCAGCTTGCAACAAAAGCTACACTGCCAACACTGGCAGTAAACATGAGCCGCACACTCCATTTATGGTTAAAATTGCCCCCAAGTAAATGTGCGTCGCCAACTTTGCCGCTGCGCCTGAGCAAACAGTCGGCATTGTCCGGTCGTCGGTCTTCAACTGGAGCAAAGACAGTGCAGCAGACCACTGCACCGGAACTTTGTTCTCTTGGCCCTTCACTCGGCGATGAGTAGAGGCGCGGGGCAGTGTGGATGCGTAATCCTAATTTATGCGCAAATAATGATGAACACAGCCACCATATGACTTGTTGCAATCAGACAGACTTGGGGTACACTTGGAAAAATTTTCAAAAGTTTCATAGCTTCATAAGAAATGTTCTTGATATGAATAAAGCAACTAAGATTTTTCTAGCGAAAGTTTTCCTAGGAAAACTTTAAGAACATGTCTTTGATTTGATTCACAGATTGTTCTCTTAGATGAAATCTGCAAAAGTTTTGCAAAAGTTGAGTCTAATCCAATCGGACATTGGAACGCAGTATCTCTGTGATAAGAGCGAAGTACCACAAACCATTTATGAGAAGTCTCCGAAGCTCATCTGAACCGCATTCAAAAAAAAAGAAAGTTTAGTGGGTTATCTGACTCTGTGTGCTTCTTCTTTCCTCTATCGCTTCTTCCACGGTCGATGTTCAAATCATGTAAATGACTATTGAGTGAGGTTAGGTTGGAGGCACAGTTTGCTTCTGAAATTGTTCGCATAAGCACAGAAGGAAGAATTGTTGTGGTCAGTCCAGTCAAATAGGACATTAGGACACCGTAACTCTGTGATAAGAGCGTATTACCACAAAAAAGCCCATTTATGGGAAGTCTCCTAAGCTCATATGGACCACATGAAATGATAGTTGGGTATCTGACTTTGGGTGCTTGTTCTCCTCTCTTTGTTCT
This sequence comes from Melieria omissa, assembly GCA_963971225.1. NCBI lineage: Eukaryota > Metazoa > Arthropoda > Insecta > Diptera > Ulidiidae > Melieria > Melieria omissa. Next base: position 129,013,340 of record OZ020267.1, on the reverse strand, counting down.
ATCACTTTTCCCACGGTCGATGCTCAAATTATGTAAATTACGGTTAAGTGAGCTTAGGTTGGAGTGGCAGTTTCCTTTTGAAAATATTCCCGCTATCACTTGAGGAAGGATCGTTGTCCAGTCAAGTAAGACGTTAGGACACCGTAGGGCTGTACCACAAGTCAGCCCATTTATAGGGAGAGATCTCCAAAGCTCCAAAAATAGTATCGTAGTAGGGTACCTGACTCCATGGGGTTTTTCTTCTATTTTTTTTCTATCGTTTCGTGATGCTTCATAGTTGAAGCTCCGTCGAATTGTTCAATTTACTGGTTACAAGGTTAGGCTGGGCTAGAGTGTCTGTCTTCTCTTGAAAAAGCTGAAATAAGCACAAAGTGATGGATCGTAGTGGTCAGTCTAGTCAAATAATACGTAAGTAAGGCGTAGATCTGTGATAAAAACGTAGTACCATAAGCCAGCCCATTACTGGAGAGAGATCTCCAATTCTTCAAGAATAGTATCGTAGTAAAGTATCTAACTCTATGGGTTTCTTCTCATTCTGTTGCTTCTGGATGCTCCACAGTTGATGCGAGGTTACAAGGTTATGTTGGGCTAGAGTGTCTGCCATCTCTTGAAATAGCTGAAATAAGCACAAATTGATGGATCGTAGCGGTAATACATTGGGATTACGTGACTCTCCCCTTAACGTGTCGGGAACGACGATGTTTCTAATTTTAACCTCGTTATCTCCCTAATATCCAATGTTGAAAGTCGATTAGGCTGGTACAGTGCAGGAATCTTTGAAATTTTAGTTCTCCCCCGTACATGGACGGACTTAACTGGAAGTAATAAACCATTACCGGGATATGGCCTGCCGCAAAATTTGTCTCCAGGTATCTCTACTTTGTGCGTGCCTTCTCCCGATGTCATACCAAGAGATCAGGGTGCTTCCTCTACTTGGTTCACCAAAGACACGGTCTTTCGCTTCGCCGCTGACGGAACAGGCGCGGTCATTGGATGCTCAAGAGAGCACCCAGAGCCTTTTAGAGTCTTTGAGCGTCTCAATTTTTTAGGTGAAGTCCCATAAGGACATTAGTCATCGAAAATGATGAAAGACTGGCCTAACTCGTGGAGTTGGCTAAATTGCCTCTTGTTTCATTATGTCCAGGTTTGTCTCACAGTGCTATAGATATTCCAAATAGCATCGCTTGATGGCATGCTTAACCAATACAACATGCTTCACTCAACCACCTACACGTATTGGGTTCTAATACTCAGCTTCTTTTCTCAGACTCAGTATCACTTCCGAGTGAGGGAGATACGTGACTTCATCTTCCCTTCTTGTTTCTATCACTCTGGAGCTTTCTTGCTTTCAACATTAAAAATGTCTCTGACTTATGGATGATATATGTACCCTTTATCTCCGAACAGTCTAAAGCATTGATGAGAAGCACTCACGAATTGCAAAATGGTTATCACTGGTCTAAAGACAAGAGTAGTTCATACGTATTTGTTAGGATAGGTTAGGTGAAATTAGCCGCTTACAAAAAAGTTCACTTAGGCCAATTGTGGTATCAGAATAACATTCAGACCCCTCAGCCAGGTGCCCGTACTGTGTAGGGAATGAAAACCACTGTGATTCTCGTATAAAGAGACAATGTTGCCAAAACTGATCGTTGGTATTAAGAGAGAAAGGATGCCACAAGGAAGTCACTTGTTCGTCGCAGTGGGTCAGGTGTACCTTTTCTTCCTGGTAAAACAACGACCCTATAATTCAATCTATATCCCTTTATGAAATTTTTTGAGCTTGTATAACTTAGTTAATGCATTTTCCAAATTACATAAAACATACATTCATTCTTAGAGTGTAGCAAGCAGCCAAAAGTGCCAGTCGCAGCTGTGGCAACTGAAAAGTTAATTTGAAAAAGAGGTTGAAGCATTTCACATACGTTCGCAGCCTTTCGGCCTGACTTGCATTTTTAACATTTGCAAAAGATTAAATGGATTATGATGAGGATTTCACGCAAAATGCATTACAATGCACAAACACACTCACACTTCGACTCGGGCCAACCGTTGGAAAGCCAACCGTTGCAGCAGACAAAGCGCCATTCGAGGAATGCTGTACGGGAGCATGAAGCATGAAGCGTGCTGTTGAATGGTTCGGCTTCGGATTCGGATTGTTTGCGTTTGACAAGCGGCAAGTTGGCAATATATCAGGATTTAATTGGGATTATGCGTAAAAATGCGTGGCTGCATCCCCCGCAAGGCCGCAAGCGGAAGCGTGCAATCGGTGGCTCTTTGTTCAACCGCTGAATTGACTGAGTCGAGAGTTGAAGAGTTGCAATGGCAGCAGCATCACATCAGCGTGCTGAGTGGGTTAGTGTAGTAGTTGTAGTGTAATGTTGTGGGAGCGCACCTCGAGGCTGAGAAATGGCACGTGTTCCGTATCGCTTTGTGTATCGGGCTATAAGCATTACTTAAGACCTACTCGAAGAAACGTAATCAAATTAAAGCCGTACGGGGACTTTGTGCCTAAGGACGGGCGCCTGAAGTAGAGTTAAAAGTGGATTGTGAGATTAATATTATTCAGAAAATTCAATTATTTAACATAGGTTTAGGATATTCAATGAGGGGGAAGACTCATAGAGATTTTGTGGTGAGTTGCAAGGCGATGGGAATAAATTAATTAAGTGTTCGATAAGAAGACTGTCGCACTGAATGATTTCTTTTGCTTTTATGAGCCACAGCCATTTCTCCCAATCGTTAGGAAATTGTCAATTTAATACTTTTATATTCTTAGCTACAAAAACTCAAACCTATTTGGTTGCCTTTGGTCGCTTTGTGACTTCTTCTGGACACTAAATATCCGTGATATACGAATAGTTAGTGCCTTGCCGCCGACAATAACACATCACAGAGTCACTCCATGTTGGACTCCCCATTGACTCTGGGAAATGAAAGTCTGAGCGCTTAGGAGTGAGGTCCCAGAAAGAAATCTTGAAGAAATGGTATGGTATGAGTATAAGGAGCTACTTGTTTGTGTTGTGGGTAGTGAGTGGGAGTAGTGGGCAGGATAGTGGATATAAGGTTTGGGTAAGTGGATATCAGCTAATGATTAGGGATAGTTTGTATGAGTAAGTATGAGGTTATTGTCAGGATAGTTGGTAATAAGCCAGGTTGTATGAGGTAGTGGGCATTGACTAGTGATTAGGGATAGTTGGTATGAGTAGAAGGACCTACTTGTTTGTGTAGCGGATAGTAAGTATTTATTAGGTAGTGGTTAGGATCAATATCCACTGAGATTGGATTAGTGGGTATCAGCTAGTGATTGTGAGGTAGTGGGCCTTGCATATCGATCAAAGATACTTGGTATGACTTGTTTGCGTAGTGGGAAGTGAGTATGAAGTAGTGGGCAGGATAGTGGGTATCGAGTTTGGATTAGTGGGTATCAGCTGGTGATTGTAAGTTAGTGCGTATTGGCTTCCGGTTATGGGAAAGTCGGTATGAGTATTGGGTGCGTGTTTTGGTAATGGGTAGTGAGTATAAGATAATGGATACAACTAGTGCATAAAAGAGTTTAGAAGTAAATACAAGCCAAATATTTGTGAGACAATGGATATGAGTAGTAGGTATGGATACTGAGTACGTGTGTGGTTACGGGTACAAGTATCTTGTCATGTCGTGGTTTTTTTCTTATGTCACATCTTATTTTACACTACTTTACGATGTGACAAGTCTTGCATAATGCGACTTTAACACTCATCGTCCACATTCCATTGCAACTATGCATTTTAGTGTACTTTCCAAGCGGCCATAAAGTAAATCAGTGCTTTTCACTTGCATTGTATTCGGTTCCGCTCTCTCCTAATTTTTCCTCCCGGTCACCAGTTGTTAGTTGCACTCATAGCTCTTCGTTTCAGTGCAACTCCTGTGTGCTCAGCCATTTGTCAGTTTTGCCAAAGTTTTCCGCAATAATGTTGGCGCACAGCTGTTGCCGCAGTCCACTTCCGCCGTCGCTGTTGCTGTTTCTGGCTCTGTTGATTGTAAATAAAATTTGTGTGCAGGTCTTCTGCTCGCTTGTGTTGTTTTAAATTTGTCATGAAAATATTTGTTTATATATGTGGCGATTTTTTCTCCATTTGCCGCAGCGCGTCTCTCCAGCGTGTCTTGTTGTTGTTATTGCCATACTGACGCATTTGGTCCAAATGCCGGCTGGTTGTTCAGTCGCTCAGTTTGTTGGTTTATTTTCACTTTTTCATTTGTGCTTGTTTTTTGCTGCTGTTGTTGTTGTTGTTGGTTTTGCTGTTGGCCTGTTTTGTTTGTGAAATTGGGTTGAGTTTGTTTTGCTTGCCACAGCCGCATGCTGCAAGTGTTCGCATGCGGCGCTGCGTCTGTCTGCCCCACACTCCGCTTTCTCAACATTCGTTGATGCTGTTTTGCTGTTTCTATTTTTGTTTTTAGTTTTGTGTCGCTTGTCTGTCTGCGGTCATGTTTGGTGTTTGCTTTGCTCTTGCATCATTTTTTATTTTTTTTTGTTTTTCCTAAATTTTCATTTTTCATTTGCCGCTAAATCATTGACGCTGCCAGAGTTGTTATTTGCTTTTGGGGGGCGCCGTTTATTTATTTATTTTGGCGTTTTTATTTTCTTTTCGATCATGACCGCTTCTGACAAGCAGCCGGCTGCGCCCTGTTACCGCATCTGTCAAATGTTGGTTGTTGCGCTGGTGGTCGCGCTTTGAAGTTTGTTGTGATTTCGACATGTTGCTGCTGCTCGAATGGCCCAACTTCGATGATTGCATTAATTGAGCCCGCGCAATCGACTCGTCCTGGCTTATCTTCGCGCTGATTCAGCAGCCGCGTGAGTTGGCAGCCTTCATTGATATCTGCCACACTCATTCAACTGTCACCGTCTTGCCGCCTTAAACAAATAATCCAATTTAAAATAATCACGCATGGTGTCTGCGCCATCCTTCAGCCTCCGCCAGCCAGCAGCCGTCCTGCGCCGCCCACTTGCCGCCTGCCCGCTGCCGCTTCGACTGTCATACTTATGCCATTCGCCATAAATCAACGACAATTCATTTAAATTCATGCGCTGTCATACTGTAAGATACATTCGCTCTGCTCTCGCTGTGCGTCTGTCGGTCTATCTGTCTGTCTGACTGTCTGTCTTGCTGTCCGTCTGTCTGTGTGTGTGCCGTGCAATATTTTAAGCTTTTTATCGTTTTAAGGCGGCATTACTCACTCCGCTGCCACTGTCGCACTCGCTGGCTTACCGGCTCACCTACTTTGCGGCCGCATCTGGCGCGAATCGGATCGGATCGGGTCGTGCAGTGCGATGTGGTCTGGTGTGGTGTGGCATAAGGTGCACACCATAAGCAGCCGTAAAAGTTTCTGTCTTTACTTTTATGTTTATAGCTGAATTATTGTTATTTTAACGCGTACTTAAAGACTGATTTGACTTGTTTTCATGGCGTGCATTTTAAAATCTGGAGCGTTATCGATATGAAAAACTTGTACGTGCCACTGAATTGGAAATTTCAAAGACATTTTCTTCTTCCATTCTGTCGATTTCGCGGATTTGTTGACATTATTTGAATGCGCTTAAAAAGCGGAAATTTTCTTTTTGGTTATTCAATAAAATATTTTTGGGGGAAGTTAATGCAATTTAGACAACAATTTTCAAACAATCAAAGTCTTTGAAGTTAATAGACAAATAAAAAATAAATAATTGAAAATCTATGTGGATTTCAATATTTTGTATATTAAAACATGAATAATGCCCAGCATTCGGACATTCCAGATACCTGTGCTTTGGTAAGATGACTCAAATTGGGGATGAGGTACTACACAGAACTCGAGCTCTTAGAATCCTTCGCTTTTCAAAAGCGAACAGACCGGCTAAAAAAGTCACAGAGTCTCTGGGAAACTTGATATCGAGAAAGATGAGCTTCTAGAACTTAAGCTACTAGCCATTCTTTGCTTCTCGAAAGCTACAGACCCAGAATCTCAATAAACTTAATGTCTAAAAGTGGCCCAGAATCTGGGAAACTTGATGTTAAGGAGAATGAGATTTTTCAAAAGCAACCGACCGGCTAAAAGAGACCCAAAATCCTTTGGAAACTCCATGTAACGAAAAAATGAGCTTTTTAAAAGCAATAGATCGGTTAAAAGAGATACAGATACTCTGGGAAACTCGATGTCAAGAAGGAAGAGCTACTAGAACTCGAGCTGTCAGCTGTTCTTTACTTCTCAAAAGAAACAGGCGGGCTAAAAGAAATCACGAGTCCTTGGGAAACTCGATGCCAAGAAGAATAAGCTACTAGAATTCGAGCTGCCAGCCATTTTTCGCTTTTCAAAAGTAACACACCGACTAAAAGTTACCCAGAGTCTCTGGGAAACTCGATAACAAGAAGAATAAGCCACTAAAACTCGATCTGCCCGCTATTTTTGGCTATTTAAAAGCAATAGACCGGTTAAAAGAGATACAGAGTCTCTGGGAAACTCGATGTCAAGAAGGAAGAGCTACCAGAACTCTAGTTGTCAGCTATTCTTTGGTTCTCGAAAGCTACAGTCCGGCTAAAAGAAATCCCGAATCTTTGGGAAACTCGATACCAAGAGAGATGAGCTACTAGAACTCGAGCTGCCAGCCATCTTTTGCTTTTCAAAAGCAACAGACCGGTTAAAGAGACCCAGAATCTCTGCGAAACTCGATGCCAAGAAGGATGGGCTACCAGAACTCGAGCTGCCAGTCATTCTTCGCTTTACAAAAGTAACAGACCGACTAAAAGATACCCAAAGTCTCTGGGTATGCAAAGAAGGATAAGCTACTAGAACTCGAACTGCCAGCTATTCTTGGCTTATTAAAGGCAATAGACTGGTTAAAAGAGATACAGAGATTCTGGGAAACTCGATGTAATGGAGAATGAGTTACTGGAACTCGAGCTCTGAACATCTTTCGCACTTTAAAAGCAACAGACCGGCTTAAGGAGATCCAGAATTTCTGGGATACTCGATGTCAAAGCGGATGAGCTACTAGAACTCGAAATCTAAGCATATTTCGCTACATGTCAAGTAGGATGATCTACTAGAACTCGAATTGCCAACAATTTTCGCTTTTGGAAAGCGCCAGAGCTGCTAACAGAGATCCAGAGTCTCTTGAAAACTCAATGTCAAGGAGAATGAGTTACTAGGACTCGCGCTGCCAGTTATTCTTCACTTTTATAAAGCAACAAAGCGGGTAAAAGTGAGCCCAGAGTCTCTGGGAAAACTCGAGCGGCCGGACATTCTTCGTTTTACATAAGTAACGGACCAATCCAGAGTCTGTGGAAAACTTGATTGGAAAAGCTGAGTATTGAAGACCGTCCCAATACGAGGGTTTCTTGCTGGTACGTGATTCTAATAGGAATCTGTCGCTTTGGATCTTGCTTGAGAGCTTCTTATTGAATTGGGTTAGAGGTGATTTCAAAGCTAAAAATCAATCTCCAATGAAGTTTACCAAAGATTCGCAGCATTTTGTATCGCTAAGGATGCAACAATGACTATCTGTGGTCTCTTCAGATAGAACATTATATCCAACTCAATGTAAGGAAAGGGATCGGGCCAAAACTGTTTACTATACTATTTCGCACTGATTTCACCGAAACCAAATATCGGACCTTATAAAATGACTGGGTTTCCGACACTCTTTTGTACTTCAATGTCTGCTATTTTATGTTCCTCATGGCCCTTGTGTATTGGTATCCAGATCTTGGTATTGAGTTCTTTGTGGAACTCTCAAAGGGGTTTTGAGCAAAAGCGTTGTAATCTTAGCGCCTTTAGTAGTCCTATTGTGTATGGTTCGGACAACCTCTGGTTTTGCGTAAAAGACGCTGACTTCATGAGCCACTATACCAGCTCTTACACCGCCAGGTGCTTGAGAGCCTCCGGTGTACTATTTTTAAGAATTGTCAGTCCACCAATGAGCGTTGATCCTCTGAGATACTGTGTCCACGTCGAACTATTGCGTTGCGCACTTCTTTTTATTTTAGAAGTTCATCTCCCCTTCTATTATCTAGAAACCCGTTGATTTCTCTTAGATCGGTTTTAGACAGCTCTGTCGTCTGTATCAACTCCCTTCCTATAATCCGCTTTTTTTCGTTTACTGGGGCAGAACATTCTGTTATGATGTGTTTTTTTTCGTCTTCGATGCAGATTCTGCAAAGCTCGCTATCCGTGATTCCCAAACGAGCTCTTTGAATATTTAGAATTCCCGTCATGAATTTGAGCTCCGTTTCTCTTAGATCCAGCAGGTACTTACAGTATAGTAGGTACTTAGGTTTTCTCTCAGAGTAAGCTGGAAAGAATAGCTTTGGAACACTGGTTTGGACAATTTACGATTGCCACGGTTAATGAATTCCTGTTTGACACAATGTCTGTAATGAGTCCTGCTATCAGCTATGATCGGGCCGCCTTGCAGCGCCCTCTTTTGCCAATGTGTTCGCTTCTTCATTGCCTTTGTGCCCACAGTGCGCCGTGACCCAGTGTATTATCATTTGCTTTTCCCTTGACTGATCCTGAAGAACATTTGGTGTCTCCCGGACTAGTTTGGAGTCAAATGTCATCGGGCTCAAGGTCTCGATTGCAGCCTGACTGTCAGATATTATGGTTATCTTTCTTCTTCTAAGCTTAAGTGTCAGTACTTTTCTGGCAGTCTCATTTATGGCAAAGACCTCAGCATGGAAGACTCTCCAAAACTGACTGTTAGCTGGGAGCTAGTAATGTAAATACCCGCTTCCCATCCTTCTTCTTGGATCCAGCGATGTACCAGACAACATCATAACACTTGAGACTGATTCTTTCATTAGCCAAGTCTTCCCTGTGCTGTTGGTATGCTTTGTACTTTCTTGTAAATAGATGGTTCTGTGGCACCAGATCAAGAAATAAAGATCAACTAGCGACGGTCATAGTTCGGTTCCTGTGGTTCGAAAGAAATACATTCTCTTTGATGTTTTCTAAGATAGCATTCGCAGTCATTGCAACTTGTTGCTCGTTCATCCAAAGCAATAACCAGTGATCCATTGGCTCCTTTAAATTATTAAATTGCTAAGTTAATTTGTATTGATTTCTCATACTTCACACTTCTTCTCTGCTTGACAGTCTTCATACCAGTCGCGAGTTGTACAAACTTCTTCGAAATTGTCTGCTGAAATTATTTTATGTCTAGCAAACTTACTAAATGCATTCATGAATTATTTGCCAAGTCATGCAACACGGCCCTAAGCACTAACTTTCGACTCAATTAAGTGAGTTAGTTATGATGTGAAACTTGCAGGCAACACTGGAGCATTAAAGTAATTCATTTAGCAACGCTGAGGGACCTGTCAGAGTGTCGCAAAGAGTAGTCATGCATCATATTGGAATTCTACACGTTTTCTCAATTCTTGTTAACAAAATTGCTTGTTGTTAACTTTTTTTCTATTTTTGCTTCTTCTTCCCCCTTCTTTTTTCATTCTTTTTTCATTTTTCTCCTTCTTTTTTCTTTGTCCTTTTTTATTTTTCTTACTTACTCTGTCAACTTTTTAATGGCAAAAACTTGAATGTGTCAACAATTATTGAAGAAGTCATTTATTATTTGCAATAAGTAAGCTGACCATTGCGTCGGTCATGCGGCACAAAATTTATGGCAGCTTTAAAATGTTGTGTTGCCTACATTGAGAATTTATGCTGCGGCCTTTCGATTGACTGGGCTCAACTTTGTGCAGATGACATAAAAAGTCACGTTTCACACGCAACACTGCCAACTGAATTGTGTCTTTGATCAACGTTTTTGGGCATTTGTACAATTTTCAAACAAAATAAATAAAGATAGAGGAACAATTTTTCGTTACCATATATTGAGAGAGACATGAAAATTTATTAAAACGTGCAACATTGCATCTTGAACTGTGAACTGCAACACTGGCTGCCTGACAGCAGACACCGTCACAACCGTCTGGCACTAAGTGCGTCTCGGTTGCCATATAAGTGCAAGCGGCACAATTAAAAACTTACTGAAAATGCAGCAAGTGGCAGCCGAAGGAAGGAAGGAAAAAAGGAGAACAAAAACTTAAAAGTTGAGGTGGAACATTTGCAAAATTGCGAAAACAAAAGACGCACATTTAAAATTAAATTAAAAGAATGTTTTCAAAGAAGAAGAGAAGAGAAAGAGGAACATACAAAGCAAATGCAGCCGCCGTTGAGTCGTTAACGCCAGACGTCAGACTTGCAGTCAGTCATCAACTTGGCAGCAATGGGCGCTTGAAGACTCCAAGCAACTTCGTGGCAATGACATTAATTGCAGCAGCAGAGCGTACAATTAAAACAACAACAACATTGCTCACATGTGGCTTACTGCATTGCAACCGTTTATATTTGTATGTGTGTGTGTGTTTGTCTGTTTGTCGTTTGCTGATAATGTGCCGCGGCTGTTTCTACTCCACAGCCAACTTCAAAGCATACGCTTGCACTGTTGTTGTTGTTGCCGCTGTTAATTTTATAAAACTGTTAATGTTGCTGATAATTAAAAAAGCAAACCGCTTAATGCGATTATGAGCAGCCAGCCAAATGCAATGCAACAAAAAAAACAAAATTAAAAAAAAACAGAAGCAGCATTGAGAGTTTCTTGGAAGCAATTAAATATGTGGCAGGCGCCGCAATGCATTTTTTTTTTAATTAATTTTCTTACTGCGAAACTACTACAACTTTCTTTGTGAGGGCAAAATACTCGAAATTGTTTGTTGTTGTTTTTGTTTTTTTACTGTTGTCACAAATCAATACCGCGTGCAAAAGTCTATTAACTAATTTGTAGCTGCACATAAATTCAAATTCAAACAATGTGGTAACTCAAAAGTGACATCTTACTAGTATTGCCAGATTAGGAAATTCAATACTTGATCTGGAAAAGACTCGGAATCTTAGAATGAAACATTGTTTAGAAGAAAATTAAGAAGATATTTAAATGTAGAAAGATTTTTGTGGCTTTTCCGGTGTTTAGTAGATTTTAAAAAAGTTTTTAGCCGAATTAAAATCATTGCAAAAATAAAACATTTAGTAAAAAAAGGAAGTTTACCGATGTGATTTTATATCTTAAGGACGAAACATTATTTAGAAGAAAGTTTATTAGATTTAAAAATGTAGATGGATTTTTCTGGTCTTTTCTGTCCTTAGTGGATTTTAAAAAAATTTTTGAACTGAACCGAAAACATTGAAAATGATGAAACTTTCAGTAAAAGTGGAAGTTTACCGATGTGATTTTATATCTTTAGGACGAAACATTGTTTAGAAGAAAGTTTATTAGATATTAAAATGTAGATAGATTTTTCTGGTCTTTTCTGTCCTGTCTGGATTTTAAAAAAATTGTTGAGCTGAACTGAAATTATTGCAAATGATTAAATTTTTAGTAAAATAAATTTACCTATGCGATTTTATTTCTCTTGTAGGAAATTTTGTTTAGAAGAAAGTTTATTAGATTTTAAAATTCTGATTTTTCTGGTCTTTAGTGGATTTTTAAAAAATTTTTGAACTAAACTGAAATCATTCCACATGATGAAAGTTTTAGTAAGTGCGAAGGTTTACAGATGTAGTTTTGTGTTTCTAGGAGGAAACATTTTGTATAAAAAAGTTTAGTGAATATTAACATTTAGGAGGATTTTACTGGTCTCTTCGGTGTTTAGTAATTTTTAAAAAAAATTTTCGAGGTAAACTGAAATCACTTTAAATTATGAAATTTTTAAGGGAGAGGGCTGGGTTGTGAACCAGGCTGGGTTGTGAACCATTACTGTTTTTTCCTTCCCTAATTGACATATCGCAAATCTTTCAACTGTCAAGTTTGTCTTATGATATGACTCTGCTTTTGTGGTTACACCGAAGTACAAACACGTATTGCTTGTGGCAGCAATCGAGTTTGAAAGACATCGTGTTTGAAAATCGACTGCGAAAACTTTTTTGCTTTTTTTAAAGTGCTATCCAAGTGACTGAAGTTATTGCAAAATGTAAGTGTAACACATATTTATTTAGGGTATTGATTCTATTTTACGATCCAACATTTGTTTATGTTGAAATATGATTGGAAGTGTCGTTATTTTAAAAGTTAAAAAAGTGGCATCGTGTTGGGCTGTGAACCACTGTGGGGGATGGGTTATGAACCACCTGGTTTTCGGACTACATTTGCACTAGGACGGTCAAATATCGCCGGATTTATTAAAATAAAGTAATTTTATGTAATGTCACTCGATTTCGGTGAGTTCACTTGAAGTGATCCAATGCGAGAACGCGTTCGTATTTCATATGCAAACATTGCGACACCGATTAGGATGAAAAAAAAAACAAATTTTGAGCACTTGCATTCATTGCGATTTTTTGGCTTAAGTGGCGTCATTATAACCTTTTTTCACCTCTTGAGCCTTCCTGAATTAATAAATTTTCAACTTATTTCAAAATTATGGGTGTTTTCTTCGTATTTTTCGACTTTGATTACGATTTGCCAGATGGTTCACAACCCAGCCACTTTTTTGGAAAAGCGAAAAATCACATCCTTATAAAATTGGACGTAGAGAGTTAAATGTTAATCAAAACGGTAATCTGTCTTCATAACAAATTTGCGCGTTGTATTTACCTTTCCATCGGTATCTTCGATTTTTCGATATCTTTATTCTGTGAAAAGTTAGAGCCAAAAAACAAAACCCGGTTCACAACCCAGCCCTCTCCCTTACTAAAATATGAAGTTTACCGATGGTTAAAATGGTTAGAAGAAAGTACTAGAAAGTAGATATTAACGTTTAACTGGGCTTAAAAAACTTTTTGAATTGAACTTTTGGTAAGTGAGAAAGTTTGCAAATGTGGTTTGGCATCTCTAAGGTGTCTCGTGACTTTGCTATATTGAAAAAAAATTTATTTTGTTCAAACAATCAAGAACGACAGCTGTCAAGTTACGGGGCAGCCACCTGTACAGGAAAAGAATGCCACAAATTTTGAATCGTACACTTTGGGTACGAAATTAATCCTTAAATTCTTCTTCAGTTTAGACTTATTTCTGGTGTTCAAGACATATTTTAAGCTTTGGTGTATTCAGAGACTTAATGTAGAATTTAATAGCGAATATTTTCTTGATAAATTTCTTCCTGAAAAATCTTTTTTCAAGGAACTTTTTTGGCATTTAAAAAAACTAAAGAAAAAAACGGTCAAATTGTCCCATAAGAATAGGAGCTAGAAGGTTAAAATGTTCCACCAAAATCTTCCTCATAGTATTTTACATCCAACTGCTGAACACATCATAAACCAAAAAATGTGGGGTTATAGGGATTTCTGTTTAAAAGGATATTTTTTGGCATTTAAGAAAAAAGGGTATATTTGACCCATAAGAGTTGGAGCTAGAGGGTTAAAATGTTCTGCTGAAATGTTCCTCATAGTATTTTACATCAAACTGCTGAACAAATCATATACCTAACAAGTGAGGTTATATTTGTTTCTGTTTCAAAGGACATTTTTGGTATTTAAAAAAAAAACAGGGCCGAATTAACCCGTAAGACTGGAAGCTAGAGGGTTCAAATGTTACGCAGAAATGTTCCTCAGAGAATTTTACATCAAATTGTTGTATACACCATGCACCTAAAATGTGAGGCTATATGGATTTCATATGCCGATTTACCATAAAAATTTGCAAAAAGGCAAAAGCTTTGGTCTCCTAAAAAAAAGTTAGACAACATTTTAAAATGCCAATACATTTATGTATTTTTTTAAGTCCCCTCTACCAGAATTTGTTGTCAGAACATTGTATTTTTATTGCTGTTGCTGTCCAAGTGTTATTTAACCCATTCGAGACGACGATTTTTTCGAACACGGTCGCCAAGAGCGAAATTTTATTTTTCTTTGTGTCGTACACAGTAAAACCAATGCCAAATTTTGTTTTCCTATACTTTACAGATTTCACTAGTTCCAGAAAAATTTTATTTCGAAGACTAGTTTTCTCAGAATAACTGATAATTGCACATACTGTCTTATAGTCTCAGAAATCCATTGCACACACGGTGTGCAATCGGTCTCGAATGTGTTAAAAACCATTGGAGTCATTTGTCGCATGTTTATTCCATACTCAATAAAACCTATCTTCTTGCTTTCCTTTAAAACACCAAAACATCACCTTAAATCCTCATATCCACATTTAATTAATGTGGCAACACTGCATCTGACTTGTTGCATAGGTCGCAGTCATTGTCGGCTTGCCGCATCCTTTGTTGCTTAGGCTTCTGTATGTAATACGCCGGCTGCTGGTGCCAATGTGTCTGCGATTATTATCTTATTAGACGTCTGCCGACGGCGGCGACAGTGACACTGACAGTGGCAGTGGCAGCAACACAACCAGCCCTTTGCCTCACCGAAGCCGAAGCGACAACCACAACAACACAACATAACGTCAACATAAATTGTGTGCATGTATGACGACAGCAGCAGCAAAGCAACGTCAACAACAATAACAACAACAACTAAAACAGTAGCAACACGCACCACATCGATAACGTCTCGACGGCATCGTTGACTGCAGTTTCAATGTTGCCAATGCCAATTTTTACTCCCCAGCAAATTGTTGACTGCTCGCTGCTCTCGTTGCGCTGACGACTGCCAGACAAAACACAAATTTCTTATGCTCAGCGGCAAGCCGACTGTCGTGCGGCTGCCTTGATACGCCCGCCGTCGTTGCTGTCGCTGTTGTCTTCGCTGTCGCTGTCGTCGTCGTTGTCGGCCGGCGACATTTTTGACAGCCTGACAAAGTGTTTGTGCATCATGCGCTGCAATTTTATTGCTCGACGCATTTTAATATGTTGTCTGTCTGTCTGTCTGACTGCCTCCCATGTAAACGGCGCATCGCTGTTCCTTTTTCCGTATGTTGCGCTCACATGTTGTTGTTGTTGTGTTGTTTGGTTAGTGTACGGAAATTATGCAGTTTACAACTTCATTTTGTTTGGCGATTTTACTCGCAGACAACTGAGCATTTCATATCATTTTTGTTGTTGTTGTGTGCGGCATGTTGCAGCTGATGTTGTTGATATGAACTTTTTAATTTATTAGTCTGTTGTTTTATTGTTGTCAGGCCGCAGACAAAAGGAATTTGAATTTTTCTGAAAAGTGGTTTCCTTAAAATTTACATTTGGGGAATTTAAATAGTCGAACTGTTACAGCGTCGCGACATTTTTATTACCAAACAAATCATTTTTTCAGTCGCATCGTTGTGTATGCAATAAAAAAGTTATTGCCAGGAATTATTATTATTGCCCATCAATGCAACACTTTAGTGCACATTTTGAATTCTTATTAAAATTGTTTTTGTATAAATTCTTTGTTATGATTTATTTATCTATATCTATAGCTATAACTATGTCTATGTCTATGTCTATGTCTATGTCTATGTCTATGTCTATGTCTATGTCTATGTCTATGTCTATGTCTATGTCTATGTCTATGTCTATGTCTATGTCTATGTCTATGTCTATGTCTATGTCTATGTCTATGTCTATGTCTATGTCTATGTCTATGTCTATGTCTATGTCTATGTCTATGTCTATGTCTATGTCTATGTCTATGTCTATGTCTATGTCTATGTCTATGTCTATGTCTATGTCTATGTCTATGTCTATGTCTATGTCTATGTCTATGTCTATGTCTATGTCTATGTCTATGTCTATGTCTATGTCTATGTCTATGTCTATGTCTATGTCTATGTCTATGTCTATGTCTATGTCTATGTCTATGTCTATGTCTATGTCTATGTCTATGTCTATGTCTATGTCTATGTCTATGTCTATGTCTATGTCTATGTCTATGTCTATGTCTATGTCTATGTCTATGTCTATGTCTATGTCTATGTCTATGTCTATGTCTATGTCTATGTCTATGTCTATGTCTATGTCTATGTCTATGTCTATGTCTATGTCTATGTCTATGTCTATGTCTATGTCTATGTCTATGTCTATGTCTATGTCTATGTCTATGTCTATGTCTATGTCTATGTCTATGTCTATGTCTATGTCTATGTCTATGTCTATGTCTATGTCTATGTCTATGTCTATGTCTATGTCTATGTCTATGTCTATGTCTATGTCTATGTCTATGTCTATGTCTATGTCTATGTCTATGTCTATGTCTATGTCTATGTCTATGTCTATGTCTATGTCTATGTCTATGTCTATGTCTATGTCTATGTCTATGTCTATGTCTATGTCTATGTCTATGTCTATGTCTATGTCTATGTCTATGTCTATGTCTATGTCTATGTCTATGTCTATGTCTACGTCTATGTCTATGTCTATGTCTATGTCTATGTCTATGCCTATATCCATATCTATCTATCTATCTATCTAATCTATCTAATCTATCTAATCTATCTAATCTATCTAATCTATCTAATCTATCTAATCTATCTAATCTATCTAATCTATCTAATCTATCTAATCTATCTAATCTATCTAATCTATCTAATCTATCTAATCTATCTAATCTATCTAATCTATCTATTCTATCTAATCTATCTAATCTATGTAATCTATCTATTTATCTATCCTCCAAATGGTTTTCTGTGATTTACAAGTACTTCGTCTGGTTTTTGCTGTCATTGTGACACTGTTTCAACGTTTTGTGGTATTTCTTGCGGTTGTCAACTGTTTTTGTTTTTCTAATGGCAGCTTGTAGCTTCAATATCGTATTTATTCTTGTTCTTCCGGCTGTGCAATTGACACTGACGCATTTTGTTGTGGTATGCTTTCTATCAACTGTGGTTTTGAAGATGTCAACGTCAGACACAACTCTGTGGTTCACACACATATTTTTTGTGGGTTGATGAGCAGAAAAGCAACTAACAAAAACCGCTGTCAGACGTGACAAAGCTCATGTGGGAAACTTTTTTTGGTGTACTATTTTGTTGTGAACGGCAACGGTTCCAGATATCGAAAAAGTTGTCGGTCTTTAAAATAGATTGAAGAAGACTAAAGATTATTTTAAAATAAAAACTGCTTTTTTTGGTCCAAAACGAAACTTATTTTAAATTCTTACTTCAACAAAAATTTCGTTCACCTTTTGTGTAAACACATTTTCAACAATAAGTCAAGGGTTAATAATCGAAAGGAATCGAAAAAAATTTCGGTCTTCAAGATAGTTTGAAGACTTAAGATTATTTTAAAGTAAGCGTTTTTTCGTTAAAAATTAGTCTTACATAAATTTCTTACTACAACAAAAATTTCAATTTATCTAATATTCAATTTTCCTCACATTTTGTGTAAATGATAATTTTTCAAGAATCAAAATTCGAATCGAAATCGAATCAGTCATGGGTTAATAATCGAAAAGTATCGCAAATCTAATAGAATTCGATTCAGTCAAGGGTTAATAATCAAAATAATCGAAAAGGTTTCGGTCTTAAAGATAGTTTCAAGCTTTAAGAATATTTTAGAATAAAAACTGGGGTTTTTTTTCGTCAAATATTAGTTTTACCTGAATTTCTGACTACAACAAAACTTTCCCTTCACCCAGCATCAATTTTCAACCCTCACATTATGTGTACATTTTCACCAATCAGTCAAGGGTTAATAATGTGATTTGGTTGTTGTTCGTTTTGTTGCAACGTTGCAGCAATTATTAAATTTCTTGTTTAACAACAACAACCACCAAATATATATAAATATTTTTTTGTTCAACTCATCTCGCTTGTTTTCCATTACAAACCATTTGCATTCATTAACAGCCGCCGTAGCCACTCGATTCGCTCTCTCCGGCGCCCTCTGGGCCTTTGGCGTGTTGCACACAGACGCTGCTGTCCAAAAAGAGCCGCCAACAAAAACAAAAAAAAAACATTCTATACGTTTGCCGAATATATTCGGTTAGCATTTAATCCGCTAAGGGTTGTCTCCGTTGTGGCACACAACTTTTCACATTTCGCTGTTTCGTTGTTTTCAGTTCAACATTTTTCGTTTGGTGCGCTTTAAATGCGCAGCGTCTGTTTCGGCACTGATAAGCCGCCGCTAAAAGGCGTTTTGAATTGCGTTTTGAATATCCGCACACTTTGGCCGTTTCCATTCATATCAAGTTTTTCTTTTTTATTTAATTTTTTTTGTGATTTTTGCTACCCTGCAGCGTTCGAAATAGACAAAACGCTGGCCACTGCGTCAAAATTAGCTGAGCGCCATTGCCGCTGCGCTTAGAGTTAAGAGTCCAATTCAAAGTGAAACTGACAGCAAAAGGGGGAGATCTGGGCAAATTGTGGGTTTGGAATGTATTCCCCTTGAAATGCCATGCAAAAAAAAACATTGAAAGCAATTTTGAAAAATCTTCCCCCACTACTCCATTCTAAACGACCAGAACGCTTCAATAAGGGTTTTAGGCAAAAAATTGCCATTAAACTTCATTAGTTTAATGCCGCGGGGTTTCGTAGAGATTGTAAAAAAATTTTACAAACTATGTCGATTTATGTAAATAGAATGTTTTTGGAAAGCCTCAAAAAGACGCGCGAGTTGAATATCGAATCAGAATCGAAAATTGTAGTTTAAATGTTTAGCTGCAGCTTAGTTTTCGAATTTTATCGCATCGAATTTTTTATACGAAGGTAATTGGAACTCAATGCGAGGTGAGACCAGCAGAGACATGTATTCAGTATTCGTTTCACCAGTAGATGCGTCCATTAATTCCTTGGTCAATCAACACACAAATTCAAGGCCAATTCAATCGGGTTCAGAGTCCATTCTTGTTAAAGGTCTTGTTTCTCTTACCTTCTACGTATTCCGCGATCCATCAGAGAGAATCAGGTCGCTTAAGCCTTGCACCTGCCGAACACTGTGGCCCTCCGAAAACACGATTTTTACGGTCCCTGAGTCATACCTCTATTCGGCAGCTCGTTGGATTCATCACCGTACATTGAGCTATTGGATCTATGTTTACCAAATGGCGCCTTTCGTCCAGTGATGTCTACCGTAGCTGGGGAGCTGAAGAAAAAGTAGAAACGACACAACACTTCCTGTGCCACTGCCCGGCTCTGCAGGATCGCCGACGACGCACCTCGGGGCAAGGTTCCTGACAGACCTGGCTTGCGCCATAAAAGTTGAAATTTCGAGTCTGCTCTCCTTCATTAAGAGGTCAAACTGGTTTCCCCCTAACTTAAGCTGTTGGTTAGCTCCAGAAAACTATAAGAAGGGATTGGCCTCCAAGGAACAAAGTTCAATGGAGTCCCTCTTGATTCTAAAAAACTCGAAGTGCAAGGAGAGGAAGCTCTCTAAATCTAATAGTGCTTCCTGTGGTATTGGCAAGGCCCCCGATATGACGTATACCTCTATCTGAAAGTGAGATACTTTACTCAACGAATAAAGTTCAATAGAGCTCCTCTTGATTCTACAAGAACTCTGAGTGTAAGGAGAAAGAAGGCTGTCTAAATCTAATAGAGCTTCCTATGACATAGTAATTTACTCTTATATGACATATACCTCTATCGGAAAGACGGATGTCTGCACTCAAGAAATAAAGTTTAATATATTAGATAGATAGACTATTGGTGCTTCCTGTGGCAAAGTAAAGACCCCTAATATGACGTATACCTCTATCTGAAAGTCAGTTCAATGGAGTTCCTCTGGATTCTGAAGTCCCTGACAGGAGAAAGCCATCTAAATCGATGGTGGTCCTTCTTGTGGCATATTAAAGTCTTTTTAATATTTCGTGTATCACTATAGGAAACTCAAAGCTTTCATTCAAGAAGTAAAGCTTTATGGAGTCCCTCTTGATTCAACAAAGACTCTGAGTGTAATTGAAGAGAATGCTGTCTAAATCTATTGGTGTTTCCTATGGCATAGTAAAGTATCGTTAATATGACGTTTGCCTCTACCTGAAAGACGGATGTTTGCTTTCAATAAGTGAGTTGGAACGCTAAAACCACTTCTGCGTTCCCAAAAACACCGGGTCTGGATAAAAACCTAACCGACCACCTTTTTCCTCGTTAAGGTTGGGTTCCAATGTACACACCACTCTTAGAGGCGCTTCTCGGGTGGAAACCTCGTTGGTGGTGACTTCATCAAGGCTTCAGGTCCGGTAAATTTAGGGATTTCGATAGATTAAATAGGCATAAGGTCGAGAGTGTTGTACCCTTGACTTTTAAATACACGAAAAAGTGATCCAGACTACATATCAATAGGTATTAATAGTGAATCTTTGCAGTTTAATGTACGATTTCCAAAGAAGCTCATCATCACCAATTCTCATCATCAATGATTCCTTTTGATTGCAAATAAGTGAATCCTTTAAGCTCGTTTTTCAGAGGCTTATCAAAACATAAACTTCTGATTCTCTTGTTTACTATAATAGTGAATCTTTTTAGCTTAACGCACGGTTTCCAAAGAAACTCATTAACACTGAAATTTCTGACCCTATTTGTCAGACAGAATAGTGAATCCTTCCAGCGAATCAGAGAAGTTCGACAACACTGAAATTTCTGATCCTCTTAGTTCGACAACACTGAAATTTCTGATCCTCTTAGTTCGACAACACTGAAATTTCTGATCCTCTTAGAAAGGCAGAATAATGAATCCTTCTGGTGAACCCTTTCAGTTTGATGTACGGTTTCTGAAGAAGCTCATCAGCACCGATCTTCATCAGCACCGATCTTCATCATCTGTGGTTCCCTTTGATAGTAAATAAATGAATCCTCTTGGATAAGCAAAATGGTGGATGCTTCCAGTGAATCCTTTCAGTTTCATGTACGATTTCTAGAGAAGCTCAACAGCACTAAAATTTCTAACTCTCTTTGTCAGACAGAATAGTGAATCCTTTCAAGGAATCCTTTAAGTGCGATGTACCATTTCCAAAGAAGCTCAACAACACTAAAATTGTTGACTCTCTTCGTCAAGCAGAATAGTGAATCCTTTCAGATCGATGCAAGATTTCCAAGGAGGTTCAATAATACTGAAATTTCTGATTCTCTTTGACAAGCAGAATAGTGAATCCATCTAAAAAATTATTTTCACTCTTCTGTGTTAGTCCTTTCAAAAGGATAATTTCAACACATTCCATATAACACTATGACTGCGATTTACTAGATAAAAATTAGATCGATTAATAGTGGTTTTATGTAAATGTATGATTTGCAAAAATATGTAAAAATTTTCCCCAAAAGGAAGCTTTTCCGTTCCATGCATCCCAACCAGACCTCAAGGACGACTTCCTTCCACACTCCTAAGGGCGTTTCTTCTTGACTTTAACATATTTTTTTTCCAACATGCATTGTTATAATTGAAAACAATCTTTGTTAATTTCTATAAGAAAAGATTGGAATCGACAGGATTAACCAGAAATGTTACCTGCTTCACGTCTACCACCGATTCGAGCGCTAAACAAAAGCAATAAACGCAAAAGTGGGCACCGAAGTGGGTGTGTGTTGGCATGTGTTTCTGCATTGTTTTAGTTGTTGTTGTGGTTGTCATTTATCAAGGCTGCCCTTAGGCTATTTGCTGCTTAACATTTCAATTCATTAAAATTAACTTGTCGTTGTTGTCGGTTGCGTCTCCTGTTGCCCAGCGCGTTTTTGTGTTCTTGCACATTGTTGCTGCTTGGCTTTTGTTCGTTTGTTTGCTGTTGTTGTGCCAAAGACAAACATGCTAATGACCCATGTTGCCAGCGTATGGTTTGCGTCGCCTCGTGTCCTTTCAGCGTGGTGTGGTGTATCCTTTCGCAGCAGCACAAATCGGCCGCAGCACCGCAGCAACAACCTTTGTGCGCATGTAGAACGATGTCTAAATTAGCAAAAATCTCCACTAGACGCGCAAAGCGACGTCCACAGCCAACCAGATCACAGCGCAGCGACCACTGTTGGCTGTGTTGTTGGCGGTGGTTGTTGGCCGCATTGGAGCCAAAATAGCCTCCAGCGCCACTGCTTGCTTCCTTTCAACCCGCTTGCCACTTCCTCCCGCCTCGCTCGTTTCGCCTTTTATGTAGCATTTCCTTTAGCGCGTCGGATTATTTACTGCAGCTCGCAAATTAAATGAAGTGAATTTCGCCTCCGACCGCCAACATTTTCGGCGTATTTATTTTATGTGCGCATCTGCGCAGCGAGCGTCTGCGTCGTTGCCAACTCAAACAGTGGCTTAATGTTTGCCCTTGGCTTGTTTTGTGTTGCGCTGCTTGTCGCCTAGCTGGCTGCTTGTCCGTCCGTCCCTTCGCTGATAAACATATATTTGCCGCATCTGTTTGTCGCCGTGTTTGTTTAGCTGTGCGCCCGCCGCCTTGTTTGCTTTGTTTGTAAACATTTCCACCTACTTTGTGTCACCCCATCGACGTGTTGCCAATGCGTCACCGCATCGCAATACACCAACGTCGCACACGCACGCAGCATCGCATTGCAGTCGCACTTACACTGGTTTGCTTCGACTGGAGGCCAGAAGCGACGACAATTGCTGCTTGCTGTCATGTCATGTGACAGCAGTTTTGACTGGGCGTCGGCACTCAAGTCGTGTAGCAGCCCCAGCCGCGGGTGAATTTCCATCTCCCCTCAGTGTTGTTGGCCATTAATGCCTGGGGCGCGAGTTGGGGCGTGTGACTGGTTGAAGGTGTGAGCTGGAATTGTTTTAAATTGCGCTCCATTAAAAATTTATAACAAATATTTATGAACGTATGCACTTGCGTCAAGTATTGAAATACTGTACTCCGACTCTACTCCGACTGTACTCCGACTCTACTTCGACTCTACTTGGAGTCTAATTGGACTCTACTTGGACTCTACTTGGACTTTACTTCGACTCTACTTGGACTCTACTCTACTCTACTCCTACTCTTTCTCCTACTCCTACTCCTACTCGTACTCCTACTCCTACTCCTACTCCTACTCCTACTCCTACTCCTACTCCTACTCCTCTACTCCTACTCCTACTCCTACTCCTACTACTCCCACTCCTACTCCTACTCCTACTCCTACTCCTACTCCTACTCCTACTCCTACTCCTACTCCTACTCCTACTCCTACTCCTACTCCTACTCCTACTCCTACTCCTACTCCTACTCCTACTCCTACTCCTACTCCTACTCCTACTCCTACTCCTACTACTCCTACTCCTACTCCTACTCCTACTCCTACTCCTACTCCTACTCCTACTCCTACTCCTACTCCTACTCCTACTACTCCTACTCCTACTCCTACTCCTACTCCTACTCCTACTCCTACTCCTACTCCTACTCCTACTCCTACTCCTACTCCTACTCCTACTCCTACTCCTACTCCTACTCCTACTCCTACTCCTACTCCTACTCCTACTCCTACTCTTACTCTTACTCTTACTCTTACTCCTACTCTACTCTACCCCCCTTTCCTTGATCCGCTTGAAATATGTGTTGTAACACATGTTGGAAAAATAATACTCTATTCTTGTCTACTCTACTCTATTCTTAAATTTGCATTCGTCTACCTTCACCACAAACGTTCCAAAATAATTCCTTCGAACTTCTGCCATCCATTCTCCTAAAATCTGTCTTCTGTCAAACCAAGAGCTCACCAGTTCTTCCTTCACGGTCCTTTCTTCCAAACTTCAAAGTCCTATTTCCCATTCTTCCAGGTCATATCTTCTATCTTCCATTCTTTACGTTCTTCTTGTGTCTTCAAGTCAATTATACACAAGTTCTGCCTTTAAAGTTCTGTCTTCTAGCCTCCGCATCCATATTGTGCGTTTAATTAAAAAAAAAAAATGCATGTTTTTTAAACTTTTTTTATTATGTAAAAACTTTTGCTAAATTGTGTTAGTTTTTGTTGTGAATTCTTTCTAATGCAACATGTAACTGGTTTTTGTTCCATGTATTTCACTATTTTTTGATGCTGTTGTTTAGGCTTCAGGACATTTTAATATTGAAATTTTAATCACCTCTCTTTGGCTGGCAGCTATTTGTTGATTTTGGCTTTGTTTGGTGTTGTTGTTGTTACACTCTGCACTCTGTTGCCAGGGTTCACTCATTTCAGTATGGAATTTCAAATGCTAAAATAAAACTTCAAATGCTAAAACAAAACATAGCGAAGGACATCCAGGCGTAACTTAACTATGAGTTTTCGTGCGTTCATTCTTTGCCTCATCTCTTGGATCTTTCGTCTATATGATCAGCAATCTGTCCAAGTTATAAAGAAATAAAACTACTACTACTACTACTAGTTTTTGTTCGATCGGATCGCCCGTCCATCTAATCCTATCTTATGCACTTTTTGTTTCTCCGGTTTTCTGTTCATGCGTCTGTCTGATTCTATATTCGACAGATGATGCATAGTTCCAATCCTCTGTTCATTCAGTACTCTCTACCATTGATCTTCCGTGTATTTTTCGATTTAATCCTCTGCTTGTTCAACACTTCCTACAATTGCTCTCCGTGTATCCGTCGGTTCAGTCCCTTAGCTACCAAATTTTCTGTTCGTTTATCGATAGTTTATCGAACCGTCTGTCTCTCCGATCTTTACTCTATTTGATCAAAGTATCATTTCGGCTATTCGATTCCCGACCTGTCTGAACATCTAATTCTACAACTATCAGATCCTGCATCTCTTCGATCTTCCGTCTATTGTACCCTCCAGCTTTCTAATCATTCGGCCGTAAGATCCTTCATCTCTCTCATTTTCTACATATATATTTAATTCCCTGGGCGCTCGATCCCCCACCTGATCTATCCAGCTTTATCTATTTTATTATTTAGTTATTTAATTTCATCTCTTTGATACTCTGACCGTCCGATCCACCATTTTTTCGATCTGCCATCTATTTCATATAATTCAATCATAGGTCTGACTCATTCTCAATTTATTTTAGCCTCCGGCCGTTCAATCCTGCGGCAGCTCGATTCTCCATCTGTCCGATCTTCGATCTATTTGATGCTTTGACCATTCGATTGTCCATCTGTCTGATCATCCAATTCTAAAACCAACAGATCCTGCATCTCTACAATTTTGCATCTATTGCATCCTCCTAATCATTCGGCTGTCAGGTCCTTTATCTCTCTGATCTATCTATTTGATGCTGTGGCCACTCGATCCTTTATTTGCTAGAATCTTTCTCTATTTTATTCTTCAGTCGTCTCATCTTATCTATTTGATACTTTAACTGTCCGATTCACCATGTCTTCGATCTGTCATAGGTCTACCCCATTCTCTATTTATTTTATCCTTCGGCTGTTCCATGCTGCGGCAGCTCGATTCTCCATCTGTTCGACCTTCCATCTTTTTGATACTTTGACCGTTCAATTCGCCATCTATTTGATTATCCAATTCTCTATCTATCGTATCTAAGATCTTCCATCTATGGTATTCTCTGGCTTTCTGATTATTCGGTCGCCAGATCCTTTATCTCTCTGATCTTATATGTATTTGATACACTGGAATCTCGATCTCTTAGCTGTTAGATTTTTGTCTATTTTATTCTTCAGCCATCTCATCTATTAGATACTTTGACTGTCCGATTCGTCATCTCTATGATCTTCCATCTTTTGTATCCTCCGGCTTTCTTATCATTCGCACGATAGATCCTTCATCTCTCTAATCTGCTAACTATTTGATAATCCGGCTGCTCGATCCTTTATCTGTTGGATTATAACACTATCTATTTTATGACTATCTATTTTATGATTCAGCCATCTAATACTTTCACCGTCCGATTCATCATTCCTTCGACCTGCCTGGTATTCGATACTCTGGCTCTAACTCATTCTCTAACTTTTTTATACTCTGGTCATTCATTGTCCGATCTTTCATCTATTTGATAATATGTCCATCCAATCATCGTCCTAACTGATTTTCCATTAATTTATTAATTTTACCTAATTTTTCGGCTGTTAGGTTAGGTTAGGTTGCGGTGGCTGCCTCTATGAGAGACACACTCGGAGGCCTGAAAGGCCCATTGTGATACCACATATTTCACCCGTTTTGAACTGTGTATGCAACACTGTTTTGCCAACATATGTTACAGCACACATTTCAAGCGGGTGGCGAAAAGGGGGGAGGGGACCTACAGTTTTACGCCGAATCCGAACGGCAATTGGCAGTTTTTCGTTCACACTTGGAGGTTTTGCCATTGCCTGCCAAGAGCGCACTTGTGCGATTCTTGTAATTCTCATTCCCTTCATGTGGATAGCGATAGAAGTAGATGAGTTGTTCACCAGCCCGAGCCAGGAATCGAACCTGGAGCCTTTGGTATGAGAAGCCAGCGCGCTACCCGCTGGACTATCGAGGCCGGCATTATTCGGCTGTACGAATAACCATCTTTCTGATCTTTCATTTTTTTGATACTTTGGCAGATAAATATTTCATCCGTTCGATCTTCCATCTTTTTTATTCTTCGGCCGTTCAATCCTGTGGGCATCCGATACTCCATCTCTCGGATCTTCCATCTATTTGATATTCTGTCTGTCGTTTACTTTCCATCTATTTAATCTTTAATCCAACCCAGGGGCGTTCGATACTGAGATTGTTTGATTTTCCATAAATTCTTAACTTCCAACAATCTGTTCATTCCGTTTATTATTTCGCATATTTGTTCGATTCTCCGTATTCCTGTTTATCTGTACCTCCGTTTCGAAACCCAAGAGTCTTTTGTTCTTATGATTCTCTCGATCTGCGTAACGTCCAATTGGTACCTTCGATCTTAAGTTCTTCTGTTTCTTCGGTCATATGATTCTTCGTCTTTTTAATTCTCCATACATACGATTACCCATTCGCCCAATTCCCTGACTGTCTCATACATAGTACGTCTGAACTTTCGACCTTCCTTTTCTTCAATTTATTCAATTCTTCATTGGTTCAATGCAAGTAGTTAAATAAAAGTGACGTCCGTGTAGTGCAGTGTATAAATCAGTCTGCCTGGATCGCTTGCAATCGTTTACTTGTGTTGGTAACACGGCCGCCTAATGGCAACGCCCACGCATTGTTGCTGCCACAGGCGCCGACAGCGCGCGACTGCATATCCGCCTTGTGTGCTGGCATTTTGTCATATTTGCCAAAATGAAAGCGGCTGCAGCCTGCAGGCCTATTTGCACTACTTTATGCCGAAAAAAATTACAAAAAAAACAGTACACTTATTCAAACACACACACACAGACAAAAACGCAAACACTCATTCACACTCGAGTGCTGACGTTGAGCATTGCAAGTTTATTGCAATTCACTTCCGAAGCAGCTGCAACTTTTGGTTCATTCTTTGCAGTTGTTGTTGTTATTGCAATTGTGTCTCTGCCACTTGCAATCTTGCAGTGTTGTCAGTTTTTACGAAAATTCTTTTATTACAAATTTTCACACTGTTCTTATGCTTTTTTCGTTCTTGTGTTATCTTTTTTTCAGACGGAGCTCTCGCACAATCTGCAGCAATTGTCGGAGAAGGCACGTTCCACCACGGAATTTATACAGCGATTAAAAGGCATGAGCGACAAAGTGACGGTAAGTGTGCAGCCGCAACGGAAGTCAAACCGGCTGATTACTTTTACAAATTTCTGCCATTTTCTTTTTTTTTGTGGATAAAGTTTGTGGATAAACGAACAAAAATGGCGCTGGAAAAAAGCCTGCGGACACTTAAGCCGACTGCAACAACAAGCATTCGGAGTTTATACAAATGTCACCGGTTTTAATGTCAAATTTGTAAATGCTTACAACAAATGTAATGTAAACACTAAACCGCACCGCAATTTTGAAACCATTAACCAAAACTCCGCATAGCAATGTGACAGAAAAATATAATAAAAAAAAATTGTAAAAACATTTTTAAAATCATTTGGCAAATATGAATAAAGAATGTAGAAACCGCAGTGCCACTTATTGCAAAAGTTTGCGCCTAATGGCGGCTTTTTGTGCGCATCCAAAGCCATTTCTGCGTACGCGCCGCCGACGCAGTTAATTTCTCCAACTTTTGCTGCTTTTAATTGTGGCTAAAAAAAGAGTTGCGCGCATAATTTGCATCCTTCTTTCTCGCAAATGTTGGTGAATGTAAAAATGTCTAAGAAAATCTTTGCAACTGGCCATCAACGACTTATTTACAGCCTTCAGTAGTTGCAGAGACGAGTTTTGTGTTAGTATCCTTTTCACTTTTAAAAATATAATTTGAACTGAATCATTAAAAGATAAAATCAAAACATTTACGAAAATCCTAAATTTAGTTCATAAAGGGTTAAGTAGATGTGGCTCTGTCATTTCCAATTATAGGCCCATAAACGAGCACATGGAATGGGTATATGGACAGTTCGATGACATCCTGGAGTTGAGCTTCCTTTCGACCATTTGTGTTAAAGTTGTGATTTTGAAAGGACTTTAACTTTGAAAAGTGGAAAGGCCCAACAATTTGAGTACGAAATAACAACTTTTCAATTCGAAACTCTGGCCGGTCGATCCACCAACTGTCCGATCTTCCATTGATTTTACCGTCTGGCCGTTCAATCCTGTCACCGTCCAATCCTCCATCCTGTCCGTTCTTCCATCAGTTTGATGTTCTGGCCGTTCGATCTACTTTTTGTCTTAACCTTCATAATTTTGATTTTCTTACTGTCCAATCCTGCTACCGTCCGGTCATTTATCTGTCTGTTCTAACATCTATTTGATACTCTGGCCATCCGATGCACCATCTGTTTGAACTTCCATCAATCTTATCCTCCGGCTATTTTATTCAACGACCTCTATCAGGTCTAACTTCCATGTATGGTCGCACTCCGACCGTCCGATCTTTTATCTGTTCAAAATTGCATACATTTTATTCCCCAGTTGTCGAATCCTACTGCATATCTCTATTTTACCATCTATTTGATATTATGGCCGTCCTATCCTCCATCTCTCCGCAGCCATCTTTTGCACCCGCCCGATTCTCCATTTTTGTGATCTTTCATCTATTTGATATTCTGGTCATTCCATCCACCACTTGTCTGATCTTTCATTAATTTATTCGGTCGGTTCAGTTTTTTTTTCAGTTTTTTTAATCTATTTGATACTCTGGATGCTTAATCCACCATCTGTCCAATCTTATTTACATCTATTTGATCTTCCGGCCGTTCAATCCTACTGCCTTCTGGTCCTACATCTGTCTGTTCTTCCATCTATGTGATACTTTGTATGATACGTTCGGTTTACTTTTTGTTTAATCCTCCATCTATATTATTTGATCTTTCGACCGTCCAATATATTCATCTGTCCGTTCTTACATCTATTTGATACTCTGGCCATTCGATTCGCCATCTATTTCATCTGCCATCCATCTTATCCCCCGGCTGTTATATCCTGTAACCTCTATCATACCGATCTTTCATGTATAGTCGTACTCCGGCTATTCGATCTTTTATCTATTCAACCTACCGAAAATTGTATCCTCCAGTTGTCGAAACCTACTGTAGTCCGATCCTTCATATCTCCATTCTGCCATCTATTTTATACTCTAGCCATCCTATCCTCCATCTTTCCCATTTTGCACCCTTTCTGTGCTTAGTGCATCCAGTTCTGCAGCCGTTCGATTTTCTATCTTTTCGATCTTCCATCTGATCTATACTCTGGTTGCCCAATTCTTGGCCTTACTGATTTTCTAATTGCATTCGGCAGTTTAAAATCCAACTGCCCGATTTTTGGCCATTTATTTGATACTCTGACCGCTTAATCATTGACCTGACTGATCTTCAATCTGTTTGATCCTTCGACCGTCCAATCATTTGGCTGTCTACGTAATTGTATGTCTTATGTCCGATCTTCCGTTTGCTAAACTTCCGTCTCTTCCGTTTTTAGTTCGCTCCTTCCACTCCTGCAATCATTCATTTCAATCGTACAGTTTTCTGTCTTTCCATGTATCCATTAGTCCATTTCTAAATTTTCGAACTTTAGTTCATTTGCCTCCATTCTTTCCATTTTTTTTTCGTCAAATCCTTCAATCATTTAATTCAATCGTACAATTTTTTGTCTTTCATCAATCCTAAATTTTCGATCTTTAGTTCGTTTGCTTCCGTTTTTGCCGTTTTTAGTTCGTCCAATCCTTCCGTTCTTTCCGTTTTTAGTTCGCCCAATCCATCAATCATTTAATTCAATCGTACAACTTTTTGTCTTCCCATTTATTCATCAGTCCATTCCTAAATTTTTGATCTTTAGTTCATTCGATTCTGCTTCGTTCACTCGAAGGAGAATTCTAAGGAACTTTTATTACCCCTAAATTTCAAAGAAAAGTCTGGACTGTATTAGATCTAATGTAGAGAGTTTTTAGAAGCTTCCAGTAGCGTTTGACTACTGCGTAAAGAATAGTCTATATAAGACTTCTAAGAAAAGCCCAGATTTGACCTTAAGTTATTAGAAAAGCTCAGCCTTGACTTAGAGTCGAAAGAAAAGCCTAAACTAAACCTAGACTCCTTAGAAAAGACTCGACTAGATTTAACCTAAGAAAAACCCCGGCTTGACCCAAACTTATTAGAAAAGCCTTGACTTAGAGTCGAAAGAAAAGCCTTGATTAAACCTAGACTCATGAGAATAGCCTCGATTAGAATTAACCGACTCGACCAGACTTAGGTTAGGTTCTTAAAACTAGACTAGACTTAGACTTCTAAAACTGCTAGATTTCTTGGGAAGCCACTACGACTAGATTTTCGGTAATTGGGCTATAAACTCGCTGATGCCTCTGTCTACTTTAATTTTGTGGCTCTTTTGTGGTCTCTTAGTGAAAGTGGCGACTGGTCTATGGTACAGTGACGGTCTGTTTATAGTGTCCTGAAGCAACACAAGTTCTTGATACAAAAGTCTTTTAGAAGTATTTTTGCCTGCCTTAGATTGCCAAATTTCTTCCAAATGCTGTTCTTATATTTCTTTTTGTTATTCATAAACTTCGCTTTGATGAAAGAAGCCAGTAAGCAATGAGCTCTGTGTCTAATATACGGAACTCTGAATCTCTGAATACTGTAGACTCTTCCTTCCGAACTAGAAATCACCATTTCATTACCGTATATGTCCTTATGTCTTGAAGCTCAGTCACCGACTAGTTAATTTAGATGTTTTGAGTATTCTTTTCCAGACGATTCAGATCACAAATACTTTCACTTTTCTCCAACACACAGTCACTGTTTTTAATGGGATTCTTATATGCCGCCGAGACGGGCAATGATCAAAGAATCTGGAGATTACGGACTAGGAGAGCTGACCCCAAGGGAAATGGTATAAAAGCACGGAAGAAAAAGAAGATTCCAAAGTACGAACCAGGCAGCTGAAGAGAAGACAGCCGACATGACTAAATAGTTTCTTGTAGTCGATTCAGATCAAAAATACTTTTACTTTTCTCTATCAGTCACGTTTCCTATTGGGCCTCCTATAAGTCCCCATACCAAAGTGCGAACCAGGCGCCTGAGGAACGAAACGCATAACCATCTTCTAAATCTTTTTTCTGTGTATTTCAAACACTGATACAGTTTTCTCTATCTACCAGCCATCACACCATTTTGACTTCTTTAAAGCTTCCAGACTATTATAAGCCCCCATTACCAAAGTCCATATAACCCGTCAATCCAGTGCAGCGCCAAGTCTGTCGAGTACACAAAAACAAAAACGAAACCTGTTTAAGAAGTTAACTGTTCGCAATTTTTGCGCGCCGCCATTTTTCTTGGCAACTTAGTCTGTGTGCACACATTTAGGTTTTCCTCGACTCATAAAAATTGCTTTTTAATTTTAATTAAATCGCCTCTCTTACTGCCTTTTGGCATATTTCTTCTGCTTTTATGTGCTTTTCTATTTAATTTTCTGCGATTTTTCTCTCTCTTTTTGCATTCAGGAGTCCTGCATTGAGTTCGAAAGACTGGTAACGGCACAATGCGAAGCCTTAATACAAGCAATACACGACCGACGTGAATACCTACTCGAGGCTATACGCATGGATAAGGATACAAAAATTAGAATATTAAAGGTGAGCAAAGCAACGGCAAAGCGACGGCAATTCATGGAATTGAAAGCCAACGAAGTGAGAAGCGAAAAGTGGAACGTGAGAGCCGTCAAGCCAGACGCAGTTCATTCACAGTATAAGCTTGGTCATTGTTGTTGGCTTTTTTTGATTTTTAATTTTTACTTTTTGTTTTTTAATTAATTTTATTAAATAAATTTTGTTATAAATATTTTGATTTTTACTTTAAAGGATCAGCAATCAAATTGTACAGGCAAACTGCAGCAGACCACCGGACTCATTCAGTTCTGCATTGAGGCCCTCAAAGAGACTGACAGCGCCGCCTTTTTACAAGTAAGTTGACCAAATCAAACAACTTTCGGATAAGCTTTTATTTTTCATATTAGAAAAACTCAAACTTTGTTGCACTGTGTTTTTTGTAATTTTTGTTTTCAACTGGATTTCATATTCAAATTGATTTCGCATTATTTATTTGCAGGTTGGCTCGATGCTGATTAATCGTGTGGCCAATACGGACATGACTTGGCATCAGGAGGTGACCAATGCGGCACCGCGCGTCTCGCCCATTGTCGACTTGACGCTGGATGATGCAGCACTTGTGCGCGCCATCGATAATTTGAATTTCATTCAGATGAAACGTAAGTGCTCTGCCACCACTGCGGCCGGCCGTCGCTTAAATTAGCATTAGGCAGCAATAAAAATGCCAAAAAGTAGCCTCAGTTGAATAATGGCATCCATAGCTAAAACGTACTCGTAGCTCTAACAATTCTTGAGTGATTTGCCCAGTGCGAGGCGAAGCGATTCGGACGCAGCTGTGGCCAAACGTTAATGTAGTCTTGAAGTATTTCGCTTAGGTCAGTCATTAGCGCCGCTAAACACTAATGTAGGTTTTTTCAATAAAACGTAGTGTAAATGTAGACTTGAATGCTTTGGCAATTTCATTAAATCAGCGCTAAGTAATTGAGATATAAATAGATCGACTTGATTGAGCAGCACGAAAGCATTTCACTTATGGCATCAGCTGCGAATGACTGAAAGTGAAACGGTTACAAAAAAAATTTGATGTTCTCCAGCACATTTCGTGCGTCAAAATATTGTCAAATAAATATGTGTAAACATTGAGTTGACGCGTGCAACGAATGCAACAGTGTTGAGGCATTTTGTGTTCCCCTCTGCGGCAGTGTCACAAATTTGTTTGGTGCCAGCTGTGACACCACAAATCACACACAACCACTTAACACTTGATTGTTGTTGTGGTATTTCTGATCAACCCATTCGGCAGTCTACTGTGAAGTGTTGCATTTGTTGTAATTTGATACTTTTGCCGCAGCCAATTCGAAGCCGTTCAAAGCCATTTCAAAGGTGCTGACTAATTTTTGAGGCAGGAACAACTTAATTGTTATTTAATTTATGTGCATTGATATAAGCGTAAATTACATACATATATATACAATTTAAATGTACGTTTTGCTCACTCTCTCTACCATTTGCTCTCTCTTTCTTCCCTCATGCTGCTTTACAAACATAAACAAAAAATAAACCAAAACTCCAAATATAAATCAAACCAAATTCAATTCCAAATCTCTAAACGTAATGCTTGAAACTCTACTACAACAAAAACAATGACAACAAAACGTTTGTTGTTGACTTTCCCCCACCATGCATCCAAATCCATCCATTGCATTCGCGCCGCACATTGCATCACACAACAACACCAAAACACATCAACAATTAATTTGGTATGGTTTTAGCGGTGAAAGACGGCGATGAAAGATTACCAGCAGGTGAGATGCTACCCGAAACTATCACAACAACTATAACCAATACAACACCAACTATCGCCAACACCACCTCTACTATCACCAAATCGACCAGATTAAACGCACCTAACCTAAATTCATCGTCACTCGCTCGTACGCTCCCCATTCAATCAATCATTCATTCATTGGCTCATTGGGTTTTGTTTTTCTGGCTGTCATATGTTAAAAAAAAACAAAACAATTGGCTTGTACTCATTTTGGTTTTATTGGCTTTAAGTTTTGCAAAGATTTCCATGTGTGTGTGTTCTTCTTTATTTGGCTAACAGCTGTCAAATCTTGGCTTTTGTTTTCACTTTCTTTGGGCTTGAATATTTTGCTTTCTATTCATTTAATTTTCATTAAAACCTTTTAAATGTGTTTTAACCAATTCTCAAATATTTACATAGTTTTATTTAAAGTTTAGTTTAAGAGTTTTAAATTCTCATTCAATATTTCTCATTCATTTCATTCTCATTGCTTGTTGCATTTCTCAACTTCAGTTCATATTTGTGGCAAACTTTATGAAATCTTTCAACTCAATATTTCATAAATATTTTAGCTTAATAAATATTTTTGATCTCAGTTTCATTTACTCTTTTGTTTGTGACAGTGTTGGTAAATAAATGTCAAAATTTAACCTCAAATGTGCAAACATTTTGTGCGTTCGTTGATGCATTTTTTATGCATTCATTTTGTTTATTGTTGTTGGCTTTATTATTTTGATTCTGTCTGGTATATTCAATAAACACTTTTGTTGGCAACAACAACAAAAATGTCTTTTAAATATATAGAAATGTTTTCACACACCAAAAATCGACTTGAAACTGGACCTTTTTTTAATGCGTATCAACCGAGTTTTAAACGACTAAAGAAACAAATGGATTAAAATTTTCACACGTTTGCCCCAACACGTATTTTCAAAATTAAACATCGATAGAATTATTTGAAACGACAACTGTATCCAAAGGTTTTTTCCTTGTATTTAATGGACATTTATTTAATTTCTAAGATATTTATATTGAAATGTTTCCACATTACAAAAATTTACTTGAACCCGAACCTTTTTTTTAATGTGAATAAACATAGGTTTGGGAACAGAGTTTTAAAAGACGGAACAAGCAAATGCATTTTAAATATATGAAATTTTAGCCCTCAAATGCATAGGTTGGTCCCAAGGTGGGGTAACACCTAATTTCAAATTGAACCTCGATAGCATTTTTTTAAACGACAACTAAATCCAAAGTTTCTTTTCTTGGACATTTCTTTAATGGACATGTTCTGCAAAGTGGTTTTCTGGTAGTAACTTGCTTTAACCCATTTCGTACCAATATTTTGAAGAAGGTTTTATTTTGTAATTTTTGTAAAAAGTTATTTGAGAAGCCTTTGCCTTGCACGCGCCTTCCCAGTTGGTCTCCCCAAGAGATGAGAAGGTGTCATCAGTTTGTCCTTCCCCCAGGGACACGATCTGCTTCTTGGCTATGGACCTTTAACTATTAACTACATCGAACACTTTTTTCGTTGTAACTTTAACTTTTCGTTGAGTCTTAACTTTAAAAGTTATTTACATGAAATTTATAAGCAGTATAGATGTTTAAATGCTTTTTCACCAGAAGTCACTTGTATAAATTTAGCTTTCACGGTTTCCAGGATATTCAAGGATAAACATTTAATTGAGCTCCTTCATATCCTTTTTCATTAAATTTTTCCAAAAAGCATATTGTGTCATTGTCTTCATATCATTAGCTTTCATTTGACGTAAAAACGTAAGTTTGACATTTGAGTCAAAAGATATGATGTTTTAAAAGTTTCAGTAAGGGGCATTAAGCCGCCATCTTTAAACTCAATTTAAAAAAAAAACTCGAACATTCCGGGAAAAATCCCTTGGCACTTTTTCATCTACTGAGGTCCTCTATCGAATGATATGGGTTTGACCTTGTCCCTTTTTTCAGCGTTGCACTGTGTATTTAAAAATGAAAAACCGTTAAAATTACCGCAATGGTATTTCTAGTACAGTGTTCATATAGTTTCTTGTTCCTTCGTATTCGATACTCGTGGCCAATGCAAACATAGCCAACGATTTGTTAAGCACTTTCTTCGCGGATACCTTAAGGGCCGCTAAAAGGTTAACATTCCACAAAAACCGTTTGGAACCACTTGAATTGGTTTGAATATAAAGCGAAGATCCACATAAAGTAAAAAAAAACCTCGTTAACTGAAATTCCATTGGCCAATCGCTGCTGAATCACAAGAAAATGGACACATTTCTGAGTGGGTGATGACTAGATATCACTTACGACAACGATGTTCAAGTCAGGATTGAGCGTCGGGAAGATTTTGCTGTTTGTTTGATGAAATTGACCGGTAATCATATACTATGACTTGCTCCGCCACACCCAAACCTTGAAGGAAGCAATCTCTCAGAAGCAATGGCCTGCTTAGGACAATAGGAGAGGAATCATTTGCTATGAGTAGCTGCTCTATGGACAAACTCTAACCTCGGACGGAGTGCCGCCACTGTGTGGCCTAACCCCACGGTGCTCAAAAGCACAGCGTAGCAAAATTAAGCGTTGATAAGCGTCCCGAGAGACTAGCTCCCGGTACCTATTGGAATAATGTAAATGGGACATTACTCCTCCTTGGTAGGGATCGAAGCCTATCTAAACCTCTGCCGTGCTATGGGTTTTAAACGCACCCGGTTTTAAACGCAACTCCACGTCGAGACGGAACAATGGCACATTGAATGTCGACTTTTTAACGTGAGTGAGAACAATGGGACAGTGCGAAGAAAGCAATGGCCCAGAAGCAATAGCCAGCTTTGACCAATAGGAGAGGACTCATTTACCATGAGCTGCTCCCCTACAGCCAAACTCTTATTTCGGGCATGTACTGTCAACAATGGAAGCAACCTTCCAGAAGTGGACAGAGATTTGCCAGAAGCTAAAAGAGTTTGGTTGGGATGTTCTTATTATGCATTTACCTTATACCAAGCCTGGCACCATGAATGATTGAACTGGTGAAAAATTTGACTCCAACGAAGTTTGTGAAATCTATGGTACCAGTGTTTTTCCAATAGGGACAAGGGTTTCTATGAGGCAGACAATGAAATTACCTTCAAACATACAACAAGTTGTTCGAAAACGGTAAGGTTTTTTACTTGTTCACTCCTCTCGGGAGCAGAGGGCCTCTACAAGACATTGCCTTGTGTATTGGTTGTTGCCTCCGATGTTGTTGCCATCTGTTGTGTAAAGAAGGTAATAGCAGGATGGTTGGGGACTTCGCTAAGTTCGGTTTGGAGCGCTGTTTTCGCTAATGCTCGCTTGCCTCTCTGGGTTTTTTAATTTTGTATTTATAGAGATGGAAAGCATTGAAAGACAAAACCCCGTCAGTGTGGGACTTTAACCTCACAAAAACCATCTCTTCTCGTCCTTTGACCCACCTTTACAGGTGTCGCTGGTGCATCGTGTAGCTCCATATAACGGTGCATATTTGATCTTAATTGAATCGTTCTAATGGAGACTTCAATTCAAGATTCTCTCTTCAAGACATCAATTTCTTGTAAAATTGTAAAAAATTGTAAAAATTGTAAAAATGGATTTATTTTTACTACAACTTGTGTCTAATTGCAAAAATTTAATTTTAATTTCATATGAAATTTTCAGTTTGAAAATTTTCAAATCTAATGTTTTTAATTGTTCCTATCACTTAAAAGCGGCTATTATTAACTTTGCCATTTGTGGCTTTTACGTTTTCTAACCTCATTTCGACGGCACTTAATTAGCGAACGTATTATTTTACCCGTTTGTGGTGGTGTCTTACTTTACAGCAACAACAACAATAATAACAACAACAACAACTGCAACTCTGTTCCTTGTGCACCTTTGACGTTATGTGGGTAACGGTAATTTGCCAGCACTGTAGGCGGCTTGTTTCGTTTCCGTTCTAGTCTCGATTTCTTTGCGTTGGCAATTTTACATTACTTTAGCTTTAGACTTTGGTTGGCTTTTGAGTTTTCATTTCTCTATTACTCTTTCGTTCTATCCTTTCGTACGTTTTATGCTTTTCCGTGTTTTGTTTGATATAATTTATCGTTGCGCTGGCTCATAGTAATTAAAGTATCATTGTGGCAATTTTAATTCCCGCAACATGCTAACAATGCGCACACACTCTCTCTCTATCTCTCTCTCTCTCTGATTCGTACTGTGGCAACGGCATTGTTGTTGCAGCGCCATTGACGCCCACCATCATACCGGAGGACTGTTCGGCAGAGAATAATTCCGTTACGGTGGCGTGGCAGGCGCCCAGTCACTCGTTCGTCGAGGGCTACGTACTGGAACTGGACGATGGTAGCGGCGGCGAGTTTCGGGTAAGT
The DNA here is from genome assembly GCA_963971225.1 of Melieria omissa. Classification (NCBI taxonomy): domain Eukaryota; kingdom Metazoa; phylum Arthropoda; class Insecta; order Diptera; family Ulidiidae; genus Melieria; species Melieria omissa. The sequence goes on along the minus strand of OZ020267.1, from coordinate 128,975,307 downwards.
AATGTGACTAGTAATGCGACTAGTAATGCGACTAGTAATGCTGCATATTCAGTCTAGTCACAATTTTTAACTCGAATTCTTTTTTTGTCCTCTGTTTTGTGCAGGAAGTGTACTGTGGCAAGGAGACAATTTGCACCGTCGACGGCCTCCATTTCAATTCCATGTACAATGCGCGCGTAAAGGCCTTCAACAGCGCCGGCGAGGGCGAGTACTCGGAGCTTATTGGACTGCAGACAGCGGAAGGTGAGCACCGAACATTCTGGACTCATTATGAAATTGAAATTGAAAGTACTTGCAACGTATTTGCGCTATTTTTCCCCATTCAATTATGGCGCAACTTGAAGTGTCACCATGGTAGTAAATATTTATGTATGTGTGTGTGTGTGAGTGTGTTGGCACAGAATAATAAATAAATAGCGTTGCGCCCAAATGGTTGAGTGCAATGAAGTGGCGGCCTCAACGGCTGTCAGACTTTGGCTTAATCCTTTTTACTGCCGCCGCAGCTCTAACTAACTGCAAACAACCGCTACTCCACCCTATGCTGTCAGTGGTTGTTGCCGGCGGGGGTCGTTCTCTTCATCACTTCACCGAGTGAGACTGACAGCTTTGCATGCCAAGCAGCCGTTGACCTCTTTTGAGTTTTACGCTCCACAACGAAGCTCCGGAGTTGTACTGCCGCTTTGCCTCGAAAGAAGACATACAAATCGACGGTTGGGGCAACTGAACTGTTGGGTGGAGGGCGGCAGTTGTCTTTTGCCGCCGACATTTGTAATCAAAATGTAGAATTCACCTTGATTGATGTGACTGGTGGCTTTTGCATTGGCTTTGGCTGCCAGGTAATTGCCAAGCGAAACTCGCTCACTGCGGCCCCAAACCTAAACATACACACACACACACAGAAAGACAGTAGCCATGCAAACTGCATCGCTTTGAGGCCCTTTTTCGCTTCCCGCTTGCTGGTTGTTGGTTGCGGTTTGTTGGGGCTGTTTTGTTGGGGCATGTCGCTGCTGATATGGGTTGGGCGTGTTTATGATTATGGCGCGAAAAGTTATTTAATTTCAGAAATTGCCTACGTCGCTTTTGCCGCACCGTTAATTCTGTTTGTCCGTCTGTTTAGCGTTTGATTTTTTGCAATTTGCAACTTTAAATTGATTATTTTCGTAAAATGTTTAGCGAGTTTGAGCGGATGAGCGTTGAAATGAAAATTAAAATTGGCAAATATAATTAGCCATGCAATTAAATTATGGTTGGCGGTTAGCAGTCGATGGGAGACTGAAATTTACGACCGATATCAATTAAAGCTTAAGGCGCTTAAAAGTGATTAATCGATAATTAGCGCATTGACCAGGTGTGAGATATTTATGAAAAATTTAAATAAAGCTTGTAAAGGTAAATTTATGACGTTGATTTTGAGTTTATGTAGGAGATTTTTTATGAAGATTTTAATCAATATTTATTTACATAAAGAGGTTAGAAAAAGTGCAGCAAATTGCGTTGTTAAGAAGGTAGATGGATGTGAGAGAGAGCCCAAAAGATGGAAGATTGTACTGTAGGCTCGAGAAACAGAATAAGAGAGGAGAGAGTAACTAGTAGTGGTTTTAAAAAGTGTATAAGTAAGGAAAATAAGGGGCTACTCATTCGCCTGTGCAAATTTTCCATACTCTGTTAAGAATTTCAAAAGGTGATATAGCGAGAAGATAATGGAATTCGCCCTTTATCATAGCATCTGACCCAGTGGCAAGGACACGTGCTCAAGAAGATTTTGGCTTTTAACATACTTACTTTTCAAGAAAATTCTATATAAATTTTCAAGGATTCAAATTTTCAAAGGACCTTTTTCATATCCTTTTTTTACAAATAGATAAAAATCAATTTTATTTAAATTCTTGAGCCTTTCCTCTTTCATTTGCTATACATATCGCCATATTTTAATGAGGTTAAGTATTTTTAAAATTTTCTTAATGTTTTATCCCCTTCAAAATTTTTAAGTTCTTAAAGGGACAAAGGATGTCGAAAATAAAAACTGAGTACGCAGTATTACTATGTTTGGTCTCTAGTTTTACGCGCATATAAATTTTTTCCGGTGTAAAATTTTTTTTTGTCGCATAACACATATTTCATGAAATGTGTAGGCAACACTGTTTTTTCCAACAGCACACAGCGAATGGGAGAAGGGGGACCTACAGTTTAACGCCGAATCCGAACAGCAGTTGACAGTTTTTTTCGTTCTCACTTGGAGGTTTTGCCATTGCCTGCCAAAAGCGTACTTGCGCCATTCTTGTAATTCCCATCAGCTTCATGTGGATAGAGATAGAAGTAGATAAGCGTTTCATCAGCCCAAGCTAGGATTCGAACCTAGGGCCTCGGAATCAGAAGCCAGCGCACTACTCACTGGATTATCGAACCCGACTTTTGGGTTCAAACTCTCCCCTAATATATGTTTGTATCAAAAAATTCTGCGTGGCAAATAGTCTTAGTCTCAAAAGCGGCATACGAAACAAACTTTATCCCCCAAATTATATCCTGTGTGTGCTTCCGATTGGAATCCAAAGGACACAAGCAGAGAAAATGCTCTGTGCTGTCAACTTCCTCCAGAAAGGTAGTGAAAATTTGCCCCATGCACTGTGTCCTTAATCCAACCGTCCGGCAGTGATGTTTCCTCTTCAATTTCAGGAAAAAATTCACCCTGTCTTTCTTTAAATCCTAAGAACGAGCCCGGAAAGACTGTTTCCATATATTCATGGACGGACTCCAGAACAAAACAAGGTTCCGAATCTAATGGCTACATAGAATCATTTGGGGCTCAAGGGTCTTTTGCGGTATGCTAGCAGGTATCTTTGTGAATCTTGATCACAAAAGCAGTTGAAGGGACAAATTCAACTGTATTTGTAGCGACTGCCAAGACGTGCGCTTGGACCTTGACCTTGCATAGTCTTGCATCTACATCCACAATAGCCAAGTCCAGCAAATTCAAAAAAATATTATTATTGCAGGTAACAAGACCTCAGACTTCTTAGCTAGAATGGTTTCTTAGGCCTTAGGCCTTATTTATTTGCCCTGAATTGGCCCATTTCAACCCAGGAGCGAGCATGTGGAATTTCATTACAGTCTTCAGGATCCGAAATTAAATGATTTTTCAACTTAAGAATTGAGAAAAAAATTTTAAACTATTTTGTGTTCTGTGGTGGTCGAAACAACCTTTGATCTTTGAATGAATCGTCCAGTGGCGCAATGCCAAGTCAAGTCCAGATCTTCAAATGCAGTAAAGTCTGTATTTTGTAAGACCAGAGCAGGGCAGTTGTATAGTTGATGCTGCACAAACTATGAACTTCTTACTTTCTATGTACATTTTTTATTTGGCAAACACTTGCATCAGTCCCAAACAGAGGCACACAGACAGAACACAATAGCGCCACTCACACACAAACACACCCATCCACCCACCAACCCATCCACCAACACAACAGAACATAAATAGTCAGCTAATAAAACGCCAATAAGTACTCAACTTAATAACTGCGTCGCAAAAATAATAACATAAAAATTCAATCATATAATTGAAGCATACTTTGCGGTGCGCCGCAGCACCAACAAACAAACAAACAGATGAGTAAACAAAATATATAAATTTTTCTCTAACGCTGCACTCGAAACAGTGCTCACCGTTGTCTATTTTTCCGCCACTTATGCTTCGCTTTTTTCAAATTTTTTTTCCAATTCTAATTTTTGTTCTCGTCTCTTTTCAGTCGCCTGGTTTACATTCGATCCGATATTGAGCGGCGGCGCCGGTTCGGGTCTCATCTTCAGCAAGAACAACGCCACCGTTTCGGTGGAGGGTTGGGAGCATCGTGTCGCATTGGGTTCGGTGGGCTTTTCGCGCGGCGTTCACTACTGGGAATTCACAATTGACAACTACACGGCGGACACGGATCCGGCGTTCGGTGTGGCGCGCATCGATGTCAATCGCAATAAAATGCTGGGTGAGTAGTTAGTGGCCACTTGTCTTGTTGCTACTTCAGTGTGATTAGAGAAGAGGTTTGATGGTTGGCAGCACTGTTCCAACTACTGATATAAAGTGGGCATGGTTTCTTGTGAGTCTTTCCTTCTTTCTTCTAAAATATTTCGACAATGTTCGTTTTTACACTCCCTTTTGAACTACGCACTTTTCTTTCTAAAGTGAAAATTACAGCCAGATAGAAATCCTTCTAAAGCAAATTTTAAGCCATCTGTCTGCGAGAACCTGAAATTCTTTCGTATCAATAAAATAGGTGTTTTCAATATCAAATTGTTTTACATAATTTTCGGAAATTTTTACCAGAGAGCAGAAACTAGAAAAACACCAGAAAATGTTTATTTGCAAGGATTTTCAGCTCATGAAAGAAAGTATAAACTTTAAACGAAACAAATTTATTGTTGTACTAATTTGAAATTTTGTGACGATTTTCATTTCAAATATTTGTAAATGTGGTTGCCATATCCAAAATCGTCCTTTGATTTCCCTTCTTGTTTATTTTTTACATAAAATGAACCATTGACAGTTGTCATAGCTGCTAGCTTGCAAATTTGTACTGATTTTCTGTTCATTTACTTTTTTCTCCATCCTTCTCGTTGTGAAAGCATTTCTCTCAAAAATTTTCTTACAATTCTGCAATTTTTTACTGAGAAAGTTCGTGAACAAACCTCATTTGTATTGGTTTTCATTTCCTTTTTTTTTACTTTCCTTCTCTTTGTGAGAGCATTTCTCTCAAGTTGTTTCTTACGCTCTTCTAAACATTTTCAGCAAACCTAATATTTTCCTAAGAATGATGTTAAATTTCACTTCGTGGATAGTCAGGCAGCTCTTAGACCGTTGAAATCAGCCATAGTGAAAACGATAATAGCTCAGAATTTCCGTAATTCACTTTGAGGCCCCACTGTCTCAATCTCTGCTGGGTTCCGGGTCACCCGAAGGTGGTAGAAAGTAGGGCAACAAAGAAGATGGGCAGAAAAGGTCGCCTTGCACATCATCGAAGTGGATAACTCTGTGTTTTCTTTGATATGTGACGCGTATGTGAATATGGATAGGTTCACCAACAAGGATACTGGGTCCTTTTGGCGTAGCAAGACCAATTGCGGTATCTGCTGGGCTCTATGACTCTCTGTCCACGAGGAAAAGGTGTTTTGTGTTGTTTCTAAGTGGAACCTCCATTCGAAAGCTCGTTGGAATTAGCGTAGGACTTTAAGTTTTGGTTCTATGCTTATCGCATTCGGCTTTTCATTTAGTGATGTCTGGTGAAGCTGTGGAGAGGTAAAACACAACAACGACAAAACACTTCTTGTTTCACTGCTCGGTTCTACAAGAGCGCCGACTTCGTACTCTGGGGTCAAGATTCCTAATGGACCTGGCTAGCAAAATCTTGAATTTGTTCTTCTTCATTAAGAGGTCGAATTAGTTTGCCCTCATTGAAACCATGAAGAACATTAGAGGAAAACAAGAAGAGACTCGATATGGAAAATTTTGGACTCCGAGCCTAAAACCTAACCTCAATCTTTCTTATCGAACATAACCTTCTCGTCTATATTGATTTTGGGTGCAAAATTTGATTTGATTTTTGGCCTCCGAGCCCAAAGCCTAACCTCAATCTCGCTTATCTAACCTAACCTTCACATCTGTAGTGATTTTTGGTCCAAAATTAGATTTGATTTTTGGTCTCCGAGCCAAAACCTAACCTTCACATCTGTATTGATTTTTGGTCTAAAATTTTATTTGATTTGTGGCTTCCAAGCCAAAAATCTAACCTCAATCTTTCTTATCTAACCTGACCTTTATATATGTATCGATTTTTGGTCCAAAATAAGATTTAATTTTTGGCCTCCGAGCTAAAGCGTGACCTCAACCATTCTTATCTAACCTAACCTTCATATCTGTATTGATTTTTGGTCCACAATAAGATTTGATTTTTGGCCTCCGACCTAAAACCTAACCTCAATGTTTCTTATCTAATCTAACCTCCACATCTATATTGATTTTTAGTAGACAATTTGATATGATTTTTGTAATCACCTCAACGTAACCTCAACGTTTCTCATCGAACTTAACTTTCACGTCTATATTGATTTTTGGTCCAAAATAAAATTTGAGTTTTGGTCTCCGAGCCCTAAACCTAATCTCAACCTTATCGCACCCAACTTTCAAATCTATAGTAATTTTTGTTTCAAAATTTGATTTGATTTTTGGCCTCCGAGCCAAAACTTAACCTCAACGTTTCTTATCCAAACTAACCTTCAGATTTATAGAAAATAATCTTCACATTTATAGTGATTTTTGGTCCAAAGTTCGATTTGATTTTTTGCTTCCGTGCCAAAACCTAACCTCAACCTTTCTTATCGAACCTAACCTTCACATTCATAAAGATTTTTGGTTCAAATTTTGATTTGATTTTTGGTCTCCGAGCTAAAACCTAACCTCAATCTTTCCCAACTAATCTGAGTAATGATTTTTGGTCCAAAATAAGATTTAATTTTTGGCCACCGAGCCGAAACCTAACCTCAACAGTTCTTATCTAACCAAACTTTCATACCTATAGTGATTTTTGGTCCAAAATAAGATTTGATTTTTGGCCTCCGAGCTAAGACCTAACCTCAATCTTTCTTATCTAACCTAACTTTTATATCTAAAGTAATTTGTAGTCCAAAATTTGATTTGATTTTTGGCCTCCGAGCCAAAACCTAACCTCAACGTTTCTTATCTAACCTAACTTTCTCATCCATATCGATTTTTGGTCCAAAGAACTGGCGAACGGTAAATTAATTCACAAACTTGCAACACTGATTGAATTTTTTGGTTGAAAATTCAGTTTGAATTATTATTTTTTTTTATTTATCACTGAAATCTACAGACAATTTTTTTTCAGTGTGCACAGTTCAGAGCACAAAACACTTGTTGTTGAGCGTAACTGATGCTAAAACGCATTAAAAACTTTGCCAACGTAGGCGACAGCAATGCAACTGATAGTTGCCAGATTTCTAATGTCGTCTGTCTTGTAAACTTTCAAGTGTGCGGCAGAAGCGCTTCAACTTACCTTCCAACGTTTGGCAACAACAAAACCATCGCCAGCAACAAATTCCAGACGGTGACATAAAACGCGAACGCCGACACTGAAATTTTAATTTGAAAACTTGCACGTGTCGAGTAACGTGCGGCCAAGATGCCAAAACTTGGCCGTAAAGGCTAAAGCGACACCGTCAGCTCGGCACGTTGGCTTCAATGCAATTTTCTACTTTAAACAAATATTCGCCCAGCGGAAAGTTGAGGCGATTTCAATTTTAATTATTAGTCTCGAGCGGCGTTGCCTTCTTGCCGTCTTCTGTCGCTCTGATGCGTTTGTTCAGCTCAGAGTGTTGCAACCCTCTGATCTGATTTCGAATTTGTTTATCTCTTTGCGTCATGCAGCAGTCTGTCGCATTTTCCCATTGCTGCTGCTATAAATGTTATTGTTTTTGTTGTACGCGTTGTTATTTATTGGTTTGCCTAAACTTTGGCATTTTCTTGCATCATTGTTTTTGTTGTTTCCTCAACAACTGGCAGCCGGCTTCCGTTTCCGTCGAGTTGTCTGATTCACCTTATACCAGCAAAGTTTGTTGTTTTTTTGTTTGCTGTTTTTTATTTGTTTTTTTCTAACGATGTGCACTTTTTGTCTATCAATTGTTGTCGTTGTTGTTGTCTGCTTGACAGCACTTTGCGATTGCATTGAAATTGGCATTTGTTTTTGTTTGCTTGTTTGTTTGTTTAGTGCGTAAGTTTGTTCCGGCCTTAATGACGCGGCGCGAAATTGTGACGCCCCGCTCGTCGCTTTTTCAGTGCGCCACAACAATTTCGCAAATGAAAAAGTTTCTTATTAGCGTTTCGCTGCTCACAACTTCAACACAAACTTCAACTTCAAGTGGCGCGCTTCGTGCATGTGGCATCGCATTGTGTCACTTTGGCAAATCGATTTCCGTAATTTTTGCTCAACGCAGTTTTTTGTTATTGTTGTTGGCTTCTCTTCAACGTTTTATTTATTTGTTTCTTGCTTATTTTGTTTCTTTTGTTTACCTTTTTTTGTCGTCAATGCCTCAATGACGCGCCAATTTTTTCAATCTGTGCACCGCATTAGCGCTGGAAAACTTTTCCGAGCGCCTTTTGCTGTATCGGCGGTTTCTGTGAGCTTTTTACATGCTTTTCTGAGTAATGTTTTTTGTTTTTGGATTTTTTTGTTACTTGTAAAGTGATTTTCCCACTTACGCTTTGCTTTTCAAGTGCCAATTGAACGTTTTCCAATTTGGAAAATTTCACTCAAACAGCTGCTAATTGTAAAGTGAAGTTTTCTTGTTTGGCTGGCAGAGGACGTTGTGTCGCCTTGGCTGCGAGGAAACGAAAAGGATGAGTTAATTTTATTGAGCAAATTTTGTTTACGAATTAAAGACAATATATCAGCACTTTGTTAAATAAATGAAAAGATTTTAATAAGAAAATTAAATCTCTCACTAAAAAGAAACAAGAGTAAGAAACGATTTTTTTTTATTTTCTACATCAGTTACATTTGTGTCTAACATGTGAGTGAAGTCAAGTGAGGTTAAGTTATGTAGGACTAGGAGAGCACCGCGGTTTTGTATGCAAGGTTAACCTCAATAGGGTCAATAAATCAAGTTCTTCTTAACCCTTTGTTGACCCCATCAGATTTGTATAGAAAAAGAAGTATTTATTAGTTTCTTATTTGATCGTCTTTTACCACATTTGAAGTCAAAAGGCCCACAAAATCTTGTTTCTCCATACAAATCATTGATCCCGTCAGATTTTGATAAAAAAAAAATTGTCAAAATATTTATCACCAAAAATAGAATACAAATAGAAAAAAATAGAACTTTCACCAAGTTTGAAGTCAAAACGCTCGTAAAATCTTGTTTCTCCATACAAATTTTTAGCCCATTGTTGACCCTGTAAGATTTTGTTTGTTGAAGTTAAGTTTGAAGTTAATGGGCCCATTAATTTATGTTTTTCACAGTTTCTCCATACAAGTTTTTAACCCATCGTTGACCCCGTCAAAATTTTCCAAAAAAACCCTTATTATTTATCTATCACCAAAAATACTTTCACCAAGTTTAAAGTCAAAAGGCCAATAAAATCTTGTTTCTCTATACAAACTTTTAACCCATTGTTGATCCTGTTACATTTTGATTTTCAAAAAAATTATTAACACGTGTCGAATTATTTCTCACTAAGAGTATTTTCACCAATTTTGAAGTCAAAATGTGTAAAAAATCATATTTCTTCTTACAAGTACAAACTTTTAGCCCTTGGTTCACTCCTTTACGTTTTGATTTTCAAAAAAATAAAAAAGGTGTCAAATTAGTTTAGATTAGATTTGAAATGTTGGTGACTTTGAAGCCAATAGGGTCATCGGTTCATCGTTTTTTGTAGTTTTCTCGTGTATGAACTTTAACCTTTTGTTAACCACTTTAAATTTTGATTTTCGAAATAGTAAGAAAAGTGTCTATTATTTTTCTGTTAAGTGTTTTCACCAAATTTGAAATCAGAAGGCCCATTAAACCGTGTTTCTTCCTACAACACCTTAACCCATGTTTTGCCCCTTTTAGACCTCGAATTAAAAAACAAAATCCGTTTAAGCGGAGGTTTATTTGAAAAAAAGCCTACAATTCATGAACTGGCCGAAGGTGAATCAGTCAGTTAGTGAATCAGTCAGGCAGGACAAACAATTATTTAGTACCATACAGGGTCTTCACTATTTTCTAGTGTTTAAAAAAAGTCATTTTTCAAAATTCGCCGTCAAAGAATCTACAAATTCTCTTTTAAGTTTTGGCTTGTGTTCTTCGAAATCTGTCCTACATTTTTCCTCAAATTTTGCCTTAAATGCTTCTTAAAACCCTGGTTTAGTTTCTTTAATTTCTGCCCTAAATGCTTTTTTAAATACCGTCTTAAACTATTCTTTCAGTTCGCGGTTCAGTTCTTCTTCAAATGATGCCTTGACTTCTTCTTTCAATACTGGCTCACATTTTTCTTCAGATTGTGGTTTCAGTTCTTCTTCAAATCCTGCCATTAATTCTTCAAAAACTGTCTGACATTTTTGTTCAAATTGTGATTTTTCTTCTTTAAATTTTGCCTAAAGTTCTTCAAATTGTGCCTTAACTTCTTCTTCTAATACTGCCTCACATTTTTCTAAAAGTTCTTCCAAAAATTCTTCATGTTTTGGTTTCATTTCTTCTTCAAATTCTGCCAGAAGTTCTTCTTCAAATTGTACCTTGACATCTTCTCCCAATACTGCCTCACATTTTTTTTTTGATTTTGCCAAATTTTTTCTTCAAATTATATGTTAAAGTCTTCTTTGAAAACGCTTAGGTTTTTTAAAATTTTGATTTGAGTTAATGTTTTTTGCCTAAAATCAAAAACGAATTCTGCCATAATTTTGATTCAGGTCCTACAATTTCTGCGTCATGTCTTGATTTCTTCTAAGACTACCTCACAAATTTTGTATCAAAGTCAAATCAATCAGTTCTTCTTCAAATTTTGCCATTAATTCTTCAAATCATGCCTTGACTTCTTCTCCCAATACTGCTTCACACTTTTCTTCTGCCAAATTCTGCCAAAATTCTTCTTCGAGTTATGGTTAACATTCTTCTTTGAAATCTGTTTTACATTCCTCTTACAATTCTGTCTTCAGTGTTTCTTCACAATTTTGTTTAAAATCTCCCATAATTCTTCATTAAATTGTGGTTTATTTCAATCTTCGAAATCTGTCTTACCTTCTTCTTCAAGGCCTATTTTAAGTTCTTCTTTGAATGCTGCCTTAAACTTTTCATCAAATTTAAGTTTAAGTTCTTCAAATTCTTCTTCAAATACTTTAATTTTTGACTTGAGTTAATTTTGAAATGCTGTCTTAAATCTCCAACAAAATCTTCCATAATTCGTTTTCAAATCATGGTTTAGATTTTTCTTACTTTCTTGTTCAAAGTTCTTTGAAGTACTTTAAATCAGCCTTAAACTCTTAAATAATTCTTTAAATTTTGACGACTTCATTTTCACATTTTCCCTTAAATCTCCAACAGAATCTGTCATAATTCTTTTTAAATCATGGTTTAGATTTTTCTTTGTTTTTCTTACTTTCTCCTTCAAGTACTTCTTCAAATTTTGACTTGAGTTAATTTTTAAATGTTGTCTTAAGGCTCGAACAAAATCTGTCATAATTCTGGTTTAACTTCTCACAAATCTGCCATAATTCTTTTTCAAATTCTGGTTTAGATTTTCTTATTTTCTTCTTCAACTTCTTTAATAGTTCTCCAATTTTGAAGAATTTCATTACATCTCCTAAACTTCTCCAAAATCTGCCATAATTCTTTTTCAAATTCAGGTTTAAGTGTTCTTACATTCTTCTTCAAGTTCTTCTTCAAATTCTCATTCAAGTTCTTCAAAATCAGTCATAAACTTTTAAATAATTCATCAAATTTTGATTTGAGTTCAGTTTTTGCCATAAACAAAATCGGCCATAACTCTATTTCAAGTTCTCCAAATTCGGCCACTAATTCTTCTTCAAATCATGACTTCATATCTTTAAAAATTACCTTCAAATCTTTTTCAAGTTCCGTAATAATTTCTTAAGTTATTTAGTAACTAATCGAAATTCTCAAACATTTCTAATTGCAGGCAAAGATGAAAAGTCCTTCGCCATGTACATCGATCGACAGCGCTCCTGGTTCCAGCACAACTCGGTGCACGAGCGACGCGTCGAGGGCGGCATCAGTACCGGCAGCACGATTGGCGTTCTGCTCGACTTGGAGCGGCACACGCTCAGCTTTCTGGTCAACGAGATGCCGCAAGGTTCGGTGGCATTCCGCGACCTCTACGGCGTCTTCTATCCGGCGGTGAGCATTAATCGCGGCGTAACGCTGACGCTGCACACAGCGCTGGACGCTCCCAAGATGGACTACTACTGAGTGGCGGCCAGCCGCCGAGGCGCCATGTAAATATTCAGTTCTTATGATTTAACTACTTCAGTAAGTAAGCAAACTCGGGCCAGTGTTGAATATCGTCGTTGGGCGTTCGTAGTGAATGTTGGTCGACACATATCTGCAGCAGTAAATGACTAACTTGGTATCAAATCTGAATGAAAATGTGGCAGCAATTGCTGTGCTAAATCGATCAAGTTGGACGTTGTACATTTGCCACAGTAATTTTAAGTGCGTTATAACTAAATGTAGAAAATACCAAATCAAAATGTTCAGAAATATTCGGCTTTGGCTTCGGCTTTGGCTTGTCGTAGTTAAGGCTTGCGGCTTGTCTGACAATTAGTCAGAGAAATGCAAAATCTAAGCACTTCAAAGCGTGAATGTTTCTTGCAAAAAAATACAAAAAACAAATCTTTAGTGTAGAGCAAATAATTATTCAAAATAATGTAAAACGAATTGTAAAGCACACAAAAGTATTTATGAACTTAAGCCAAATGACAATTTTAACTTTAAATTAAAGAATTTTGCAAAATTAAAACAAAAATTGCAAAATAATTGAACTCTGCAAAAATCGCCAATTAAGTTGTAACAAAAAAATAACAACATTCACTCACACATTGGAGCACTCACAAGTGTTCGCCACATTTCAACAGTTTTTGTCAGTTGTGCTGACTGAAAGTTTTTCATGTGTGACACAAATAAGCAAAAATCATACCAAAAAGCGAAAAACACGCAAACGAATTGAATATTCAATAAATTAAAAAAAACGCAAATAAATGCGGTTAAAATTGCCCATCGATGCAGTCAAATGCGCTGACATGGCAAATAACATCAAAAAGAACGTTAAAGAATTTAAATAAAATAAATTAAAATTACACTTGTACAAAGTATTTCACACAAAGCGAGAAAGTAGCAACAAAGAGAAAAATTCGATATGATTTTACTGCTAAATAAAATTCAATGTTGCATGCAGCAAGTTTTGCTTAAAACCCAGAATTGAAAAATTGTGCAAAATTGCAATGCAAAGTAAGACAAAATTTCCAAAAACCAAAAAACTATTTACCAAAATTAATAAAAATTGTAATGCAAGAAAGAAAATTACAAACCAAAAAATACAAAATTCAAAACAAAAAGAAACAGGATTCCAAAAGTAATACAATTTAAAAGAAAATTAAAAAAAAAGTAATGCAAAAAAATTATAAAAATAAAAAAATTGAAAATAATTCAAATTCGGATACAAAAAATTTAAAAGAACTATTAAAATTACATATATTACAATTAAAAATAAAATTCTTGAAAATTATAATGCTAAAAGTAATAAAATTAAAAAAAAAATAAAACAGATAAAAACAAAAATTTTAATACAAACAAATTAAACAAAAAAACATTAAACTTATAGAAAACTAAAAAAATGCGTTATGCAAATAATAACAAAATTAAAAACAAAGAAAATTATTTATAAAAACTTAAAACAATTCTTCAAAATCATAAAGCAAAAAATACAAAAATTGTAATTTTAATTTTTTTTTATTTTAATTTAATTTATTTTAATTTTATTATTATAATATTCTTTTAATTAAAAAAAATTTTAATACAAAAAAAGAAAATAAAATTATAATTAAAAAATAAAAATTTATGACAAAAACAAAAAATAAATATAAAATAATAAAATAATATAAAATAATAAAATAATAATAAAATTTAACGAAAATTCTTAAAAACTGTAATGGCAAAAAAATAAAATGTAAAAATCAAAAAAGCCTTTTAAATTATAAACAAATTGTCAAAAATTGTAAAACAATAAAAACAAACTTAATATAAACGAAAAAAATAAAAATAATTCATAAAAACTTTAATACAAAAAATAACAAATTATCAAAATTGTAAAGAAAAAAATCTTAAAATTTGTAAACAAATAAAAATTTAAAACAAAAAAAAAATAAATAAATAAAAATAAAACTTAAAAAAAAATTATAACACAAAGGAAATTAAAAAAACTTTAAAAACTATAATAAAATTGTTAAAAATTGTAAAGTAAAAATAAAAAACAAGATTAATAAAAAGGTAAATAAAAAAAATAATAACACATAAAAAAATCATTCAATTCAATAGTTCAAAAATAAAAAAAAAACAAATTCATAAAAATTTTAATACAAAAAAAAATAAAACGAGTAATTTTAACGAAAAATCTTAAAAATTACAATGAAAAAAAATAAAATTTGAAACAAAAAACTAATTTAATAATATTTGTAACAAAAAGAAATTGAAGAGAGCTTTTAAAATTATAATAAAAATGTTAAAAATGTAATGCAAAAATAAAAAAGAAACAAGATTTAAAAGGTTAGTAAAATATTAAAAAATAAAAAATAATAATTTATAAAAATTTTAATACAAAAACTTAAAACGAATCATTGAAACTGTAACGAAAAATCTTAAAACTTGCAATGAAAAAAATAAAATTTAAAACAAAAAACTAATTTAATAAAATTTATAACAAAAAGAAATTAAAAAAGCTTTAAAAATTATAATAAAACTGTTAAAAATATAAAGCAAAAATAAAAAAAGAAATAAGATTTAAAAGGTAAGTAAAATGTTATGAAAAAAATCATAAAACTTTTAATAAAAAAAATTAAATCAAATCATTAAAATTGTAAAACTATTGTAATTGTAATTGAAAAACCTCTAAAATTGTAATGAAAAAAAATTCAGTTTAAAACAAAAAACTAAATTAACAAAATTAATAACACAAAAGAAATTAAAAAAGCCTTTAAAATTATAATGAAATTGTTAACAACTGTAAAGCAAAAATTAAAAAAAAAAAAACAGATTAATAAAGGTAAGTAAAATATTATAAAATATAAAACCCCCAAAAGTATAAAAATCTTAAACTTCTTAAAATTGTAATTACAAAATTAGAAAACAAAATATCAAAAACAAACATTCATGAAAACATTTCAAGCCAAAAACAAATACATACAAAACTGAACAGGACCCAAGTTCTTGAAAAATTGAAATGCAAATGGAACTAAAATATAAAAATATCATTCTTTAACATTTTTAAGGCAAAAACAAAAATACAAAAAAATTTCAATTCCAACAATCAACGCCAGAGCCAAACATGGCTTTAATAAAAATTTAAGGAAAACACAAAAACTGTAAAATTTTACAAATTCCAGCGGCCGTTGTCACATTTTGCTGCTTTCCACGTGAAATATATTTTTTCAAATTAACTTTTCATGCAAACATTTTGACTTAAACTCACATAAAAACCCCTATTGGCTTTGCATCCCATTAAAAAAAATTAAAAATTTTAATTCTTTTTTAATAAAAAGTTTTTATTCCACTCATCCACATCTATTTTACTCATCGATTGCCATTTTGTACGCTTCACTGATCGACATTTACTTATTAAGAAATTAAACATTTGAAATATGCAACAACAATATGCAACAACAAATTTTAATAAAAAAAAATCTGTAAATATTTAAAACAAACTAAAAGTGTTCGTGTGCAAGCAGCCATAACTAAAAAATATGATTATACATTAAGTAGCGCTTTCAGTACGCACGCTACACTCGGCACGTACTCGTAGTTTATGTACATTGATTTTGACAAGTTTAAGAACATTGTTTGTTTACCGTACTTCGTAAGTGTATTTAAATTTGTATTTTGTAATTAATCGTAATTATTTGATAAACATTTAAGCGTATGAATTAATTTCAAACACACAAATCATATAAAATATTATAAAATGAATTCAATATTAATCACTGTAATTAAATATTAATGCGCCCGCTAATTGTGTAAGTGAATAGCGACAACAACAACAATAACAATAATAATAATAATAATTGTAATAACTATTAACAGTTAATAAACAGTGAATAAAAATCCATATGATTCCACAACAAAAAAAAACAACATGCAATTATTTGAGTTCGAGCTTGGGGTGTTTAAGTGTTTTGTTATTTTTTTTCAATAATGAATAATTTTTATTAATTTCTTGAAGTGTCATTGGGTTGGCAACAAGCATTGTTTGGTAAAACTGAACCACAATTTTTTTAATGAAACCACATTTTAGTTATTTATAATTTTTTTTTTTTAATCTAAATATTATCATTTTTTTGCAACTACAGTCGTGTCGATATAGTGAACACCCAAATTTTGATATGGAACCTCTAAATATTGAAAAAAATTTGAAAGCAATTTTAAGTAAAAAACAAAAAGTGTATTTTGAGCAAATAAAACAAGTTTTTGAACAAAAATGTTAACCTTAATATAGTGAACAACCTCAATACTGTGAACAGGCCTTGCAATAATTAGTTCACTATATCTAGACACGACTGTACTCTCTGTCGTTTTTCGGTTAGAACCATTATTCCTTTACGGTAGATTTTGGAGATTTTATCTTTAAAAACTGCCACAGGGGCTTTTCAAATTTTTTGAGCCCAATTTTTTCCTAGCAAAAGAGTGTTGGCAAGACTTCCATCTATCAGAGATGTCTGACGACGGCATAATGTAAGAACTATACAATTAATGTATGTAAACTTTCCGACCAAAGTCTCTTAGCCGAGTCAAAACATCTTCTCTGTTGATCAATTCTTGCCTTTTTTTAAGTCTTGTTTTAACTGCATTAATTGCTGGCATCAGATATTCAAATCTATCGTTTCAAATCATTCATAATGGATGATACTTTTATAATTCCATCAAACACACAGCATCACCTTTCTTGCCATCAATGCCCGCTTTGACACCTTGGAGCTCTTGGAGCTTAATCTGTTTTGGACCTAAACCGTTATCGAACAACATTAACGTATGTACCAGGTATATCGTCGTATTCACCAGACTTGGCTCCTTCCGACTACCATTTGTTTTCATCGATGGGACACGCATTGGCTGAGCAGCACTTCGATTCCTACGAGGAAATCCAAAATTGGATGTCTGATTGGTTTGCTTCAAAAGACAAAGAATTCTATTGGCGCGGTGTCCACAAATTGTCTGAAAGATGGACAAAATGTCCTAGCAATGGCCAATACTTTGAATTAAATGTCTTTTACTTTCCCATTAAAAAGTAGTTTTTATTTTCGCAAAAAAAGGCTCACTTCATACTGATATACCTGGTATGTATGTATTTGTATCATCTCTTTGCATACGTTTTCGAAATGGCGCCATTTCGTTCCGTTTCAGCAGTGAATCCCAGATAGAAATTCGGTCCATTAAAATGTTTGTACTTAGCCCTGTGACTGTCAAATATAGAGCTTCTTCTTGAAACCAACTTCTTATACAAAGAATTTGTAGTCAGTCCAATCCAGTTAAAAGCGAGCAAACCATTTTCTGACAGTTGAGATGGATCACAGATTTACCATAAAAACCACAAAATGTTCCTCACGACTGTGCTGCATTCGCCCTTTTGTCGTAGTAAA
Organism: Melieria omissa; assembly: GCA_963971225.1. Classification (NCBI taxonomy): domain Eukaryota; kingdom Metazoa; phylum Arthropoda; class Insecta; order Diptera; family Ulidiidae; genus Melieria; species Melieria omissa. Next base: position 128,957,905 of record OZ020267.1, on the reverse strand, counting down.
ATTTTAAACTAAAGCTTCTTTACTTTACTCTAATGATTTTCCAACCGAATGATGTTTAAATAATTTTCGCTGGAAACTTTTATACCAAAAGAATTCACTTATACCAAAAGAATTTTCACTTTGCTAATTCTCTAAACCAATGGTTTTAACTGGTCAATGATAATATCCATTCTTTCTTGTTTATTTGTTTGTTATCTATTGTAATCAAAGCTTTGAAAAATTATAATTAATTCAAAATCTTTGCCTCTTGACTTCAATTACCCTTTCGATCCCAAAGATGCCTGAGAGCAACTTCACCCATTTGTCATCTTATAGCAAAAGCAACGATTGATTTATGAGTTTCATTTAAGTAGGCACCAACAAATTAATATTTTCAGAAGTGAAATCAAAGCAAATTACAAAAATTTAACTATAATCCCCAAAATAATTTCCAATAATTTGTGTTTGTGTTCTAATTGAAGTCTACGAATTGGGCGCGTTTGATCAAAACCCTGTTTCTTTAATAATAATTTTAAGCTAAAATTGTTTAAAAGTAAACTAAATAGCTCTAGAACTCTAACAAAGAGGCGTGGCACTTCAAATGTCGTGTGCACACTTCAGAGGCAGATGTTTCAGGTTTAAATACCAAAAAGTAATATCGACACAGGGTAAAATTCGGGGTCGAAAGGGTTGAAGCTCATTAAAAATAATGGACTCCAGGCGTTTCGGTTTTTTCTCGCCAAATTTAAGTTAGGTTATGGTGGGTGTAAGAGATACAGTCGGAGGTCCATTGTGATATGTGGTATCCCACCGGTTTTTGAAATGTGTATTCAACACTGTTTTTTCAATATGTGTTACAACCAGTGTTGGGACTTATTACTTTTGACAGTAACATATAACTTATTACACATTACTGACATTTGAAAGTAATATCGATCGAAATATTTGCGGAATTTCCAGCTATTAAAAGTAAGTAGTCATTCTGCAAAAAAACAATCAGGTTAAATGGTTCTTTCATTTTGAATTTTAATTTGAATTTCGTTAAAACCGCATGAATTTGCTTGCAAATGTTAATTGTTTTTCCATTACCAAACTCAGTTGGAAATGAAACACGCGAGCTATGTTTAGTATGAAAAAGTGCAGCGTTGTATAATTCTAATACAATCTTAATTATGTTATCAGTGCTGCTGTTTTACATGAAAGTTAGAACTTTGTTGACTAAAAAGTAATATTGTAATAAGTAACTTGAAAAAAGTTAAAAGAAAAATTATTGAAGAAAAAAAGAAAATATTATTGAAGGTGATTACTTATGGGAAAAGTAGCTAGTTACACTACATTTTTAAAGCAAAAGTTATATACTACGTAATTAATTACACTACTTTAATATATTAGTGACAACACTGGTCACAACACACCTTTCAAGTGGATTGGGGAAGGAGTGTGGGGAGCTACAGTTTTCTCGCCCATTGTGCTGATATTTCAGAATTGAACAAAGTGCCTAATATGTTAACCTGTTACGATTGGTTCGAGTCCTGGAAGAAGGAATAGATTTCGTGGTATCAGAATGAGACTTACTGTCGTACGAAGTCAATAGGAATTCTCAGTCTTTTTCATATTTTTTCATAAACACTTTTTTAAGCTGCCAGATTTGGATTTCTTATTTGAAGTGCTCAACAAGTTTGATGTCCAGTGCCTAGTGTTTTCATAAAAACTTTGAATCCATTGTAGATCTCAAACTGAAAAACATCTAAAACAGAAAGATACTTTCACCATCTTTAAAGTCAATAAAATAAAACTACCTAAAATACGGTTTTTCATACAACTGATAAACTGATTTTTTAGACCCCCGAGTTTGCAAAATTCCTTCTTAGCGAAAGTTGGTTTTTTAAAATGAACTTACAGGACTTTATATTTGTAGCTTCATCAGCTTTGCACTCGGCGATAATATACACATTAGTCATGATTTAGTATTGTATGCAGATATTAATAATGTTTTATTAATGCTGATGAACCATTAATTTTTTGCGGTTGAGTGAATAAGTAAATGAGCCAAAACATTGTGGAGCTAGAGTGGGTTAAATGGTGTCGCATCGAGGTCAAAGCATTCAAAAGTGCTTGAAAGTTGGACAAATTGCTCCACAGCTGCTCAGAAGTTGCTCTTAGGGGGTTAAAATCTATAACTGACCCCCAATAGTTTTCCATACTGAACACTTCTTTCAAATATACCTACCCCCTATCTTCAACCCTAAATGGGTCTCCCATACAAAATGATCTTTTTGATAAAATAGACTACAATTGCTCTCAGGTTGTCCCCAGATGTGTCAAATGTTAGGCCAATACTAATTTATTTTGCTTTCCGAAAGTTTCTTCCAAACGAACCTACCCGCTGTCTCCAAGTTTTAAGGGAGCTGCCATACAAACTTACCCTTTTCTATGGAATTGGCTCCCCATTTGTAAATGTGGTAGTTGAATGTTGCCATATCTCGAAATCTACTAAACCGATTTGAATGATTTATTCAGTGATCGGAAACATTTTTAAGTACAAAAAAGTAAAAATTAACTAAGCTTCAGAAAATCACCACCAGAAGGCCTCTCCCATACAAACGGAGTTGTGAGTTTATCTAATTTTGGGTTTCTACGAAGCAAAAATCAAAATGTATTGTCGATTGGCATTTTTAGATAACTTAAAGGGACTTAAAGTTGTATAATGAATCCAATCCGTACAGCATATTAAGAGTTTTTCTTCTTAGAACATTTGTTATTGTTTGTGTTGTAATTCGAATTCACTACACTCTGGCTGGCTGGTGAGTTTTTACTACACACAAACCAGTCTTAGTGCTTTGTGATTGCCAATTTTAGGTTCATAAAAATATTAGTACTCTTTCTTGATACTAAACTCAAACTAAAATCTGAATCTGGTCAGTTCAAATTGATTTCTAAAAATTCCATTGCAATGCGGTTTATGCGATCATAAAAACAGAATAAAGAATGCAACAAGCAAATTTCGACTTAATTGATTTTTGTTGTGGTTTTACAATTTCGATTTTCCGATTTGTTCCGTTGACTGTTTGACTGTTTGTTTCTCTGTTTGTCTGTCTATCTATTTGTCTGTTTTTCTGACTATTTTCTGTTTGTTTCGTAGTCTGTCTTTCTGTCTGCTTGTTCATCTGTTGTGTCTCTGTTGGTTGCTCGGTCGTCAATCGGTCAATCCGTTCACTTAATTATCAACCAGTTCTCGCTGCACTCTGTTCAACTCTCAGCTAAATGGCAAATGGGCAGACAGATTCATTAAAATTTCTCTTATTTCCAGCGGCCAACGATCAAAGCGCAGCGCTCCAAACACTGGTCGCAATCGTTCAATTTGCATAAATAATAAATTAAAGGCCACAACGTGCGCTTTGAAAAGCTAATGCAAACAGCAGAAAAAACCTAAACATACACTTACACACAATCATACATACACACAAATGTGAGCAGGAAAGCCAACAAAAGCCCACGGCGAGGCGAGTAAGGAAAAATCACTGACTGGCATTTTTCGGCAAAAAGTAGCAAAACCGAAATGTTTCAGTGGCATTGGCCGAAAATCGAAACTCAATTAAATTGGCAACGTTGCATTTCTTTAAGGCAGGTTCTCACCTTGTGGAAAAAAAAAAACAACAATTTTTTTTTTTGCCTTATCGTGTAGATATATGTTTCAAAAATGTACTCCAGAAATTTCAGATCAAAATCTGAAAAATTACAAAAGTTACAGGCCGTTACATAGAGCAGTGTAGAGCACCGGCCAAGCGCGCTTTAAACTTTAAACGCGTTTTTCTCAGAACCACATTTTCGGACCTTACGGAAGTGATTGAAGGCGCTGGAATGAACCAATCGTCACCAAATTTTTTCCAAATGTTCCTTAGGGTTTTTTCTAATGAATGAACCACCGATCAGCCAAAAATATTGAAAATTGTTTATTTAAAAAAATAATAAGTGAACAAAAAAATGCGAAAATCTTAATTTTTTTTTCAAAACCTCATAACTTTTGTAATTTTGATTTTTTTTTTCATAATCTTGGTTCATTCAATAGATAATACGGTACACATTAAGAATGTGTTCGATTTTTGTGTTTCCGATCACGGGTTTTGACGGAATCACTTCCGGTAGCGGGACACCTCCTCGCCGACATGCCGCCACTGATGGACGCCCCCTCCCCCCCTTTTTTTGATTCATTCAATTTGAAAAATTGTATTCTCTAAATAAATGTGTGTTCATATCCAGAAACAATTTTCAGCGTTGTATCTTTAACCGTTTTCTCAAAAAAACGGATCCACAAGGTGAGAACCTGCCTTAATTGGGAAATTTAATTTTTAATTCGATTGTGGTGGATTTGTGAACGAAAATTCAAGCAAAAGCGCCGAAAAAGCCAACAGGCCGAAAGTTGAAATGTGAATGCAGACAAAAAGCTGCCAAATGCGGTCAACAGTGGGTGGAGAAAGAAGGGGAAAAACGGAGAGAGTGATGGTGGGAGTGAATGACAGATGTGAGAGAGAAGGATGTGGTGGAAGGACAGGCAGTGGCGAAGTGGAACAAGCAGTCTGTGGCTGTTGTCATTGTACGCTTCTATGGCCAATTGCTCTGTCCAGTCTGTGTGTGTGTGTGTGTATTAGTGTGTATGTATGTTCGCAGTTGTTGTTGCTGCTATTTTGGTGCTGACTTTTCGACTGATAAAGTGACATGGGCTCAATTGCAACCTTTTTTTTGTTTTTTTTTTTTTGGTTGTTTCCAGTTCAGTTGTGTTCAACTTGTGCTGCATTGATTTTTGTTTTTCAATTTTTGCATTTTGTTGGTATGTGTCTGTGTGTGTGTCTTATTCAACATTTTGACAAATGAAATATGCAAGCACTCAACTCCATACAATCAATTGGAGAAATTGATTTTCGTTATTTTTCGTAACGAGTGGCAGCAATTTTATATTTCACAGCTTTCGGTTGCACTGCTGCCGCTCTGACAACCTGTCAGTGTGACAGCTGGCGAGCAGTGGGTCCACGAGCACATTGTTGTCGTTGTCGCTCGACATTGACAAATAACTTCATTCCATTTGTTGTCACCACCAATGTTGGCAATGCGGGCCAGTTGGCGTTGCAAGTGGTCCCTGAACAAAAATTGCTTCACTCTATTGTGGAGTCCCAGCGCTGCGTATTTATACACAAATCTGAAATATTTAGAAAAAAAACAGAGATATAAACATCCTTAAACTGCATTTTTACACCAAAGTAAACTGAAATTTCACTTAAAGCATACTTCTGCCTTCATTTCGATGCATCAAATTGTGATGTGAGTGTTTAAGTGGCACAGCGACGGCTTGAACTTGCCTGAACCTCACCTTAAGCGCAACACAGCAACAAGGCTCAACCAATTACACTCAAGGCAGCACACGAAACAGCACAGGTACACTACTAACAACAACAACAACCAACTATTTCAACTGCTGCTGCAAAGCTGCGGATAACAAAACAATGCCTCATTACATTAAATACTCACCAAACCATACCAAACCCGGTCGCTACTTACCACCAACGAGAACACCAACCGACAACGGCTGCTGTTGCCACCCTTCGGCCGCATTAGCAACACTGCAGCAACTGTAATAGCAACAACAACAACAATAACAACACTATGCAATTTGGAAACCGTCTGCCTGCGTGCGTCAACATGCATTACAATAATTTAACTTTCGCACAACAATAACAAAAACATTAAATAGAACAACAACAACTAGAATAACAACAACAACTAGAACAACACCAAACTAAGTAAATCTGTTTGCTTTCATATGCATTTGTGAACTTTCCACTGTGCTCTGCTCTGCAACTCTTGCTTGTCTAATTGTTCTTCTTGTTGCTGGCATTTAGACCCAGCAAGAAAATTATTCAGGTCAAATTAACGAGGGTATTCTAGTCTAGAGGCTCGATTTTTAGGTGATTTTACGGGCGTAATAAAAAAGCAATAATCATTTTTAGTATCCATGGTTTTTTATTTATACTTGAAAAGTATAAAAATGTATAATGGTTGGAAAAAAGTTCAAAATTGAGGTCGGTAGAGGCCGGTAAAGTGGGGACTAAAAAAACGTGTTTCCTGGTCAGTGGCGCACGCAGGATTTCGTTTCGGGGGAGTTTTGTGTATTTTTTTGTAAAACTTTAAAATATAATTAAATTTAGATGTATAAATCTACAGACTGAGATCCAAGACATTTATGTTTTCCCTACCTGACATGTTTTGGTCCTGAAAGTTAAAAATGGAAAATTTAGATAAAAGAAGACAATTTTTTTTTTTTAATAATGGAAAGTTGGTATTTTCACTCAGTGCATCATAACTTTGTCATTTTTCTTTCGATTCTATTGATGGTAGGCAAAATATTTGTACAAATAATATATCTTTCATCTTAGATTTGGAAACCAAAAGAGATTTTTTATTTTATCTATGGAAAACACATTCGAAAATTTATGATTTTTTAAATTGGTCGAAAAATTCACGTTTTTACAACCTTCATCTTCATTAACATCCCGAAATCTCATCTGATTTGGACAGTCTATATGTTACTAAAAAGGCTAAGATATTATCTTCTGACTGACGGACAGCTTGTGTTAGTCGAAAGATTCGTTTACGAGAATTAAACAATGTTACCGATTTGGATCTGTCACTTCCGAAGGGTTTGCTGTTGAATAGTTTAAGTAACTTATAGTTTGTAATAATTATTATATCCTATAGTCAGTAAGGACATTTGTTCATTGGCTAAATAAATAAATAAATAAATAAATAAATAAATAAATAAATATTTGCTCATAACTGAAACAACAGGGTAAACTGGTTTTTAGAGATTTTTCGAAAACGCTTACAAAAATTTTTTATTTTCAGTTTCGTGTTCAGCGGCCCAAAGTTAGTCTAGAAAATACTTTAACTATTAGCCGTAGATCGAGCTTTGTATCAAAAATGATACATTTGGTTTGGTTTTTTGTTTTATTAGAACTTTTTTCAGGATATAATTAATTGAACCATTCTTGTGACATTGTTTGTGTTGGGATTATGCTTGTTTAAGACCATCTTTCACACTTTTTTAAGAAAGAGGTCTTGAGAAAATTGAAAAGTTTATAATTCTCTCCTTTGTATACAAAGGATAGGATTCCTTAATTTTTTTGAAGCTCGATCTACGGTTAGGTGCATTTTTTGTTTCGAATAGTGTTATTGATGATTGAATAGTGATGAATCATTCATAAATCATTTTTCTAGACTAGAATACCGCCTTGATTAAACAATTTTTAACAGAACATGTTGCCTGGAATGGGTTAAAGATAGAAAGATATGTTAACTGAGATGAAATTCAAAAATTTTTAACAGAACCCGTCACTCGAAAGGGGTCAAAGAAAGCGAAAGAAAGATGTTAACTGAGATGAGTGAAATTAGTCAAAGAAGGCGAGATATGTTTACTGAGATATCACGTACCCAGGATCTCACATTCTGACATCAAAGCCGGTATTTAGTTGCCACAAATCTGAAATAAGTAAAATAAATAAATCTTGACGAGTTGGCTCAGCATTCACCTGGTAGAAGGTTCCTGATCACAAAGATATGACGAGGAACCGCAGATTGAACGAACTGGTTAGACTAGTCACTACTAAGAAGGTCTTGTCAGAATTTGCTGACTTTAGTACTGAAACGAGTATCTAAAAGTTGACGATAAGTAAAATAGTGATTAACTTGACTCACATTTGCCGGACACTATGGCCCTCTCTTTCCTTGAGGAAAACGTTATATTTACTGTATCTGTGTCGAACCTCTATTCGACAGCTCGTTGGAGTCATAAGTGGACAATTCAATTCGAAGTGGACGCCATTCGATCTATGCTCATCAAATGGCGTGTCCCGACCAGTGATGTCCACAGAAGCTGCGGAGCTGAAAAAGAAGTAGAAACGATTCAATATTCGATTTCCTGTGACATGGAAGTTAGGGTCGCCTGGTTATGATCAGCCAGTGTCAGTGTTCGGCATTGGCGAGTAGAAGATCGCGCATACTGAAGCAGCCATACGTAGAAGAAGATGTCGATCTATTCGGGAATTTTGTTCATCAATAGTCTAGGGGTCCTATCCAATAAGACCATTCGCTGTAAGCTTCGTACAAAGCTCCAACCGGTTTTACTAGTGAGCGGCTAATTGCTTGACCGCATGTTGTATCACAATGGGTCTTTATGGCCTAAGTGTGCTTTACTTGGGGGCAACCACACCTACTTAATTACCTTCTATAACCAAAATCGGAGAGGATCAAAATCACTATTGATCCTCTAAAAAACTTAAGTCAACTTACTGTGTACTTCAGTCCAACCGTAATGTATCCCTGAGTCCTCAGTGCCGCAAATTAAAATGAAAATCTCTTGATTTTGATTTTTATTATCTTAATTCTCGCCTCGCTTTCCTTAATTGATTCCATAATACAGCTTAGTTCATTGGTACTCGTGAACACCATCACTGTGGTGTTCCTACTGGGTCGGTTTAGCCATATTTGCAGTGCTTAAGTCAGTCAGCGTGCGGCGCATGCAGCGTCCTTGCAGCTTCTTTACTTCTTTCTAGAGTTCCTTTCCTCCCGCCCACTCATGTTTGCACTGTTCAAGTGCACTATTAAAATATTCAGTTTGTTGTTGCTTTACCGCAACAGTGGTGGTGGCTGTTCTTGCAGCTCTCATATATATGAGTGTGTGTGTGTGTGTAGTTAAAGAGTTTTGAGGGCTGCAGAACTGGTGTGTTACACCCCCTCACTGTTTTGCTTCAGTTAAGAAATTTGTTTTCTTCTTTTTTTAAGGGCGAGTGATGCTTTAAGTTTCATTGAGCGTCTACCAAACTTTCGCATCTAATCTCGATGCAATACACCGACCCAGCATATTTTTCCGCCTTATTTATTGCGCACGCATTGAAACTTAAGACGACACTTTGACAAAGTTGAACACTTAAGCAACACGTGCGCGCTGGTGTGTTGGCGATTAGACGCGACGGGGAAAATGTTGGTGAAGTGTTTGATGGCAACTGGTGCACTAAAAACTTCAACGTGTGCTTGAAAAAACTGTACACATTTATAAATGGAAATTTTTGAGCTTAACCCATTTATGACTGTATTCAAAATGTTGCGAGTTGTTAGCGCATTCTTTAAGGATTCTTTCTGAACGTTGGTTTTTAAACCGAGCTCAACCAGGAGCTCAATTGGCTTAATTAGCTCACAACAACAACAACTTTGGCTCATTTTGACTCAATTACAACAAACCTAACAAACACAACATATTTCAATCTATATCTTAATCTATATACATATGATTGTTTGTCCTAACTGGCCGACTGACTGATTCATCATAGCTCAGCCCAAACCGCTGAAGCTACAAACATGAAATTTTTACATCTTGAAAACTGAAATTCGCTAAGATGGAATATTTTGAAACCTGGGGTCTAAAAGGGTTAAGGTTTAATAGACCTTTTGATGTCAAACTTCCTGAAAATACTCTAAATCAAAACTTATTCGACACATATTTTTTGTTTTTCGAAAATCAAAATTTAACGGGGTCAAACGAAAGGTGCGTAACGAAAAAAAACCATGAACCAATGGGCCTATTGACCTCAAAGTTTGTGCAAACACTTGATATTAGAAATACTTTCACAACTGTTTCTAATTTTCGTTTAATTAAAACTTAAAAATGTGAACCAAGGGTTAAAAGTTTGTATGGAACATAATTTTTTACGCCTCTGGACTTCAAACTTGGTGAAAGTACTTCAAAAGTAAAATAACTTCACACGTATTTTTTAATTTTGTGAAAATCAAAATCTGATGAGTTAAGTAAAACTTAAAGGGGTGAACCAAGAGTTAAAAGTTTGTATGGAACATAATTTTTTACGCCTCTGAACTTCAAACTTGGTAAAAGTACTTCAAATGTAAAATAACTTCACACGTATTTTGAATTTTTTCGAAAATCAAAATCTGATGAAGTCAACAATGGGTTAAGGTGTTGTATGAAGAAACGCGATTTAATAGATCTATTGATTTCAAATTTCATACAAACACTCAAAATGAAAAAAAATTCGACACGCATTTTTATTTTTTCGAAAACACAAAATTTAACGGTGTCAACAAGGGGTTAAGGTGCATATACGGAAAAAATAGAAGAAAAAAAAACAGGAACCAATGGACCTATTGACCTCAAAGTTGGTAAAAACACTTGAAATCAACAATAATTTAAAACGTGTTTCTAATTTTTTTTAACTAAAATTTAAAGGGGTGAACCTAGGGTTAAAAGTTTGTATGCTAGATGATTTTTTCTGGACTTCAAACTTCTCACGTATTTTTAATTTTTCCGAAAATCCAAATCTGATGACGTCAACAATGGGTTAAGGTTCTATGAAAAAGAATGAACGAATCCTATCGACTTTAAGATTGGTGAACACACTTGAAATAATAAAGAAGATGTTTTTTTTCTTTTTTAAGTCAACAAAGGGTTAAGGGCATACGAAATAACTATGATAAAAAATGAACCAATCTATTCCTATTGATTTCTAAATTGGTAAACACACTTGAAATAAAAAAATAAGTAGATCTTTAATATGCGAAAATCGAAATACAAAGGGGTAAACCGAGGGTTAATGGTTTGTATGGAAAAACATGATTTTATGGGGTTTCGGACTTCAAACTTGGGAAAGCACTTCAAACAGGAATATTTTTTGACGTAAATTTTTCATTTTTTTGAAAATCAAAATCTAACAAGGCAACGATGGGTTAAAAGTTTGTATGGGGAAACTGTAAAAAAACATGAATTAATTTGCCTTTTGACTTTAAACTTAGTGAAAACGCTCCAAATAAGAAAAAATCTATACCTTTTTCAAAATCAAATTCTATTGGGGTCAACAAAGTGTTAAGATAAACTTGATTTATTGGGCCCATTGTCTCAATTACTCGCGCTGGCTTCTGCTTTGATGAATTACAACAACATCACTCTGGCTCACTTTGGCTCAATTACAACAATCACAAAATTCGCTGAGTCAATTATAAAAATTCGCCCATTTGCGGAGGCTCGCGCGGACTTTTGCCTCGCTACAGTTCAGCGGTCATGGATTTGTTTTTGTATTAATTATAGATTTTTCATCTGACTTTTGTCATTCTCATGATGAATGTTGTTGCGATCTTTTTTGGGTTTGTTATAGTTTGACTCACTTAATCACTAACACTAAGGCATTTAAAAGTTGAGTTGAGTTATGTTTCATTGATCCTGAATGGGTTAAATTTGCAACTAGAAACTTTCTTGCACCGTCTTCACTCGTATTTCCGCATTGTTTGCAGCATGCGCTGATGCAGCTGCTGTCTCGCCTCCACGCCCCACACCAGCGTTATGTGATTCCACTTTTTGTAGAGCACCTTTTCGGCCACGTTCGGCAGCCGCTTGGACAGTGCCACCACGTCCACCTCGCTGGCCAGGTAGTCGTTCGAGGCGTAGTAGAGTCCAATGGGAGCGCTTATCTGATCCAGGGGATAATCCTTGGGCTGGCGCTGGCCATAGCGCTTCATGTTCTCGCTGGGACCATAGTCGTACTGACAGAAGCGGCCCGAGTCGACGAGCTGAACGTAGTGACGTACCTGCTTGAAATTGCAGCCGCTGGGAATGTGTGTCAGCGCTACGGGAATCAGTGTCTGCAAGAGTCAAGTCTAATAGCAATTTGTGGTGTGCAGAAATCTAATGGCGTATGTGCCATTGAGCTCGGTGGCACATGCGACAGCTGTGTTCGCAGACTGACAATTACCTTGTTGAGCATTTTCGGATCGGGACCAAGTATCTGATAGGACGTGTCCAGACAGGTGTCCTCGGTCAACTTGGAGCGAAAGCAAGCTTGAGCAACGAGTCCATTGCGCGGCAGAAATTCATAGATTCTATCGCCCGCAAGGACTATCAGGTTGCGAATCAAGAACAACAGCGGCGCCTTGACGTGCTGCATGAAGGCCACCGGCGCCAGAGCGCTCATCATTGATATTTTTGCATTGTATTCGGGTCGCGTGGAGGCCATCACAAAGAACGATGTGGTGCCCTGAAAATGCAACAAAACTTCTTGGTAGTTCTTGTTGGTCGAGTTGTACGAATCGCACACACCTGCGAGTGTCCAATGTAGCCCAACTTTGAGTGTCCCGTCTGCTGCAGCACGTAGTCAATCATAGCGGGCAGGTCGTAGTAGCCAATTTCGTGCCAGCTGAACTTCCAGAACGAGAGGTCCTCGTTCGGATTGAAGGTGGTGTGATTGCGCGAGTAGAAGTTGCCGCGCGCATTGCCCATCCACACATCGTAGCCCTGATCGAACAAATAGTAACCTGCAGAGTGAGACAGCTCGCATTACATGCAACAACTCAGCGGTCAGCGGCGTTGAGCGCACCTAGACCGCCCCACGGTCCCATCACGATCCACGTCACCGAGCTGTCCAGCAGGCCGTGCATGAGGAAGATGGGCCGCGCTTGTGGCCTGGCCAGTCGGTGCAAGCGCAGCACATAGTCGTCCTCGGTGGTGGTGTAGTGCGTCTCGATGGGGTAACCGTATTTGCGCGCCAGCGGCTCCTAAACAGACCAAAGACCAAAGCTATATTCAAACACTGCACTCACAAACACACCGCAAGCTGGAGACAAACAATATCCAGGCTGGCATCCTCGACCGTGTTGGCCGAATATTTCTGCCTCAAGTACTGCTGGTCGCCAACAACAAACCACCACTGCAGGCTGCACAACACGAAACCAATGACTCGTCGCATTCTGAAAGCCTTCACAAACGACTTCAGCGCGATGCGTTCTAAACCGTTGCGCCGTTCAAACTAGAACAACTCGTGAGCGCTGGCGTGTATTTTTTTCCACTTCTCGTTTGAAAAAGTTGAAAATAAAAACATTATATATGCACATATCGGCGCAATTAACGCGCCATTAGTGTTGTCGCTGGGCGACGTAATCATGATAATAATTTTTTTTAATTGCACCTGAAGCACTTGGACGCTAGCGGTGTTGTTGCTGTGGGCGCGCATGTAAAAAATGTAAAATATTCAGCTTAAACTGATTCAACAATTACCTATAAATCTTTGGATAATGTTTATGATAATCTGTTATTATGAAATTTGCATAAACAAAGTTAACTGCCTTGAAAATAGTCAACTGAAAACAATGATTTATTGTATTTATTGATTTTGTTCGTTTAGAAAAATATGGAAAATATCCAGAAAATGTTGGAAAATCAATTCAAGTAATTAGGATCCTCGTAGCCAAATCAAATAGAAAACTGATTAAAATGTTTGAGGTACTTGGAGTTGAGAATTGAATTTTTTTATTTATTTATATTTTTAACGTTGGGTCAGTCAGTCAATTTAAGAATTTAGTGAGATTTTATTTTATTTTATTTTATTTTATTTTATTTTCTTTCATTTTATTTTATTTTATTTTCTTTTCTTTTAGTTTATTTCATTTTATTTTATTTTATTTTATTGTATTTTATTTGATTTGATTTGATTTGATTTGATTTGATTTGATTTGATTTGATTTGATTTGATTTGATTTGATTTGATTTGATTTGATTTGATTTGATTTGATTTTATTTTATTTTATTTTATTTTATTTTATTTTATTTTATTTTATTTTCTTTCATTTTATTTTATTTTGTTGTATTTTATTTTCTTTTCTTTTAGTTTATTTCATTTTATTTTATTTTATTTTATTTTATTTTATTTTATTTTATTTTATTTTATTTTATTTTATTTTATTTTATTTTATTTTATTTTATTTTATTTTATTTTATTTTATTTTATTTTATTTTATTTTATTTTATTTTATTTTATTTTATTTTATTTTATTTTATTTTATTTTATTTTATTTTATTTGATTTGATTTGATTTGATTTGATTTGATTTGATTTGATTTGATTTGATTTGATTTGATTTGATTTGATTTGATTTGATTTGATTTGATTTGATTTGATTTGATTTGATTTGATTTGATTTGATTTGATTTGATTTGATTTGATTTGATTTGATTTGATTTGATTTGATTTGATTTGATTTGATTTGATTTGATTTGATTTGATTTGATTTGATTTGATTTGATTTGATTTGATTTGATTTGATTTGATTTGATTTGATTTGATTTTATTTTATTTTATTTTATTTTATTTTATTTTATTTTATTTTATTTTATTTTATTTTATTTTATTTTATTTTATTTTTTTTTTATTTGATTTGATTTGATTTGATTTGATTTGATTTGATTTTTTATTTAATTTTATTTTTATTTTTATTTTATTTTATTTTATTTTATTTTATTTTATTTTATTTTATTTTATTTTATTTTATTTTATTTTATTTTATTTTATTTTATTTTATTTTATTTTATTTTATTTTATTTTATTTTATTTTATTTTATTTTATTTTATTTTATTTTATTTTATTTTATTTTATTTTATTTTATTTTATTTTATTTTATTTTATTTTATTTTATTTTATTTTATTTTATTGTATTGTATTTTATTTTATTTGATTTGATTTGATTTGATTTGATTTGATTTGATTTGATTTGATTTGATTTGATTTGATTTGATTTGATTTGATTTGATTTGATTTGACTTGATTTGATTTGATTTGATTTGATTTGATTTGATTTGATTTGATTTGATTTGATTTGATTTGATTTGATTTGATTTGATTTGATTTGATTTGATTTGATTTGATTTGATTTGATTTGATTTGATTTGATTTGATTTTATTTTATTTTATTTTATTTTATTTTATTTTATTTTATTTTATTTTATTTTATTTTATTTTATTTTATTTTATTTTATTTTAAATTAATTTTATTTTAATTTATTTTGATTTGGACTCAAGCTGGTTTAGCCTATAAAATATTTCACATTCCTAATGCAATTTTAAATTTGTACTTAAATATTTTCATATATTTTTGCTTTCCTTTTGATTTCATGTGAATTCATCACAAAGTTGCTGCGCTAAAATTCCACTGAAAATCTTGTTGGCACAATTTCACTCAATGCATCAGTGAAACATTGTTTATTGCACTTTAAAAGTTTGTTTGCTTTGATCTTCGTGCATTCACTCGTCGATGCGGAAATCAGAGTGACGTGCAGTGCAGTTTTCGTAATAATTTCAGAGTGCATGAGAACGATGAGGAAGTAATGTGCAGTCGATTTCAGTTTACACGAGATATTCTACTGAACTTCATACATACATACGTAAATACATACATACATACTATACGCATTTGTTAAATGGGTGAGAAAAGCAAAATTGTAATAAGGGGGTTTTCAACTGAAAATGGGCAGTTTGAAATAGTTCGAAATGTGGGAGTTTACCGTAAAAATAATCTTGCAGGACGTCACTCTTTTGGTCAAATCTTCCACTACTTTTGAAAATGCAATGCTCTGTAAAACTGTTGCATATTCCAGACTATATGACAACAAAAACACATAAAAATGGAAAATTTGCTTGGGGCATTTTGTCAGCAAAAGACGACAGCAACGCTGGCGGCCAAACACGAAAGCGTCCGTTGAGTTTATTGCTCCACTTTTAATTTGCGTTTCCTACACATAAATTACTGGGCAGGAGTACAACGTTGGCACCGCAGCGCCACCTAGCGGCCACCGAAGCAAAGTGCATATTTTCAAAAAGGCTGCTTTGCGCCGTATTTTAAGTTGATGCCACGTCGCGTTCACACCGTCACATATCTGGCTTTCAGTTTTTTTGTAATTGTTGTTGTTATGTGTTGCATTTGTGCTGCCAGCCACAGTGCAGCAACGCAATGCCGCTGTGCTCATTTCGAATTTTTTAGGTTAACTTTAACATATTTTTCGCTTTCGTGGTCGTCGTCGCTGTTGTTGTTGTGTGGCATTTTCATTCCTTCGCTCGTGAGACCACAGCGCAACATAAAAGTTTGTCTTGTCAACGTCCTTAACAGCTGCCGCTGCCACGCCTTCAGCTGCGCGAAGCTCGACACTTGCATCCTGCTTTCAGCCGCCAGCTCGTCCTCGCTCGTCTCGACTTGGGCGCAGTTCATAAATCATAAAGTTTCAGCCAGTTCCACGCTGCACTGCACTGTGCAACACATTTTCGTGTCCGTGTTTATGGTATCTCAGGCAGCCCGGGGAGTGTTGTTGTTGTTGCTGTTGTTTGTTGTGTTAATAATATTTTTTTTTCACAGGGATTTCAACTCGGTTTGGTACTTTCGCTTGGCCGCGCGCTTTTGACACGTTCGCGCGTTGTTGCTGTTTTTGTGCACATTTTATTGTGTGGTAAGGGAAATTAAAAAAATATCTCAAAGTTGAAATTAAAATTTTCATCATTTGACGCAACTGGTGAACACGTGGGGAATCTCAAGTTGTGTGTTTTTAGTTCGTTTTTTTGTAATTTTCCTTTTGCTTAAATTTCAGTGCTTTAAGTTGACTTTGGCAAAACGTTGATGATGTTTGGCTGGGAAAAGCTTAAAAATTGAATACTTGAAAAAATATTGAAACTAAAATAAGAAATTAAAAAAACTTTGTCGGTTTTAACCCTCATTCGTAATTTCAATTTGAGATCATTTCATTTTGTTCTCGATGTTTCTGGCCACAATTGAAGAACCACAGGATCCAGGACCACATTTGGCGTGAAGTCAGTGTTGCCAAGTACTGAAAGTTCCTCCCAAAAGTTAAAAAAATCTCCTAAGTTTTTTTTATAATTTGCGTCATTTAAATTTAAAATTCTTATAAAAAGGAATTAAAATTCATATAAAAAAAATATACATAAAATTTTTGGTAATGTAGCCTTTTTTATTCATCTTTAGCTTAACCGTAGATCGAGCTTTGTATCAAAAATGATACATTTGCTTTTTTGTTTTATTATAACTGTTTTCAGGAAATAATTAATTGAATTATTCTGTGACTTCGTTTGTGTTGGGATTATGCTTGTTTAAAACCATCTTTCGAACTTTTTTAAGGAAGAGGTCTTGAGAAAATTGAAAAGTTTATAAATTTCTCCTTTGTTTACATAGGATAGGATTCCTTAATTTTTTTGAAGCTGGATCTACGGTTAACAACAAAAACGTATCAAAAACAAAACATATAACAAATGAATTACACAAAAAGTGCCATTTTGGCGGAATTTCATTATGACAGCAATAAGTGAGAACGAGATAGAACAAGCTTACAAATTTTTAACACAATAGGGTGCTTTGACTTTAAAAATAGTTGCAAAAATATGTTTTGTTGCCAGTGTTCCTAATACATCATATTTTGTTATCCAAAAATATCCCAAAAATCCGCTAAGGATCCGAAAAATCCCATAACATACAATATAAATCTCCTTCTCCTTTTAAAAATTCTCCCAAAAGGCCAAGACTCTCCTAAATCTAGGAGGAAATCTCCTGATCTGGCAACACTGTGTGAAGTATGAAGCTGGCATGGAGCCGTGTTTATGTCAAAACATAAACGAAAATTGAGCCAAAGAAATAAAATGATCCCGGATTGTCCAGGAAGCATGCAGAATGGCACTGACAAACACATCCTATAAGAATCTATTCACAATCAAAGCACTGGACTGGTGCTAGTTATTCGTACTAAGACTCGTGCTCGTTATTGTCCAAACTTGCGCCAGAGTGCAGAGAGATCCTTACGTTAACTCAACGGTTACGTTACCCTGATTTGGGTGTCAAACTGAGCCAGTAAACCTTCCTGAAGAGGCTCCGCTCTTGATGAGAGTGAGACGCTGACCGGTTCAGAACTCACTGGGTTCATTAATTATATTGACCCATCTGAGCATTCCCGTAAAGCGAAAGCGTATTTTTTAAATTATACACATTATTTATTTTCTTTGGAGGGAACTTCTTGTTTGGAGACCACCTGAACTTTTTGGTCAGGAAGGGGGAAGGGTGTTTCATATGCATACAAAAAATATTCATATGTTTAATGCAAACAACTTTGTCCTGGACATCGAAACTCTAGCTCTTCAAGTTTTCATAATTTCCGTGTAAAGGTCTGTGGGGACCCCTTTAACTTTTTGGTTTTTAATTTTGCACAGAAAAAGTTCGAAATTGTTGTACTGTGCAATTAGATAAGTTTGTTTCTTTGCCAAGATCAACACTAGGTGGCAGAGAATAAAATCCTGCAGAATCAACAGATCACTTTGGTCAACATACAGCAAGAAGAGGATCGCAGCGATCATAAATAAGGGAACCCTAACTGTGATCAGACGTGTCACTGGTCCATTAAAGAGCTCACAGCAATAATGGGCATCCCCTTTAATCTTCGCAAAGCACACTTATTTTTTCAATATTGGTGAACACTCTGCCTCATTTAAGACCAGTTCACGTTTGATTGTTAATTCCGCAATTTACTAACATTTTGACTACAACAAATCATGGCGTGCGTTTTGAACATGGTTTTAACAATTAATAAACATTATTGGTACCTCTGAAGTTTGCAACATACCTCAAAAATTCACGGGAAAAAGAAGTTTTGAAACAGTTGAAGCTTATAGTAGAAGTATGGATCTACATGGCACAGTGTGCAGTCTAAAGGTTAACTCGTTGAGCCCGGCGCCGAATTTGCTGTCCTTTCTGTTCAGCCGGCAGCTGGCTGATCGTCGGCACAGCACAATATGCTTTGTATGTATTGGTGTTTGCTCTTCCATAAGAAGGTTTTGGGCACCCCTGTTGTAGGGTATCGCCAAGAGATAAGGAATTCTTCTTCTTTTTAGAATGTTCCAAAAAATGTCATTAAAACTAAATTTGATCACATTTCATTGGGACTATATTTATTTTTTGACTTTAATACTGAGGCCAGCCAAACGAAAATTCTAGTGCCGATCCTCAGGGACCGGCGACGGCCACATGGAAAGTTCACTGCCGGTGCCCAAATGAAAAGAAAACTGTTCAACAGTTCCTTCTCGCCTGACCGGCCTTATCATAAAAACGGTACACAAGCCAATATTCCAAAAAATATAAAATATAAAAATATTCCGAGGAAAAATCAAATCGCCTTTATGTACTTTTCAGACTTTATATTTGAAAGAGGTCACATACGAGTAAATATGTTTTTGATTTTAACTTTTTTTTGCATGTTTAAAATGTAAAGTTTTTGAATATTTTTGAAATTTTCCCCCTTTTGCAATTTTGCCGTTTTTGCAATGACGGCGCCATATTTGCAGTGTGAGCCAATTGAATTAAATTTGCATGCATTAAAATTAAGTGCGCCAATTAAATTTAATTTGCCCATTTTATTATTTGCCTTTGTTGCAATTTTCCCCGCTTTTCTATGGGGTGGAAAATGCAAATAATTTATGTCGGTATATATAAATATAAGTATGTATAGATAGGTATGTGCAAGTACACATACTTGTCTGATTTGTGTTTTTTTGTGAAAAATAATCGAAATGACGCTACAAATTTGCACCTTTTGATCAATTTTTTTCAATACATGCAGATACAAAAACATATATATGCATACATACATACATACATACATATCTACATAACTGTTTGTTTGCATGCTTTACACACTCCTGTACTACAAATGTCTGGTTAATGACATAATTAATGCGCTGTATTCGACATAATTTATGTGCGCATATTTAACTTTCAACTGATTGCATTTATAAGCATTGTACGCGTATGTATGTATTCGTTAATATGTGTGTATGCTTATGTTTTTACATACACTTGCGTGTGTTTATTGTGAATGTAGAATTGTTGCTTTAATGCAAATTTTCAAATAAAAGTAAAAGCAATGCTTTGAATAATCAAAATTATTGCGTTAGAATGAGTGGCATTGAACGCTTAAATGCAGCACTGCAATTTAACCCTTAAAGGCGCATTTTATGAAACTATTCGGTTCTTCGGAGAGTAATTTCGTTTTTTCCCAACAGAGGACTCGACTGATTTTTTTTACAGACAACTTTACACTGAAGCTGCATAATCAATATACATTTTGATTCATTTATGTATTTGTATTCATTACACTGAGCGACAGTATTTTTGACCCATGCAAAAGATGATATAGACGTAACATTTCAAAGATTTATATTAAATATTTGCAATTGAGTAATGATGAAAATATGGGTCTGAAATAAAAGGGGAAACCAATCGCTTGTTGACTAAATTATCTATTTGGAAATTTCAGGACGCAAATATGTCAGTAAGTAATATGTAACACAATACCTCAGAATTGTATTTTTCTATTTTATTTTATAGACAAATTCGTGCTTATGAATGGAAACTTATCTTTTTAACTCTAAGCCAATAAATATTGAGAAAAAAAGTTTGAGGCATTATACTACAGATCGAGATCCACAACATATATTTTTTCAAAAGAAACTTCAAGTATATCGAATGATATATATGTGAAAGGACCTTACTGACCCAGTTTGGCCTTGAAAGTTCAAAATAAGAAAAATAGGCTAAAGAGAAAAATGTTTTTCTTTCATTTGATACCCACATCTTCGTCATTGCACAAAAAAATATATTGAAATAAATTCTTTGAAGATGCACCACGTTCTGAAAGCTCAGTTGAAGCTGGTCGGGAGACAATAAAGACAACATCTCTCGCCCTCACTCACACACTCACTGAGATCGCTGAGAGATTAAAGAGAGATATTAAATTCGAATTCGATCGTTCATGGTTATTTGAAAGTCTAAGGTTTTATTAAAAAGATCAACACAACATAAGTGTTATTCATGTTCTTAAGGAAAGCATTTTATGTGTTTGATTTTCTTGACAAGCGTCAAGAAAATTATATTTTTTTTTAAAGGCATCATCACTGGAGATGGAAAATGGGTTGTCTACAAGAAAGTTAATTGTAAGAGATCGTGAAGTTAAAAGGATTTATTAGCTCAAAGCATTTTGAAAGCCAATATTCATAAAAAAAGGTGATTCTACATGTTTGGTGAACTTCGAAGGAATCATTTTTTAGCTTCTACCGAACAATACCACGATGAACTCTGAATTGTATCGTCATCACCTCAACAAAATGAACGATTCACTTAGACAGTAGATGCAAACATTTTTCAATAGAAATGGTTTATTGTTCCTTCAAGTTATTTTCAGACCTCATACAAGTTTTATAGCTCGCCAAAGGTTTTTAAAGCTTGCATGATATATATATGTCACACCTATCATATGCTTCGGATATGATACTTTCTGATGACATTCGATCTTTCTGACATTTTCTAGACCGTAAAACTTTTTCTTCAAATGAGGAGATCAAAAATTATTTGGTTCCGGTTTTTGCCAGCAAAGAACAATAATTTGATGGGCCTGGAATCATGCTACTACCAGAAAGATGGCAACAGGTAATGGACCAAAATGACATTAATAATTCAAGAACATATTTATTCATTATAAGAAAAAAAACTAATATACTTTTCGAATGGTCCAATGTAATAATTCAGTTTATTTTTTTGTTTTGATGACACAGTTTTAAAGTTACAAATATTGCAGAAAAAAGATAGACACATATTTAATTAAAAAAATAAAAAAATTTTAATTGAAAATTTTGGTACTTCAAAAAAGCATCACAAAATACGAAAAAGTAAAAAAAGAAATAATAATTTTGAATACTTATTTATGAATTTTGAATAACACAACACCTTCTATATTGCTATGGAACTTTATATGTATGTTCTTCATGAACACGGATTCTGTTCATTGAACTAAGGTTCCCTAACAACCAGGTAAATAAAAGTTGAACTTTCAAATTTGCATCATTCCAGAAATTTGTGTTTCGTTTCTTAAAGAAAGTAATGAATTGAATTAAATTGAAAATTAACCTTAAATATACAAGAATTTACAGTAGTTCTTTAAGAACTTTGTTTCTTAGGTTCACAGTTCCCTAACAACTTGATTAATAAAAGTTGAACTTTATAATTGGCTTCGTTGAAGAAAATCGTTTAATTTTTCGTTTCGTAGAAAAAGTTAATATTATAATAGGTCCTTTAAAACTTTGTTTGTTAGATTCATCACCCAAGAAAATCAATAAATAAAATTAAAATTAAAAAAATGTTAAAAAATTTAAAAAATTAAGAAAATTGTTTCGCAAAAATTAATGGATTAAATATGAAAGAATTATTAAACAATAGTCTCTTAAGAAGTGTATTTATAACGTTCATGATTCCCTAGTAACCTACATACAGTGTTTTCCAACAAAAGGTGTTATTTTGGTATTCAAAGAAAAATGCAATTTTTTGAGATAAATGATCGGATGTTTATTTCATAATAAAGAGGAAGGTATGCCGTTAATAATGAAAAACAACATCAGCCAAATGGCCACCACGACCACGCTCACAGGACCATATCCTTTTCATGAAATTTTCCATAACAAAATCGCAAAGTGGCTGCCCTATGTCCTCGATAGCCTCACGAATTCTATCTTTGAGGTCTTGAATCGACGCTGGGCTGTTGGCGTACACCTTATCTTTCACGTGGCCCCAAAGGAAGAAGTCGCAAGGTGTTAAATCACAATATCTCGGTGGCCAATTGTGATCACCTCTTCCAGAGATAACACGGTCCGGAAACTTTTCCCGTAAAAGAGCAATGGTTTCGTTGCTTGTGTGGCACGTAGCGCCGTCTTGTTGAAAGTAAACGTTGTCCAGATCAATACCATCCAACTCCGACCATAAAAAATCATCATTCCAAAGAACGACGAGGAATCGACAAACCTGAGTTTTCTTCAACACTTTGGGCTACAGCAGCAATATTCTCAGTTGTTCTTGAGCGACGTGCACGGGTTTTATTCTTCACATCACTAACTTGTCCCAACAGCTCGAATTTTTCCCCCAATTTCTGTATTGCGGTCCGACAAGGTGCTTCACGACGACCCAAAAATGCTTTAGTTTTGCGAACTGTGACTGCAAAATTTTCACAATTTTTGTAGTAAATTTTAATAATTTCATATTAGTAGTTTCTTCTTTCATAATTTCTACTTGTCAAATGTCAAATAATAAAAGCTTCAAAAGTGACAGCTACCGAAATACCGGGTGATTCAAAATAACACCTCTTGTTGGAAAACCCTATAGAAGTCGAACTTCCAATCTTCTTCATACCGTTAAGAACATCATCAAGTTTTTTATTTAGTCAACACTCAAAGGAAATTCTACACTTTAGATATGAAAATTTTACGATAATCTTTTAGTACTCCCAATGAAAGTGTGACCTGTAGAGGACTCACTTTTCCTAACCTAACCTTATGAAATCTGAAACTATAGAAGCTCGGATCCAGCGAGTTGATTGGTCTCAATTAAAAAAACTCAGTAAAAGTATTAACTGAAATGGTAATAAAACTTAGCTTTGAGAATCAGAACATTACTTTCAAATTTCATCATAATTTATAAGCATCGGTCACTTTGTTAATTTATTTGTAATATCTGTCATTATCAAAACAAAATCGTACATATGAATGATATCTGTGGCTATAAATCAGAGTAGCTTATGTCGAAAAAGAACGAGCGGAGAAAAACGCAATTGAAAAATGTAATTCCATACGGTTTCTATGGAAAAGTAATGACACTGAATATGAAAACGGGGAACAAATACATTGATGGTAGGTACTTTTAAATACGGTAAAACATCTTAAGTTGCCTTAAGCTACTCTGTTTTATTGTCACAGGCATTATCATTATTTAAAACAAATTATGTACAAAAACAAACAAAACCAATTATATTTTGGCTAATGTCTCTGTTGTGCTGTAACTAAGAGATAATGATAATAAATCTTATTTTGCCAATTGCAAATTGCATAAAACAAAAACAAAAAATTTGAATTGACTAAATTTATGATGAAACAATTGCATCATAAATAAGTAGACAAAGTTAACATAAGAATTAGTCTACAAAAATGTCAACAAGGCAGAGAAATGATAACATTTCAGATCTCTGAATTCATGATGAGACAATTACATCACAAATAACTAACTAAAGTCAACATAAGAATTAGTCTACAAAAATGTAAACAAGGCATTAAGTATGCGGAGAAATGATTCCACTTAAGATCATTTGATATTAAAGCACTTACACAAGCACTCTGCACACAGACACTCTAAACGCGATAAACAAATTTTAAAGTTCTTAAATATTTCTAATCGTTCAATTGTTTCTCAAAACAATTGTGTTCTTTAATCAATGGAAGCCGTCACTGGCACAAAGTTCGCAGCTGATTTGTGTGCGTAGATTGGC
Organism: Melieria omissa; assembly: GCA_963971225.1. Lineage (NCBI taxonomy): Eukaryota > Metazoa > Arthropoda > Insecta > Diptera > Ulidiidae > Melieria > Melieria omissa. The sequence goes on along the minus strand of OZ020267.1, from coordinate 128,933,700 downwards.
TTAAGTTCGTGACACGACACTTGTCTGCTGCACTGGCAAAGTGTCGCATGCACACAGAGAGAGGGGCGGCGCCTTACGGTGACCCTGAACTTGGCTACTGATCCTGTGTAGCTGTGACGCCATGCCAAACGCCACCAATGTTCACCAATGTTGGGCACAACCGACAAGGTGAAGGCACCGACACCAACACCAGACAACTGGCCAGCCAACAAGTTGGACACGAACTTGGCAAACAATGGCATCGAGCCAGCACTTGCAGTCAGCGCTGCATAGAACACTTTCGGCTGTTGCGCCGGTGTGTTGGTGATTTGTGCTATTAAAATGTGCCCCAACAACAACAACAACAATGACAACAAACATGAGTACAACACTGGCAGTGAAAGTAGCTGGCAGTTGTGTAGAAAAGTGACAGAGGCCAAGGCTTAATGCCAAAAGTAATTACAAACCAGTCAGCCGCATCCAGACGCACCACGCCGGAGATCATCAAAGGCAGCAAATAAAAAAAGAAGAGAAGAGAAATGAAATGAAACGAATAGAGGCAAGTAAGAGGAAAATTTGGACAAATTTACTAGGGCGTAGAATGTGGCAGCTACACACACACAAACAAACACATTTCAGCATTTCGGACGCCTTTGTGTGTGTGTACGGCAGACGTGGCCAAAAAGTTGGCCAACAGCCAAAAAGTGCCCAAATAATGGCAGCAAATAAAGCGCAAAGTATTGGGTCCTTTTTGTCAGAATGTACAAGTAAGTGTGAGTGTGTCTGCGTCTGCTGTTACATGTTGCATGAACAAGCGTCGTGAGCCATGAGCGAAGGAAGTGGAAGTTAAACATGGCCGCCGGAAGTGTGAGTTTGATAGCGTAACAAGCACAGCGAGGCGTCCAAGAAATGCCAACTTTTATGCCTCGCAGGCTTAAAGGCCTAACTGCAGTGTCTGACGCTTAGTTGCAAATAGTTGCCGGCTGGCTGGCTGGCTGTCTGGCTGACATATGTAACGCTAAGTTGCCAACATGTGTTGCTACAATTTACTTCAAGTGCACTTTCAAGACGTTGCAGTATCGAGAGCATTTTTACTATTTTACATGTATTGCTTATTTTTATTATGAATTTTCATTTTATTTCATTTCATTTATTTTCTTTAAATCTGCCCATAAATCTATGCTGAAATTTACTACACTCGTGTGCAATAGCACACTAACAATAACTACGAATCGTGTGTTTTGCAAAGCTCTAATGAGGCTGTCGCTTTTGCTCATTTGTCGCACATACGCGCCGTGTACTGCGCGCACATGTGTTGTGTCCTTAAGTGCCCCTGGCAGCGCAAGAGTCGCATTAAAATAAATTCAGGACCGCATTTGAAGCACTCGTCGGAGTCGTGATTAAGAGTCACGTGCGTAGCGCCACATTTAGCGAAGCCAAACAGTGGTCTCAAGTATGCAATGCGCGCAAAGACATTAAAGTGGATCGACTTTAATGTTGTAATTATGGGAGTGATAAAAATAAATAAATAAAAAAATATATAAAAAGTATATAAAAAAATTTGTATATATAAAATAAATTGTTGCAAGACTTCAATTCTGTGTTAGTTTCAGTAATGTGATTGTTTCAGTAAGTTTTCTTATATAATTTCAACTATAAATGGGTAAATCAATTAAGGCCACAGTGACTGAATTCTACAATGAAATGTTTGATTCCTGAAAAGATACCAAGAGGATAAATAACCAACCGGACTTGCTGATACTAGGCAAAATATTGCAAAATGCTCAACCAATTCGAAATTCCTTAAATGTCTACATGGAGTTATGTTACAAAAGTAACATAGGTTAAGTCAAGTAGGAGTGACTCCATCTGTATGGGACACACTGAGGAATATATGGTCCATTGCTATATTAAGATTACATCCATTTTAAATGTGTGTGTAACACTGTTAATTAATTAATTAAATGTAACACTGTTTTTTCAAAAGGGTTACTTCATCCTGACAATGGGACTTACAGTTTAACACCGAATCTTAAAGACGGTTGGCAGTTTTTCTTTTAAACCAATACTATATACCATAACCTGCCAAGATTCGACTTGTGTATTGTTTATTATTCTCAACTTAATACCTCATGTGGATATAAAAGTAGATGCATGTTTCACTAGCCCGAACTAGGAATCGAACCTAGAACCTAGGTATGAACATCCATTGCACAACTCACTGAACTATCCATGCCGACGATGGGTAACATTTGTTTTTGTATTTGATTTAGCTCTAAAAAAGACTAAAAATTACAGTAGGTTTTCGTTTAGACAGTCAAGTTGTATTACTTTTTAGCGATTTCAATGGAGTTTTTGACTCTCTGAGTCAATTTATGACTAGAAAGACCGCAAGTTTTCCACACTTACAAAGACTACATACTATATGCGCTGATATCTCGAAAAGTAGACATCGGATTTGGCTAATTGTAACTGTAGAACCATAATTGTAGAACTAATTGCAGAACTCGATACAAAAAAGTAAAGTCATCAAAGCAAAAGTTCATAGAAATACTAAAGAAAATACAAATATTTAAAAATGAAAGACCTTAAAGATGACCGCAATAGTCTGTCTAGTGTTAACATTAATCGAACCAGCATAATGTGCTGAGTAATGAGTTTTCATTCGAGTCCTAATTAAACCACTACTTTTTTATCAATTTGCATTTTTATGAAAAATTGATTGTTGATTTCGAAAATCCAAACATTTTTATCTAGAAATCCATTTTTGGTAAATTTGTTGGTTTCCGATTTGGTACCAAAAATAGACAATGAAACAAGTCATAGGCCAGTGGTGGATTCAGGGGGCGGGGTTTGTGGGTTCAAACCCCCCGAAATATTAGGGTCGACTTTAAAACTAAATACAAATTTGTTGGGCATTTTATGAATATTAAAGAATTACTTCTTGAAACGCTCCCCAACATATTTTTCTGAATCCGCCCCTGGTTCAGGCGCTAATAGGTTAATATTTATACTCATCTCGCAGCTTTTGTGTTAGATTTGCTATGGAGCCTAGTGATAATCTCAAAACAGTACTGAAGAAGATCCTCAATGCCTATATCGAAGTGGTTTCTGAAAGATAGCACAGATTAAAAAGGAGTACTACACCAGCTAGAAGACTTAACCAACCAGCTAGAAGACCAAGTAACCTAATCTCCTTTATGCTTGAAAATCTATCAGGACTTGCAAATGTTTGTGTACGCAGAAAGTCGTTTAAGACGCGTCTACTATTAGTTCTATGGGAAGAAATATAAGTCTTCAGTTGTTGGGTCTTAGCCATCGATAGGTCTGCGAGTAGAAACGGTAGCTCTCGAACGAGAGCTACAATTAGGCCAAAATTATGCATATTGCGGCACTACAGTATCGTTGTAATGGCTCGGACTTCGGATCTGGGTCTGGTCAATTAGATTTGTCAGAGTCTGGCATGTCATTGGACATGAGTCTATCAAGGTAGGTCGGTAGGTAGAAGTGATATCCCTCAAATGAGAGCTTAATTAGACCTAAATTATAATCATTGCGGTACCACAGCATCGGTGCTATCGCTTCTCACTAGGTATCAAACTAACCTCAACAAAGTATGAAGCTCCGGATCCATAAATTTCCACGAAAGGTTGGTAGAAATGAAAGACCTCGAGCACAACCTCGTTCGAAAAGATAACACAAAATCGCTATTATTGCTTTTTATTGGGAAACAAATTAACCACAATAAGTTAAGTAGCGGCCACCATTCATCCAATATCCAAAATAGTTGAAGTAGCGTTTTCCAGGCCGAGGTTACAGCAATCTGCGCAACTTCTAATTGGGTTAGGGTAGGCGGTATACCAGCACGAGATATCCTGATACTTCTATCCAAAACATCTAAGACTGTATAAGGACTACTCTGAAATGCAACAAATCTCTCAACGAGACTGCCAGACAGCTTTAAGGGGACATCCAGTGAACTTTAGAACAGATGTACTCGCTCGGCAAAGTACGGCGGCGCAGTCAAGACATGGCAACGCTTGGTATCTCCCTTTTAACCTGTATTTTTCGTTCTTATATAAACAAACTTAATATGGACTGAAGGCTCTAAAAGAGTTACTGGACTTGAAATTCGACCAACCTTAAAATTCCATTGTTCTGGAAATTTTCTCTGGAAGTTCCAAGATTGGGATTTTGATGGACGCCAAAATGTTGGGGATGCTTCCATTGGTCTAGAGAACTTCCCTCACTAAAAACGTGACCATATGAGAACCATGATTGAGATGCTGTTGGATCACTGTTTAGTTGGAACCAATGCAAAAAGTTTGGGATTAATTTGAAACGTTGGGGTTTTTACTATTGTAGCTGCATGGACGAGGAAATTTCACTTCCCCTTCTGGGTACTTGTTCTTCATTATCTAGGAAGAAGGAAGGAACCGGGCAGGTTCTTCTTCAATAATCTTGAGTATCTAACTGATAGGACTATTCACAACATACTAGACTTGGCAAGGCGCCCAAACCGGTTCAATGAGTGAAAGAACTTAAGTTCGATTGATTGTGGTATCACAACGGACCTTCATTAATTATCTATTAGAAGGAAGCGTCAACTGGACAGACAGCTTCTTCTTTGGCCAGCTAGGGGATGTAGCCGATAGGACTATACACTTTGTAAGGCAGCCAAACTAGTTCAATGAGTGAGCGGACTTAAGTGCGATTGATTGTGGATTCACAACGGACTTCATGGCCTAAGTGGGCTCCGATTTGGGGCAGCCAATCCTATATAAACTAAAGGTTGCATGTTTTTGCTGCATGGCAAGTTTATTGTACTGTTACTCAGATGATCGCAGGTTATAACCTTTACTTAATCAGTACTAACAAAACTTTACTTTGAGTTGCATATAAAAAGTTCACAACTCTTGGTTGAAAATTAATATAAATCTATCCAATTTCTCTTCCCCATTCCATTCTCTCTTATTCATGGGAAAAAGTCTTACAAAAACTCAAAGCATGTATGGTGGCAATGGAGGATATCCAGATATCTGCCTTCTGGTCTATGGCGCATGCATGAGGGGGTTTGGGGGGTTTGTACAAACATTTTGGGTGTCACTTGTGCTTTAAAATGGTATTGAGTTCGATAGTTGTGTACGGACCCTTTCCAAAGCTTTAATCCTGTTCAGCATTACCTGAGATGATTAGTGTAATCATTCAGGACGGTCTCAGTCGGTGATGAACGGAGCATTAACCCAGTCGGTGATGAACGGAGCATTAACCCTGGAGTGCTTATTTGATGCTCTTCACCACAAGAACCAAGATTCCAACCTTCAGACTACTCAAACTGAATGAAATGACATTAACGCCTTCATTCTTGGAGGAGAAAAATTAGATATTTCAATGTTTGACGTTTTAAGAAACTAATACAACATTTGTCCGTCATTTTTGTAATCTGGCCCACTGTACAGTTGTTTTGCTTTTGTTTGTCGTACTATACGCGACTAGCTTAGCTAATTTGTGCACACGATCATTAATGCGGCCGACTCTTCTCTTTAAGTGTATCAATGCAACGACGATGGCAACGTCGACATCAGCGTTTGCAGCTATTGTACTCGTAAGTATTATTGCCGCTGTTCGGTTCGCTGTTGCCGCGTGTAGTCCATGACAAAAACAAATGATGCCCAGAGATGTCGAGCGGCGACAGTCGCAACAATGCTGATCATAATCGCAGCGTTCGGCGGCCGTTGCCAACTTGTGCCGCGGTCCGTTGTCCACAATGCGCGGCATGCGGCATGTGGCCGGGTGCGCGAACTCCCTGCGACACGGAGCCAATCGGCCGTTGAGCCAGTCGACCGGCAACTGGAAACTGTTGACAAGGCATGAAAATTGCCTCGCGGGCCCATTAAATTGCAGTTAGTGAGCGCGCGCGTGTAATAACATGATTTGCGCTCGCTCAGTGCGACTGCCAAATGGCAGCCGATGACGCTGCTGACGCCGGTACTGGAGGTGGCAACAATGGTGATGCTGACAATGGCGGTGTTGCGGCTGCTGGAGCAGCGCGCGTTTCACCTTAACGCGGATTTATGTTTTTGAGACGGCGGCGGCGGCGTGTTGTTGCGGCAGCCAGCGCAACTAGCAGCAGATTGTGCAATCGATGGGGGCTTGTTAGCAATGTCAGCAACACAACAACAGCAACAGCAACACTCTGAAGCAATTGTTTTGCGCAAAGGATCCGACTGAAAGGTGGCTAAACATTTCGAGGCTCGCGCGAGGCTGTGCAACTTTCGGTCGTGTGAGTCGTGATTGGCCAAATAGAAAACTGTAACAACAGCAATAACAATGGCAACAACAACTTAAAGAACAAACAGCAACAACAACACTGTGAAGATTGCGAAATTTAAATTGATCACTTTGGCGCGCGATTTTAATTTGTTGTTTACACGATATCACAAATTGACGTGACGTCGTTCGTTGTCGTTGGATGCAAAGGTTAAATTTTGTTTTTGTAATTTGTTTTTTTTGCCAAATTGAAAGTGACATTTTTGCTGTCATTTGGCAATTGACATAATCAAATATTTATAACAAATAAATTGAGGTGAGTTACATATTTCGAAAGCAAGTAGCCGTTGTAGTAGTGTTTTGATTTGGTCTGAAGGAAGTTTTTTGGTTTATTGGTAATCAGAAAACTTTTAATTTATGTGTTTTTTTTTAGATAGTAAATCACATTTTAAGAATCCACCGACTGGTGGATACAGTCAGTTTCCTGAAACATTTTCGGCATCCTGTGCTAAAAAGTAAAATTTTAGCGAAAATTTTTACTAATGAATACATTTTGATAGATATTTTTAAATAGCTATATTGTTTTTCTTTATTTCTTCTTAAATCCATATTGTAATTTTGATTCGTTAAAAATTCATAGAAATAAGTATACGTAGACTTATTGGCTTTCTAATTAAATAATTTTTGACATTGAAGGGCATTAAAAACCTCGAAAATATACTTTTTATAAATTCTTTGAAAATACTAAAAAATAATCAGATCTGAACGAAATCGGCACAAAATGATTGGAAAAACGCATCACTTATTTTGTGTTAAAATAAAATTCGCTAAGAACTGTTAACTCATTTCGTACCTTTGATGAGTTAACTAGTCATAGAAATTAGTAATGTTTTCAGTTTATTTTTAGTGCGATTAACCTGTGCAATCTAAAGTTTTTGTCTTTTATATTATTTTTAGATCTTTTGGTTTTCTAATCAAATATTGTTTTGTCATGCCACGCCTACCCTATTAAAGTTGGGTGGGAATTGAAAAAACCATCATTCATGACTAAATATAATCAGATTTGTATTTTTATTATAGTAAAATTAATTTCTGTTAATTACGCATTTGGAAGACTTTAATTACTTTGTGTTAGTAAAGATGATCCAGATGGATGACTGCTCATAGCTACATTGATTATTTTGTTTATTCTGATCACAAATTGCATGTTTTGATTATACTGACTGACTGACAAATTGACTTATTGATCAACTTACAGTTTTGGGCTGAGTTTGTTTTATTGTTTATTGATTGATGGATTGACGGATTTGATTTAAATTGGATTTCGATATGGATTTGATTTTGTTTAATTTGATTTGTATTGATTTGATTTGATTTGACTTGACTTGATTTTACTCGATTTGATTTGACTTGACCATATTTGATTTGGTTTGATTTTGCTTGACTTGACTTGATTTGACTTAACTTGACTTGACTTGATTTGATTTGATTTGATTTGATTTGATTTGATTTGACTTGACTTGACTTGACTTGACTTGACTTGACTTGACTTGACTTGACTTGACTTGACTTGACTTGACTTGACTTGACTTGATTTGATTTGACTTGACTTGACTTGACTTGACTTGACTTGACTTGATTTGATTTGATTTGACTTGACTTGACTTGACTTGACTTGACTTGACTTGATTTGATTTGACTTGACTTGACTTGACTTGACTTGACTTGACTTGACTTGACTTGACTTGATTTGATTTGATTGGATTAGAATTTGATTTGATTTGACTTGTCTTTGATTTGATTTCAGTTGATTTGATTTGATTTAATTTGATTTGTCTTGATTTGATTTGACTTAACTTGACTTGATTTGATTTGATTGGATTAGAATTTGATTTGATTTGAATTGATTTGATTTGATTTGATTTGATTTGATTTGATTTGACTTGACTTGACTTAACTTGACTTGACTTGACTTGACTTGATTTGATTTGATTTGATTGGATTAGAATTTGATTTGATTTGACTTGTCTTTGATTTGATTTCAGTTGATTTGATTTGATTTAATTTGATTTGTCTTGATTTGATTTGACTTAACTTGACTTGATTTGATTTGATTGGATTAGAATTTGATTTGATTTGAATTGATTTGATTTAACTTGCCTTTGATTTGATTTCAGTTGATTTGATTTGATTTAATTTGATTTGTCTTGACTATTTCTCGATTTGATTTGACTTGATTTAAGCTGATTTGATTTCACTTGATTGGATTATATTGGATTTGATTTGAATGGATTGGATTGGATTGAATTGGATTCGACTGGACTTGACCAAATAACGTTTGAACTTGATTAAAACTCATCACTGAAAAGTAAGCCAATCAATTTCTATACTTATGACTTTAATCTTCATCATTGGAAACAACAAATCCTTAAAATTTTCAAATCCTTGAACAAGCACATAGGATTAGAAAATGAAAAACTGAGTACAGTCAGAACCGCTTAACGGCAAGTCGCTTAACTGAAAAATCCGCTTCACTGAAATAGAAGCCCAGGTCCGATATTTATTTGGTATTTTTCCTGAATATTAGTTTAACCCAAACTTTGCGAAACTGAAAAAAATCGGTTGAGTGAAAGATTATTTTGGGTCCAAAACATAAATTTTTGTTATTACATCCCTGATAGGTGGATCAGCTGATTTCGTTAGTTGATGCGGTTGGTTGGATCAGCTGATTTCGTTAGCCAATGCGGTTGGCTTTTGAAATTGCAACGACATCAGAAAATTTCGGATTTAGAAATCCCTTTCTTTTTACTTATCCGAAATACCCTCAATTGAAAGAAATTTCACTTAACCGAAGCTTGCTTAACTGAAAGCACCGGTTAACTGCAACTAAAAGGCCGGAAAAATCTACTTGCAGTTAAGCGGACTCTATGTTACTATGTGCCTATGAATGCTATGTTACTATGAATGAAGTCTAGTTTCAAGCCTATATTATCTTTTGCATGGGTCAAAAGTACTGTCGCACAATGTGATTATGTAGTAATTTAAACTTCTAATTACCAATGTAGCTTAATTTTTAGTTCGTTGTGGTTCGAGACCCGATTGCATACATAAATATTAGTCAAGACAGCACACAAAGGAGTCTGACGATGGACAGTAATATAAAAATTCCAAAATCATCTAAATATCATTTGCCATCCAAACTATTTTCCACGGCGCACAAGAAGGCAAATGTCAATATTTATAAAGTAGTTAATTGTGTTATGGAAGCACAGCAATCAGCGACTAATGCATTTTTATGGAGCACTCTATGTCCTACTTACCTCCAACCTGCCAATCTACTAAATGATAAAACATTCTTCTTCATCACATTACATTCTCTCACTGCTCGTTCGTTCATATTGAGTGCAGCATTAGGATCAGAAAACGTTTCATGGCGAAAATGTATTGTTTCATAAATAGTTGCAGGATTACTTAATAACATTAGCCTAGTCTCCCTCCCACTTTTCCTACTTCACAACCAGACATCTGCACTCGCAGCCCACCCACCCACCCACCAATACACCAACAGTCACTCGTAGTGGCGCTGACGTTGTTCGTGCACGAAAAGCCATTATCAGCGCAGCTGCAGCCAAAAGGATATCACACATGCACACACGTTGGCAAAATAATTATTATCCACGTCTTTCGTGTGTGCGTGTGTGTTTGCGTGTGTGTGTGTGTGTCGAAAAATAAAGGCCAACTACAGCGACGACAAACGACAATAACAATGGCGACGTCGGCAAAAACAATAACAGCGTCGGGCGGCAGCGCATTAGCGGCCCCGAACTGACGATAATCAATGGCGATTGTTAATAATAAATGCCGCCGAGTGTGTAGGAGCCGTGCCGAAGGAGCACGTGACGGGTGTAGGCGTGAAGTGGCGTCGAGTGGTCGGTGGCGGCGGCCAGTGGTCGCACACGCCATTAAGTCGCCTCTCGATAGTTGCGCCGCGCAAGTGGCGAATTGAATGATGGCGCACGGCCGAACATGCGCCGCCTTTGCGCATTTATGTCTGTGTCGGTGTGTGTGTGTGTGTGTGTGTAAAGCACTTGAACGGTTTATGGCGTGTGAAACGGTGATTTCATCCCTTGGCCATGGCGCTTAATGTGCTTTCGTGCCGTTCGTGGCGCTTTGAGATAGCGGCAGCGCGATTATGTGGTCTCCACGGTTTGTGTACTTGTAAGCTGCATGCAACATGCATGCTTCACATGTAATTCATTTACAGCGTCACGGCTGCCAAGGAGCGACTGTAGGGGGCAGAAAGCCTCGGCGGTGATGCCACAGCAGCACAAATGTGAAGTGGCCGAAAACGGGGCGGCGCACAATGGGGTAAACATGCCGAAAACCCGCGCATTACGGCTAATCTTAAAGTTACGGGCCTTACTTTTATTTTTTGTTTTTCGTAATCTACATGCATGTAGCAGTCAGAAAATGCTTTTTGCATGTAAATTGGACCGAAACTAACTGCTGTATAGCCGTTCAAATTTGGGTGTTTTTATACTCAATTTCATTTTGTCGATGCAACTTTTTTGATGGTGATGCTGAAATGTCAATTAAATCGTTATTTTCAAATATAATCAAATAATTTTTGGTACATATAATAAGCATGTTCCTATATTTAATTTGACATATAATTCTTTTCCATGGCACATTTTCTTGTAAAGATATAAGTTCTCAAAGTTTGGGCAAAAACAACGATTTTTTTAGGAAAATGTCCTACTTTCGTGGTGTATAACTTTTATGGATAATCATGGATAATCGAAAATCTTTAAGGAAGGTAAGTAGGAACCTTCATAAAAAAAATGATACCCAACTTGTCTGCGGAAAGCTGCGGAATGGTTAGATTTTTGGACATTTATTCACTTCTCTTAGTAAGAAATATATATGAACTAAAAACTTTTTAACACGCGTATGGGTGGTCGGTACGTTTATAGCACTTGATGCATATATATAGTATTAAAAAAAATACATAAAGTAAAAATAGATGTGATTTATCACCTGAATTAATAAATATGCTAAAAAAATATTTTGTATCAAATTTTTCGGCGGGTACGCAGGATGATTCTTGAAAAAGGCAATATATTTCATTAAAACTTTGTGTGGAATTTACGAGTGACCTAACTAAACTCTGACGTAAAAATGGGCATGGAACGCCCACTTTTAAGTAGGGTTGCCATATAAGCATACTTGGTTAAATTGGGAAAATTTATTATATTTATATACTTATTAACGTCATCTACCCTTTTGTGGTTATTTATAACGGTAAGTTGGCATGGTACTCCCCATTAACCCGTTATGAGCCGTATTACCCGTATCAAATGGTTTTTGCTTAAATACGAATTACCCTACATGTATGTGTTTTATGTGGGTGTTTTATGAAAGGAGGAAAAAATGGGGGCGTGGCTACAATCTAGAGTATTTATAAGTCAGTTTGGGTCGATTTAAATACTTTAACTTTGGTTTTGTTTTTTACTAATGAAGATTTTAAAAGTGCCTAATTGCCGACTGTAGGGTGCCGGTGCACGGTACAGTAAATCAAATAAAATTATGGTGAACAAATCTCTGAAGAGTCATGAAGGAGATGTCCAAATTTGAGGTATTTATCTTTAACTGTATAGATATTACAGCATAAAATAGGCAATGCGCGGGTTTTGGCATGTTTACCCCATTGTGCGGCGTAAGGAGGAGTGGCGAGGGGCAGCGCAATATTCTGCGCTGATAAGTGCATCGATTAATTGAAAGTGGTAGACAGCTTACGCGTTGGAATTATTGAATTCCCCTACGGCCGCAGCAGCGAACAAGCAGAAATATGCGATATATCACTGCACCGAGCGATGGCAGCTCTTAAATCTTCATAAATACATTTTCAAGTAAATATTGGCGTTGTTGTTGTTTATGTGTGAGGTATTTATGTGTATTCATGCGGCCACTTATGTGGGATCACTTAAAAAAGCGCAGTAAGCGCGAAATTACATTTGTAAAGGTTTACATTACTTGGGAACATTAGCAAACGTCAAAGTTTGCTAACATTTCTTGAATAAAAATAATTATGAAGTCCAGCGGCCGTTGCTCAGCTGGCTAGTGCGTTGTGTCGCGAGTCATGACTCCGCGAGTTCAATATTCCGTTGCGTTAGCACCCGGCGGCTGTGCTCTCAGCAGGAAATGGCAAAACTCTCAGAGTAAAATTGCTTATGAAAAAGCTCACAACTCGCCGTTCAGAATCGGCATGAAACTGTAAGTCCCTTCCATTTTTGTAAAAATTCGCACGCACAACACGAATGGTTGCGGGTAGCTAGGCCTTAGTCTCGTAATTGGGCTATCGTGCCAGTCAAGAAGAAGAAGAAGAAGAAGATGAAGTCCAGTTTTAACATGATTTCGGTGATTTCTCACCCATTTTGGCCCTTAACTATAGATATTTAGTACCAGCGTTATCACCGAAACTCGATTGATGAATACAATTTTTTTCTATTATATATTTTTATTTTATTTTTAATTTTTTTTTATATTTATTTAAATTTTTTTTATTTTTTATGTTTGTTATTTTTTGTATTTTAATAATATTTTTTAATATTTTGTATTATTTTTTTATATTTTTTAGCTATTGTTTGAAAACTGTGCTGCTGCCCACCTTGAACCCTTAACCCTTTCCGAAAATTTGTACAATATATAGTAGAATTTTTTCCAATTTTTTTTTAATTTTTTAACGAATGCACTTTGTGTGGAGCAGTTGATATATATTTTGTTTTAAAACATAAAACATAGTAGCCGTGGTTACACAGTATGAGAGAGTTTTGTAAGCAGCTCTTTGCAAGAGTTGTAAAACCCAGCTAGTGACAGCAAGTTAAATATTTATGTAATATTTGTTGGTACGAGTAGCAAAAAGCTTAAAAATTTCAAAGCTTAGATTTCAGTTGATTTTTTAAACTTAATAAATGTAACATTTTTTAATTTGGTTTGATTTTCTTAACTGAGATTGATTTTTTTAAATAAATAAATTTAACATTTTTTGCATTTAAATATTTTTCTCGAGTCTTTAGAAAAATTGTACGATATATCGTACAAATGGAAGGCAAAGGTTGCAAGATATGTTTGTATTTTTTACTAAAGTTATTAGATAACATAATTTTTGTGTTTGCTTTGCGTTACTGAAGAAATTCGACTATTCGGCAAATTTCGGCTAAGAAATGAAGTAAACTACTAAATAGATGATTTATGGTCAAACTCCATAAAGCGCGTTTCAAGCGTATCGTCGTTTTTCGCGTTTCCCTCATTTTGAGAAAAAGTAGAATCAGTGTATTTGTATGAAGCTAATTCCATGACTTGACGTCGATACGCCCGAAACGCGTCAAAAGTTTAACTATCAGGCATGTGCTGCAAATCGCACGATTTAAAATCGAAATTGGAATTTGAAATCGTACGAATTTTTGAGGGGTGTGCTACAAAACGGACGAATTGACTTCAATTCGAAATAAAATTCAAGCTGATTTTTTTGTTGACGTCTATACAATTTTTTTCGAAACGTAAACAGAAAATTGAATATCTTACATGATGAGCATTTTCTTTGTAAAACGCCGCATTCTGAGAGACCACTCCAACCCACTGGACATGTCGGAATCTCACTCTCTCTAATTTTCTCATTTTTGCTAACAATGTAGATTGGAATTTTTGCAATTTTTGTTAGGTTAGGTTAAGGTAGCTGCCTTGGTATGGGACTTGCCGAAAGACACACTTAGGCCACGGAATGGGCCCGTTGTGATACCACAAGTTTAGGGTCTGTCTTACTACAAGTCGAGAAGCCTATTCAAGCCATTTTGAATTGTGGATGAACTCAAGGAAGTTTTTGAAGTTAGCTGAACCGAGGTCATTCAAGTTGTTGAAGAAAGGAGAGCCTAGGGTTTTCCATCTTCGTTCAAATAGAGCCGGGCAGTTGCAGAGAAAATGACTAATCGTTTCCTCCTCCTCTTCAGGATTGCGACGACCGTGCCAATGTGCTGTCTGCCAAGCGAGATAAGTGGTCTAGTGCGCCTAGGATTAAAAACAGGCCAGAGCTGTTTGGTTATGGTACAAGTGTTCTCCTCTTGCTTTAATTGCTGCCTGGATGTCAGTCAAAATGCGAACCATACCCCCCTACTCTGTCATCTAGCTTGGACCCGTCTGTATAGAAACCGTGTTTTGTTCCCACTACTGTCTATGAGGTATGAGGGTTGAGAATTTAGAGTCCAACAGATATGATGGTAGCGAGTAGTCTATGCTCTCAAGTAAGTCAGGTGAGCATCCTAGAATCCGACAGAAACTGAAATCAGTACGTGTCCATCTTTTGATGGTATTTAGTCTCACTGCAGAGAGGGTTGCAGCTTGTTTACCGAAGAGGTCAACAGGAAGAAAGTGGAGCAGGGCGTAGAGCCCTCTGGATGGTGTCGATCGAATGATCCAGTTATTATAAGCGACGCCGATCTTTGGACTGAGTCCAGAAGTTTCTGGTTTACCCCCTTATCCAGGGCAATCCACAATACTACTGCTCCATAGAATAGAATGGGCCTAATCATGAAGATGTAAATCCAGTACATGATACGTGGTGGATACCCCATTTTTTGCCAACTGCTCTTTTGCAAGAGTACAGTGCAACAGTGGAGGAGTTGTAACCCTATTGGTTACCAGGTTGTGAACTGTGTCCACTAATATTGTAGAAAGGTTCCTCAACTTTTTCACGTTCAAAATTTCTTTATAAGTTGAAACGCAAATAGAATATCAGCCGTTTTCTAATCGCAACGAAAACGGAATTTCGGTTTTCTGGCACATATAATTTGAAACGATTTCGTTTTCGAAAATTGACGAAATCAAAACGAAATTGAGCACACTTCATCACGTTTTCGCTCCGAATTTGAAACGAAAACGATTTGTAGCACATGCCTGTATTTTCCACTTTCTCTCGTGTTTCGCGCTGAACGACGTCAAACAGCTGAAAGAGCTCGTAATGATGTCATAAATTATGTGGTTAAATGGTAATGCCGATAACAAACTTGTGTTATCGCAAAAGTCGAATGCATTTATTTTACACGAAAGCTATTAAATACATTTAAGAAACATTTGAAATCCAAGATTTAAACAAAAAATGTGGAGAAATTCCTAAAAATTAGCATAATTCTTTAACAGACGAAACTTAGTCTTCGCTGTATTGGAAATTCGATAGCTTATTCGGTGTTTATCGAATTTTGTTCATTCCTGTGAGATGAGTTGCTACAAATTGAATTCAACTGAATTTTTTTTTTATTGTTTGCAATACTCGATATGCATTTTTTGTGTTTAAGATGAAATCAGTAAATAGCAATTTCATTTCTTTCTTTTTCACAATTCACAATGAAATCAATCAGAAGTTTACCAATTAAAAATTAGCATCAGCTCACGTAAGAAGAAGAAGCTGACGCGTGAAACGCGTGTTATGGAGAATTCAACATTGCAACGCGAATAACGCGAGAAACACCATAACACGACAAACCCTGAACGCCTGAAACGCGCTTTATGGAGTTTGACCATTAGTGTTTTACTGGGCAAGAACAGACTGTGTAAAGTTAATCATGCGCTCTTGCCACTACCACTACGCTAATTAGAATCGGCTATGTTCAGTATCTTTCTGTAAAGCTACATGAATATGAAGTGGTTCTGTAGATATGTGTCGTTAGAATGGGTTTATGGGTTTTGTTTAAAAGTGTTGAGCCCAACAGCATTTGAAAGCTTATTTGCTATGCAAAATTTTTGAAAAATGATTAGGGGTTTGAACCCCGAAATTACACTTGCGTGTGCCATTGGTTCCTTAGTGTCTCCCCTAGGTTCCGTATGGGTAAAATTTGTATTCATGTTACATTCAAGTTACATGACTTTGATAGATCGAAGGCGAATAGCGTAGAGGGTTGATGCCTTCGATAACACCGTGCGACAAAAATGAAACAATTTTTTCACACTGGAAAAAATCCATATGGGCGTGAAACTAGAGGCCAAACATAGTAATACTGTGTACTCAGTTTTTCATTTCTACATCCTTTGTCCTTTTAACCCTTATTCTCATACCCGGGTACCCGGGTGCCCACTGCGATGTATTTTCGTGAAAAAAAACTGACAAATAATGAAAATTTTTTTTTTACCTTCCGGATCCTCGTTATTTAGGTGAAAAGCGAACAAATCATATCAAAATTTTATAAACACTTTTTAATTAACAAAATATTGAAAACTTAAAAATTTCATGAAATGGGTACCCGGGTACCCCGGGTGCCAAACGACGTTAGTAAGTTTGGGTATGAGAATAAGGGTTAAAAGGACTTCAAAATTTTTGGAGGGGATATAAAATAAAAAAAATATAAAAAATATTTAACCTCGTTAGAATATAGCGATATGTATATCAAATGAAAGAGGAAAAGCTCAAGAATTTAAATAAAATTTATTTTTTATCTATTTGTAAAAAGAAGATATGAAAACGGTCCTTTGAAAATTTTAATCCTTTATATCCTTGAAAATTTACCTCACATTTTCTTGAAAAGTAAGTATATTAAAACCCCGAATCTCCTTGATCACGTGTCAAAATTTCATTATTCCCGCTTCATTGATTTTGTATCTTTTTATGATTTAAAATACTAATTCTCAAATAAATAAGAATTTTTGTTCTTCGTTAGAATTGCAGCTTCCGCCTTTTTGCAAATAACTTTCGAGCCAATAAAGTTAGAGTAATGAAATTTCGACAAGTGATCAAGGAGATTTCGGGTTGTAACAAAATTAATTTTAAAGAAAATTCTATATACATTTTCAAGGATATTTGCATCTACAAGTAAAAGTGTTTTCTAAACTAACTTTGAGCCGCTGAACACAAAACAGAAAATCCCAAAATTTTTTTAAGAAGCTTTTTCGAAAAATCTTCGAAAAATCATTTGTTTTCCTGTTGTTTCAGTTATGAACACATAACTCGTTAATGAATCATCCGTCGTTGAAAATATAATACCTTAGCCGTTCCAGGGATATATAAAGTTCTAATGTCCAAATTAGATGAGATTTGGTGAAGTTACTGACGGCGAAAATTAAATGAAATAAAGTTAAATAATTAGAAATAAATTTTCGGATGATTGTTTTATAGATAAAATAAATTATCTCCACTGATCTAACATCTAAGATGAACGATATACATATTATTTGTGCAAATGTTCAGCCTAACATTAATAGAATCGGAAAAAAATTACAAAGTTATGAAGCATTGAGTGAAAACACCAAATTTACATTTATTACACAATGCGAAAAACAAAGTTTTATGTCAAGACCCATCCAGATGTTGATATAGGCGTGAAACTGGAGGTCATTTATAGTAATGTGGTATAGTGAAATTTTAATTTTCTGACCCAAAGTCCTTTTTAAAAGACTACAATTTTAAGGGGTTATATACCTTTTTGTGGCTCAAAAATCGAAACAAATTTTTATGACTTATTTTTGAAGTACATACTTTTAACAATTTTTCTGCAAAATTTCATCGAGATCGGGGCACTAGAACCTGAGATACGGCCGTTCATAGCGCGCAGTTTCCGGAGCTCAAGTATCTTGCCGCAACTTTAAACGCGATTATCTCGGAATCGTATTTTTGAAAAAATGCCATCGCGGTGAGCACGATATCCCGCTAACCACTACATCGATCAATTTGAAATTTTGAGGGGTTGTTTGTACATACAATAGCTAATTCGTGAAGAAAGGAATTTTTTTTCGACAAATTCTTCTATTTTTTTTGGCAAAAAACTCAATTTTTCGACCTTAAAAAATCGACATTTTTGGAAAAAATAGCACTGTAACTGTAACAAATTTTTTGTTGTTAAATCCTTCGTTCACGAACAAGGTAACACTATGCACTAACGTAGTTTTTTTTTTTTCAGCTGAGCCGTTACCTCGATTTCATGCTCACCGTCAACCACTGCTAACAAAAGGAGTTCTGCGGCAAGGACTGTAACTTCCCCAATTTTTCGAATTTTCGCTTGAAATTTTATACAAATTCACATAAGGACATGTACTTTTATAAACTTTGTATTGCATTTGAATAAAACTATGGTAACATGCTTAAACAAAAAATTAAAACCCTGTATTTCCCTACAGAAAAAGGTATATAACCCCTTAAGGACATACACATTTCAAAATTTTTTTTCAATATTTGCGAAAATACTTTTGTTTTAGGTGCAAGCGATTCACCCATTTTTTGTCGAGTAGTGTTAGAGATAATTTTTATTAATCGCAATCTTGATGTCCGAAATATCAATAAAACCCAATATTTGATAAATTACTTTGAAATAGAGCAAATTGATTTGCATTACAAGGAGTAAACATTCGGCTTAAATATTCAGCTATTTGGCCGAAGTCGAAGCAGAAGAAGGTCGAATACCGATTGGCCGGGTACCGAAACCGAAAACGAATATTTAGTAGGACAGTAATCCGTACTTATTTAGCTGTTGGAGTTGTTGTTACGCTTGTACCACTACTGAAAATAGTCTAAAAATAGTTATCATCTGTTGAATGGAGTAGAAAGGATGGAGAAGTGAGTGGAGTAGAAATAACAGGGAAATGTTGAAAAGATGGAAAACATTTAAAACGAACGAAAGTTGCAAAATTTGGGTAAACTTTCAGAGGGAATCGAACCCACTAACTCTGGGATGGAAACACAGTGCACTTTACGCTGGACCACTGAGGCAATTTTACTTTTACATTACAACAACATTTTCTATTATTGATTTCTCAACACTTTAGTGCGCTTTTCGAATTCTTTCAATTACTCGTAAGTATTTCTTGTAATTGTTATATCACTGAAGTGTCAGCGATCGTTCGAGTTTTAATTGATCAATTAGAAAATTGCAAACATTTTAACAGCCACAGCTGTCAATTTTAATAGCAACTCAATTACTTTGAACTTAATTGCAGTTCACTGAAATCATTCGCGGGGTGGGTGTGTAATTAGTTCGGAGTGCTTTAAAAAAAACGCGACAATATTAAATAAACGCCAAGCAAGGACAACAAAAACCGACTAATTAATCAGAGCGCATTTTCATGAGGTTGGCACAAGTGTGCAATTTCGAAATGGTGCGCGCGCTCTGAAATTAATGTCCGCTTTAATGAGCGCATAAATAGTGCCAACTACACAATTTTTATGGCAACTGGCTGGCAATTTTTTATATATATTTTTATTTTATTTTATCTCATTGTTGTTGTTGTTGTTGTTAGTGCCACAGAGCGCTGCATTTAAATGGGAGAATGTCACAAAAAAACACGTTGACGACGACGACTGGGTTAGCACAAAAGCAGCGACAGGATGCCCGAAGGATGCGTTGGCATAGGAGTTATTGTCGCTGTTGCCATATGAAAAAGTGTGCGCGCTTTGTCGATGACGCTGTCACTGGGCGCGCAGGCTGCAGCTGACAATGTCATTTACCTGCTGCACGTTTAATGTGTTTTGCACGAAGAGAAATGCGCAGAACCAGGACAACGTTGCTGTGACCAAAGGAGTTTGCTCATTTAATTTGAGCTGCGCAGCTGCTGATGCTGTCGTTGGCGTTGGTGGTTCTAGGGTAATAAAGCCAATGCAAAATTGCAAAATGGCGAACGGAAGCGCAGCGCCGCGAAAAAGTTCAAAGTGCATTAAACTGCAACGCTGCGCCGCTGACAAACGACGCGGCCGCTGCAGGAAGTCGCTTAAATTTGCGCGCCCAAAGCAATGAGTCGGAATTAAAGCGAGCAACAGTTGCCGGCCATAAATTGTGTGCGGCCGCACTGCAAATGAAGCGCGCCAGCAGTTGTGGCCGCGTTTCGTTTGCTTTTCGGGCAAAGCAGTTGTCGCGTCTTGATTCGCTTCGTGTACGCGAATGTCGCGCAAACAAACGTAATAAACGACACAACAAAATGGCAGACAGTCAGACAAACAACTGACCAAATGTTGTGCAACGTACCGAACGAAAGGCAAGTTAATTTTTTTTTTATTTGAAGCAGTCAAAGAAGAAATTTTGCAGTTTGTTTTTTACAGGCGAATTCACATAACAGGAAAATTCTATGCCACTTTTATCGCTAACTAAACTATAAATTTCGTAATGGACTTCTCGTGTTGCAGCAGCAGACACACAGCCGAAGGATGGTGCAGGCAGTCAAATAAACTGCAACCCAATGAAAAGTGCCCGAAGTAAATGAAGAAAGCACAAAGTGCACAAAGAGGAAACGACACTCAAGTGCCGGACACAAGTGGCGCTGCAGTTGCCGCATTCCTTCGCTGTCGCTGTCGCCGCAACTCCAACTACGCGCGCTGCCACCTATTTGGCCAGCAGACTGGCGCTACTTTTTTTAATTTTTCAAGACAACAAAGCGAACATAAAACAAAAAGGCGACCAGCGCCATCGACTTGGACAAATGCCATGACAAAAGTTGTTGCTGTTGTTGGTAATATATTATACATATGAACATGCATATTGTAAGTATTGTTGTTGTTATGTATGATGAAATTTATTGCAAAAAATAAACAAATAAAATTCGGGTAGTCGTCGGGTAGTCTCTCACATATGCTTATTTCTAGTTAATTCACAGCAGAGCTTTAAATTCTAAATTTTTTTTGTCTTTCAAATTGTTTCGTGAACATTAAAAATCTGCACATAATTCAGTGTACAGTTTAAAATATTCTTTTTTTAAATATTAATTTCACCACACCTTCGTCTCCTCAACTTTGGGTGCGCCAAAGTCGGCCAACCTTAATAGCTCAGCTCAAAGTTTAGCTCTCTTAGTTCGTTTACTTCGTCTTGCAAAATATTTAACACCCTCTGTGCCAGTTATCATTTTACATACACACATTATTTACATATAAACAAACATCTTTTGGTCTCACGCGCTCACAAAGTTCACTTTAAAATTTTTAAAACAAAACCCGACGTCAAGCAATCAAGCGGAAAATTATAAAATTTGTTGCCGTTGAGTGCGTTTGACGTGCTGGCAATTTTTCACAATTTCACATTTGATTTCTTAATGTCGGCAATGCTTTCAACAAACTGTGCAGTGCAGTGCACTTAAGCGGTTTATTAGTGCAGGGTTGCCAAATGTTTTCTGATTTTTGGACACATATCGGATTTCATTGATGTGAATATGAAATTTATTTATGAATATCGGGGAGATTGTTGACTATCGGATGATCGTGGACTAAAACTAAGTTTTTTCGAATGATTTTAGTACATTGATTGTCAATTTTCAACATAAATGAGTAAAATGGGTAAAACTCATAGTAAGGTGACGATTCTTAACAGCTGGTTGGGTACTTTTTTCTTAGGTAACTAATTATTATTTTTTATCTCATTTAATAACTTTAATAATTTTAATAATTTTTACTTAATTTTTTTAGTTAAAAAACCAATTAAAAGTCAAACTTTTATTAAAATTTCAAGCAAATTTACAACTTTGCTTATGTTTTGAATACAACAAATTTGCATTTGATGCTATTTTGAGTTTGATTTCCATCTGAGTTTGTTTCAATTTAATTACTCAAACAAATTTGCAGTTGTAAACTCTGCACATATTGAAATTGAAATTGAAATTCGGTCTACACGTTGATCCGCAAAGGGGGAAATGTTGCGCTTGACTGCATTTTGCTACATGCATTTCCCACACTCATTTAAAATGTGAAAATTCAGTCATTTTCGGCCGCTCAATTCGTATGCAAGTAATTGTTGTATTGTTGTTTGTGCATCAAGCAGAACGTAACGTGGCGATTTCTTGCCACACTTTCGTTGTTGCATTGAAAGGTGATATGCTTCAATGGAGCCTTAAAGTCGGAAATTGCTCAAGACACAAAGCTCGAAATAGAGAAAGACAGATATGTTCAGATGAATTTTAAGTCATTAACCCATTAAATATTCTTGAGAAATTTTGAAGAATACTTCTGTAGGCGAAATAAGTTGCTTTGCAAAGTTGCCACTTTATAATTTTTGACACATCTTAGACCTTCAATGATCTAAACAGGGGAGATGAGTTCTTAAGCATACACAATTTTTTTCTATTATCTTCTTCCTTCTTCTTCTTCCTCTTCATTTCATTGTTTTCTACTTATTATATTAAGATTTTTTAGATTTCTTTAAAAATCATTGCAGGTCAACTTTGCATCATTTAACATTTCTCTTTCAATCATATTTTAGTGGTTGTTGTATATAATTCTTAGCATATTTATAATTCAAATTGCATTGCCTTAACCAGTAGCACGCATAGGATTTTTTTGGGGGGTGGGAGGGATTGTGTACAACTTTTGAGCCAAATACCATTGAAAATCATATTTTCTATCTTTAGCAATCTTTTTTGGGCGGCGCACAGTGATTCGACTTCAAACAACCGCGGGACAAAATTAGAAGCAGTGCACATTTTGAGAAAACATTAAAAGTGAAAATGGTCACATCATTTCTTAATCCTTTTTGAAAGACTTTGCAACTACTTGGTAACCATGTGTTTATACAATGTTTTTTACTCAATAGACTACAAAACAGAAAATATGTGTTTACATTTTTTTGTGAAAAATGTTTCAACTTTGAGCCGCTTTTGCACACACACTAATTAATTTTATGCACAGATTTTTCGGGTTTTCTTAGTTGGAGTTTAACCTTTCAAATGACATCAAAATCGTTTAATTCTGAGAATATAAATTTTTTGAATTTTTTCTATGGGTTGAAGGGTTGAACCTCCATATCTCCTCTCTGTGTGCGCTTCTGACCTAAACCTCTACGAAAGTTATCATTGGTTGACTGGCGGACGAACATGTCTAAACGTATCGATTTTCAGACATTCTTGATCACTTTGATCAATTCTCAAAAGCTTAAAAGTTCAATTTTTAAAAGCTTTAAAGCTTAAAAACAAACAATCTGCCTATTGAGTACTTAAATATCCCAAGATTGACATCTGAATACTGTTTTGTGTAATGAATAGTGGAGACTAGAAACAAACAAACCAGAGACTAGCTGGTGTCAGAGACTAGTCGAGGTCTGTTCAGAAAAAGATGACTTATAAGTTTTCTCGAAAAATATGTACGAGTATTTATTGATTTATAACTAGTCTGTCCTCATCAAAGTGTCAGCACATTTTCCGAATCTTTGAAGCACTTCTGACATGCGCGTTTTGCTCTGACCTCGAGTTATTTCAGTGATTCGATCTTGATCTCCTCAATCGTGATAAATCTCTGCTCTTTCATGGGTCTTTTTAATTCTGAAAGCAGCGAAAAGTTGCAATCTCATCAAAAGATCGAGCGTTTTCTTCATATTGCTATAAGAAGTTACTTACAGGTAGTATTCTGTATGGACCGTACAATTTTCTGGCAAGAACTCACAAAGCAAAACGAGATTTGTAATCGAAAAAAGCAGTGATCAAAACTTTCAAATTTGACCGAATGTGATGTGATTTTTGGTATTGGCACTTCTGGCAGCTTTCATTTGAATGATTGGGCTTTGATTCCGACGTCATAACCGTGTACCCATATTTTATCACTAGCTATGACCTTTTTGAGGAAATCTGGTTCGTCATTGACATCACTAAAGAGCTCCTGAGCGATACTAATGTGACGCTTGGTTTTGTCAAAATTAAGCAATTTTGGAACAAACTTCATTGTTTAACATTTCATGTCAAATCTGGATCGTCGTTCAAGTCATTTAACAACTCCTGAGCAATGTTCAGCGACGGTTTTTTTTGGTAAAAATATTGCAATTTCAAAACATTTCAACACAAAGTTAACTGGCCCATGCCCAAAGCATCAGAGAAATTTGCATGACTTGCATCCTCAGAACTCCTCAGAATTTTCTTCACTGCTTCAAGGTTTTCTGTGGTTGTTGACGTGCTGCAGCATTGGGATCTTCTTGGCCTTCTGTGAAAAGTTTTTACCACTGATAAAAAATGTTTTGCTCAAAGTGGACTCCATAGACAATATTTGAAGTACATTGGAGCATATGATTTTATTTTGTACATACAATTTTGTATAAGTTCTATGATCGATTTTCTATTTGGACGCCATGCCTACAGACCAGGCGTCAACAGTCTGAACTTCTGACTATTAAAGACTTTCTCTGCCACTGTCTGGTTCTATCTAGACGAAGGCGGAAATTCCTAGGCTATCGCTTCTTCGACAACTTGAATGACTTCAGTTTAGTTAACATCAAAAGTTTACTTGAGTTCATCCAATATTCAATATGGCTTGAATAGTCTTCTCGATTTGCAATACAACAGACATTCAACTTGTGGTATCGCAACGGACCCATTTTGCGGTCTAAGTGTGTCTTTCGGCAAGTCCTTTGACCAGACAGCTACCTTAACCTAACCTAACCTTCATTGATTGTTTCGATGTAAAAAAAATCATCAAAACTTGTCTCAGCTTTATATCTGTGAAAAACAAACTAAGCATGCAACATTTTTGATAATTCCAAGACATATTAGGGACATGTGTACCTGAATAATAAAATAAAAAAAAAATCGAATCTGTAAAATGTGGTACATAACAAAAGCTTGAGCCTGGAACTATACAAATTTGTGTACCCAACTTTGTAGAAGTTATAACTTTTATGCTTCAATATTTATTCCAAAATTTGTTTTCTTTGCATTGTGTATTTCTGTCCAGATCCATGTCTGTTGTGTGTTTATGCTCTTCAACAAACCATTCGCTGAAGATCTTTTGGTCAGATTCTTCCTAATCCAGTTTTCGAACGAAGTCATCAGGAGGAATGATGATGACTTCAGCCGATATCCAAAAAATTATGAAAATTCTCTAACTGGCTTACTTACTTTTTTCTCCTAAAATTTGACTTTAAAATATTGTCCCGATATCAGAATTTCTACTTGGATCAGATCAGTTGATTACAGCATCTTTTCTTATGCAAAAATAATCGGCGTGATATCTTCTACCAGTTGCGAGATATGGTTTTTCATTTGAACACTCTGTCCCTTTACTTAACGCAAACACTTTTTTATGGTCACTTAAATACCCCTTCGGCAGTAATGAGTTAAAGTCATTCAATTTATTGTTGAAACAAAGAAATTACACACTTGTGGGTGAACTTAAGTGCCGCACCTTTGCATGTGCAGCGGCACGTATCAATTTTGACTTCGCTATGTTCATTAAATCAGCCAACTTGCACAACTATTGACAACTTCATGCTGACACAATGGAGAATTCTTGAAATTGTCTTTGTCACCTTCATCAAACCTCATTTTGTCCACACTTTGTTTTAGGCCATTCGACAACTAACAGAGATATTAATTTTCCGCACTTGTTTGACCTTTCACGCCAACTGCAGCGCTTCTGCCAGCGATTTACGTTCTTATCTACATTGACATAGCAACAACAATTTTCATATAATAGTTTACACAATTAGCATAATTTTGCCATTTCACCATTTTGCAATATGCTGAATTTTCCAACCAGCTGGCATCGTTATGGCTGCGCATTGACATTAACATTAAATGCCAACGCATTGGCTCGACTCGACTCGACTCGGCTGCCACTCAAATATTCATAAAAATCTCCACACTTTCTTTTGTCGGCCCATTTAATTCGTGTGTGGGCAGTGGGAAGTAGAAGTGGAAGTGCGCGGCAGCGGTGACTGTGTCGGTGAACCCGTGTCGCAAGTTGACTATTCATTGTCACCGATGTTTGTCTGTTTGTTCGTTTAGTTGTCAGCTCGTCTGCTCGGCTGTCTGTTTCGGTCTGTTGCTGCATTTGACTATTTGGTTGGCTGCCTGGGTTTATGTGTGTGTGTGTTTACGATTTGGTCGGGTTGCCTTAATGAAGGTTAAACAACTTTTAATGTCCTTTTTCGCAAGCATATTGTCCTTTTTTATGTCGCTAACGTTTCTTGCTTCATGCTGCTACACATTGCATGGTTTTCTCTCTCTGGGTGGTGTGTGTATCTGTGACGAAGCATTTAAGGTTTGTTTGTGTGATTTTGTTGTGCTTGGCATTTTTCCATATGGCTGTGTGGACAGCGGAGTGGGTCGCTCGCTTATCACTTGCGAAACTATTAAAAGTGACACGAAGCAGGGCTTAGCGGCAGACGTTGCGGAAGAAAGTCGAGCCAGGAATAAGCCTGAAAAGGCATTTGCTGTTTTAATGAGGCACAAGTGTGTGTCTGTGTGTGTGTGTGGGGGGGTTTGACAGACCTCTGAGCAACAAAAGACAATGCAAATAATTAAAGCTTTAAAGTATTTTTGGGTTCACTGTACAATAGAAATTGGAGCTTATGACATATGTGTGATTCAAAGGCTTGTTAGAGGAACTTAAGAGTCTTGTAGTCATTTCACCGATACCAAAATTAAATTAGTTAGACCTTTTAAGGATTTTGGAGTTTTAGAATAGAAGTTTTAGTACATTCGACATTGTGATTCAAAAGCATGTAAGAGTGATTTTAAAGGTCCTGTATGATTCAAAAGATTTTTAGAGGAATTTAAGAGTCCTCACTATCAGTCATCTCACCATTACCAACATTCAATAATTAAGACTTTTAAAGGATTCTTAAGACCACTGTGCAATAGAATTTGATTTTAAATGTCCTGTAGAAATTAATTTATTTTATTTTATATTATTTTATTTTATATTATTCTATTTTATTTTATTCTATTTTATTTTATTTTATTTTATTTTATTTTATTTTATTTTATTTTATTTTATTTTATTTTATTTTTTCCACGATTTATTGAACTCCTTAAGGGTTAAATATTACATATCGGTTGTATAACAACAAGATACATAAAACTATTGCAGGTACATGGTATTTTCTTAAGCATATATACAATTTAACTTTCAATACTTAAAAACGAACGAACAATTGACGTTGTTGACAATATTACTGATTTTTGTATAGTCAAAAATTTATCCGCTAATTGAAGCCTCTCCAGTGTCGTCATTAATGTTTTGGGCACTACCCCTGTCGATGAAATGATGATTGGTACAATCACTACCTTGTCAAGTTGCCACATCTGTTTCAGTTCTTGGGCCAGTTGCTGATATTTCCTGCTTTTTTCCGCGATACAGTCCTGTAGGTTGTGTGTGTTGGGAACTCCGATGTCAATTAGATGTGCGTTATTTGTCAATTTTTCGAGCAGGATAACATCTGGTCTGTTGTGCGGAATGCTCCTATCCGTCAATACTGTGCGATCCCAGTAAATCTTGAACTCGTCATTTTCTAGCACTGCACTGGGCGTATACTTATAATATGGTAGTTCTTCTGTTAGCAGCTTGGTCCGTATTGCAAGGCTTTGGTGCACAATTTTTGCAACGTTGTTATGACGCGTCAAGTATTCAGTGGCCGCTAACATTACACATGCTCCAGTGATATGTTGTATCGTTTCCGGTTGTTGTTGGCATTTCCGGCATTTGTCGTTGTTAATGTCAGCGCGTGCAATATATTTTAGGTAATTTCTGGTTGCAATAACCTGGTCCTGGATCGCGAGCATGAGTCCTTCAGTTTCCGCATAAATGCCCGCTTGTTTGAGCCACAGATTTGAGGCAGGGGCGTCGATATCAGCTTGACTTAAGGCATGTGGATGTTTGCCATGCAACGATTTCATCTTCCATTCTTCCAATAACTTGTCAATGCGCATGATGTCTGTTGCTTCGTCTTGGGGCGTCGCATTTTTTAGGTTAAGTGGCGTATATTTGTCATCGGCTTTGCATACCGCTATGTGTAATGCAGTGTCCTGTTGTATATTTTATTTTATTTTATTTTTTTTTATTTTATTTTATTTTATTTTATTTTATTTTATTTTATATTATTTGATTTTATTTTATTTTATTTTATTTTATTTTATTTTATTTTATTTTATTTTATTTTATTTTATTTTATTTTATTTTATTTTATTTAATGTATTTATTTATTAAATAGTATTTGAACAAGTACAAGAAATTTGACTATACTCAACATTAAACAAATTTATAAATATTTAGGATCCCCAACAGCGAATTAAATGGTACCGTATCATTATTGGTCAATTTGAGAGTCCTGGAGTCATCTCAACATCATCAATTTGATTATATTAAAAATTTATTAATTATGTAAATTAAGGCTTCAAAGTATTTTGGTGCTCTGTGAATTGGTGCAGATTCTATACAATTTATTCAAAAAATTGTATGTAAGCTTTCAAACATCTTAAGTCGTGTTTTCAATAGTAGATAGGTAGGCACTCGTAAGTTTTAGTGGCTGCCCCTGTATGAGACATACTTAGGCCTCTATAAGGGCCCATTGTGATACCACAAGTTCCACCCTTTTCAAATCTAAATGAAACACTGTTTTTTCAACATTTGTGCAACACACATCTCAAACAGATGGAGGAGTAACAGATAGGGAGGACCTACAGTTTAACGCCGAATCCGAAACGCATTTTTTTTGGCAATTTTTTCCTACTTTCCCCGTAATTTTCATCTGATTCATGTGGATAGCGATAGAAGTAGATAAGTGTTTCACCAGCCCGAGCTAGGAATCGAACCTAGGGCCTCTGGTATGAGAAGCCAGGACTATCGAGGCTGGCTCTCAGTATCAGTGGTTCAAAACTTCTAGTTGAGCCTGGACCCATACAAATTTGTATACCCAACTTTGTAGAAGCTAGAACTTTTGTGCTTCAAAACTCCAATATTTGGTTCTTTGACATTGCACATTTCAGTCCAGATCCATGTTTGTTGCGTGTTTATGCTCTTGAACAAACCATTCGCTGAAGATCTTTTGGTCAGATTCTTCCTAATGCAGTTTTCGGACGAAGAATGTAGTCGTCAGGAGGAATGATGATGACAACAGCCGATATCCGAATGACTAATCCTTTTCTTCTTGGAAACAAAAAGGGTAGAGATGAACACAAGAATGCCCACTATAGTAAAACCCACTCTATTAAGGTTTCATTTTGTTTCTGAAATAAAATCTTTGGTGACTTACTATTTTTTAAGTAAATTTAAATTTAAAAATTAAAAACATTGTTAACAAAATATGTACCACAGTATTTTTATTTCTTTCTGGACATTTAAGCAAAATTGAACTCGCCGGACATTCCAAAGTTTAGTAGTCTGTTTTGGTGAATTCCCAATCGGGTGGGGCCAACAGAAATCCAGCAGAACTAGCTGTTTTTTCATTTGTGTTTTTTTCCTTTAGTCAGTAAGTTGTTTATGTTCATTGGCTTATTAAATAAATAAAAATAATTAAATAAATAAAATAAATATGGCCGATTCAGTTTAAAGTTGCACCCACATAATTCAATAATAACCATTCTAGACAACCCAATTTAAAATTTAAATTTCACCACTTTAAATTTCATTTCAAAAATATTCATAAATGTTGCAAATATTTCATATTCTATCAGGATTTCCTTATGGCTACACAATAACAATAACTTCTTGCATAATGCCACTACAGCAACAAAATAATCCCATCCATTATAAAGTTTTAAGCACACCACTTACATCATCTGTAACAGCTCAGTGCGGATCAACGCTACAAAAGTTTGCCACCGTCTTCGAACCGTCTACCGTCAACTAGCTCAGAGTTCACTGGCCATTGTTGTTGCTGCATCGTCAAATTGACAGATAGAAGTAATACAAACCGAAAATTTGAGACTACAACAGAGTTGCCATATGACAGAAAATGACTTGGAAATTGAACAAGTGGGAAAAATTTAATAAGTTGGGAATGCAGGATTTTACAAACCTAGTAAAAATTCCATACAACTTTTTGTCCTAGAAATTACATTTTGAATTCATTATTTTGAATTTCAAAAACATACAAATTTGTACGGTTTGAAGTTTTAGGTAAGACATATTCCTTTACGATTTCAGTACAAAATTGTTGAAACGTACAATTTTGTTCAAAATCCAAAAATTTGAAAACACAGGAACAAATCGATATACTCGATATATAAGTTTGAAGGATGAAGTTTGAGGATATTTTAGCGTATATTGGAGGGATGTATGGATGGATGTGAGGATGGGCAGGAAGGCTACAAGCCTTCCATAGCACTCAGTCCATTTCAGACCGTTGTACTATACCCATGGGGGGTAGGGAAGGAAAATGAGAGTTATATCTCATATTTCACCCATTTTTGAAATGCGTATGCAACACTGTCTTTCCAAGATATGTTACAGCACACATTCTAAGCGGATGGGGAAGGGGGGGGAGGGGACCTACGGTTTAACGCCGAATCCGAACGGCGATTGGCAGTTTTTCGTTCACACTTGGAGGTTTTGCCATTGCCTGCCAAGAGCGCAATTGTGCGATTCTTGTAATTCTCATTCCCGTCATGTGGATAGCGATAGAAGTAGACGAGTTGTTCACCAGCCCGAGCCAGGAATCGAACCTGGAGCCTTTGGTATGAGAAGCCAGCGCGCTACCCGCTGGATTATCAAGGCCGGCTTAGTGTATATTAGTCCTTCAGAAATATTTTCTTTAAAAGAAAGCTGTTGCAATTTTTAAAGCATATTTAAGGATACATTTTTAAAAGGACATTTTCAATATTTGTTCCTCGCATTAAATTTTTTTTTATTCTAGGCATTTTTCTTTTTCATGCAGTTCAAAAATCGTTTTAAATATTCACGTGGTTAAAAATTTTTTTTTTAAATAATTATGGCCTTAAAATTTCAACATCCTTTTAAAAAATCTTAAAATTAAAAAAAAAAACAAAAAAATTAAAAAATTTTTTAATAATTATGTCCTTGAAAATCTTTTTTAAAAAACCTTAGAATTAAAAAAAATTAAAAACATAATCTTTTCATGTGCAAAACGGCTATCAAATTACAAAAATAAGGTTTTTAAATTTCAACTTCCTTTCAAAAAATCTTAAAATTAAAACAAAATTTGAAAAAAATTATGTGGAAAGTTGTGATGTAATTAAAAAAGTAAAGTTTTTAAATTTCAACATCCTTTTAAAAAATCTTAGAATTAAAAAAAAAATAAAAAAAAAATTTTTGGCAATAATTATGTCCTTGAATTTCCAACATCCTTTTGAAAAATCTTAAAGTAAAAAAAAAGTTAAAAAGTCATGTTTTCATGTGCAAAATTGCGATGAAATTAAAAAAATAAGGTTTTTAAATTCCAACATCCTTTAAAAAAATCTTAAAATTAAAAAATTTAATAACGTCAATTTTTCATGTGCAAAGTTGTGATGAAATTAAAAAAATTAGGTTTTTAAATTTCATCCTTTTAAAAAATCTTGAAATTAAAAATAATTTAAGAAACATTTTTTTGAAATAATTACGTCCTTGAAATGCCAACATCCTTTTGAAAAATCTTAAAGTTAAAATTGCCTTGTAATTAAAAAAATATGGTTTTTAAATTTCAACATCCTTTTAAAAAATCTTGAAATTAAAAAAAATTTTTGGAAATAATTATTTTTATATTATAATTATATTTTATATAATTAAATAAAATTATTATAATTATTTTTATATTATAATTTTATTTTATATAATTAAGGGAGAGGGCTGGGTTGTGAACCAGGCTGGGGTGTGAACCATTGCCGTTTTTTCTTTCCCCAATTGACATATCGCCAATCTTTCAACTGTCAATTTTGTCTTATGATATGACTCTGCTTTTGTGGTTACACCGAAGTACAAACACGTATTGCTTGTGGCAGCAATCGAGTTTGAAAGACATCGTGTTTGAAAATCGACTGCGAAAACTTGTTCGCTTTTTTTTAAAGTGCTATCTTAGTGACTGAGCTTATTGCAAAAAGTCTGTGTAATACATGTTTATTTAGTGTTTTGATTCTATTTTACGATGCAATATTTGTTTATGTCGAATTATGATTGGAAGTGTCGTTTATTTTAAAGTTTCCAAAATGGCATCGTGGTTGGGCTGTGAACCACTGAGGTGGCTGGTTTATGAACCACCTGTTTTTCGTACTACATTTGTTCTAACACTGTCAAATATGGACGGATATATTAAAATAAAGTAATTTTATGTAATTTCACCCGATTGCCTTGAGTTCACTTGAAGTGGGCCAATGCGAGAATGCATTCGTATTTCACAAGCAAACATTGCGACACCGATTAGGATGAAAATTAAAAAAATTGAGCACTTTCATTCATTGCGATTTTTTGGCCTAAGAGGCGTCATTATAACTTTTTTTCACCTCTTGAGGCTTCCTGATTAAATAAATTCTCAATGTACTTAAAAATTATGGGTGTTTTCTTCGTATTTTCCGACTTTAATAGGGATTTTCCAGATGGTTCACAACCCAGCCACTTTTTTGAAAAAGCGAAAAATCACGTTCTTAGAAAATTGGACGTAGAGAGTTAAATTTCAATCAAAACGGTAATCTGTCTTCATAACAAAGTTGCGTTATATATTCACCTTTCCAACGGTATCTTCGATTTTTCGATATCTTTATTTTGTGAAAAGTTAGAGCCAAAAAACAAAACCCCTGTTCACAACCCAGCCCTCTCCCTTATAATATAAAAACTAAAAATTAATTTTTGTATGCGCAAAATTGCGACGAAATTAAAAAAATAAGGTTTTTATTAAAAAAATTTTTAAAAAATTATTAATTTAATTTATTAAATAAATAAACGTTTTGCATTTTTTTGATTATTTGAAAAATTGTAAAATATTACCTGAAAACTATTACCTCTAAATATTTTGTAACATAATTCGAAATGGGCACTGAAGGATGTTTGGATTGGTTGGGCATTCTAGTGTTAAGTCATTGAAGCTCCTTTTTGCACTCAGCCCTAAAGATGAATGCCAAATTAAATTCGTTAATGAAAGAATTCTCAAATCGAGAAAGGAACTCGCATACATTGGCAACTCTGGTTGTCATCAATCTGAACAGACGAAATTCTTACTTTTACATATTTGCCAGTTGTAGCATTTTCGATGCATAGTCAAAGCTGAGAGCCAAAAGTTGCCGCCGCTTCCCTGCTGCAGCTTTGTAACTTTCTGTTCCATATTTGTGCAGCAGCTCGGTTGAGTAGCTTTTGTGGTTGCAAAGCTGATGAAAACAACAGCCAACTCGATGCGGCAAGGCGTAAATATGACTACGGCAACAACAACAAAAACAGCAACTGGGCTGATGACGGCTAAAATTGGTGACCGACACCAGTGCCGGAAGTGAGGGATTATTTATGTTTAAGATGACACGCGGTTCATGTGCAACCGATGCAGCAGCGCCGACCAACTAACGAACAACTCAGAGACCGCAAAGCGCTGAAACTATGGGAGACGAGGACGCCCGGTTCGACGACAAAGTGTAATTGACTTGAAAGTTTAGAGTGTGGCCGCTGCAAAGTTGCCAATTGCTGCTAGTTGGCAGTGTTGCTGCTGCGGTCAACCTTTGAATGTCGCAGCCGAAACAGAGAACAGAGCGCAGCGTTGTTAGTCAAAACTGACAGCCACTTGTAAAATGCCAATTAAAATCGAAGAGGAAATAAAAATGTAAAATTGAGAATTGAAAAATGCATTGAAAATCACTTGATGCATTTAAATTAAATTATCAATTTGCATCATTTGCAAGCGAAACCATTTCATGCAACGATTGGTTTGCCCATTAAAGTGAAAATCCTGAATGCCACCAAAGCAAATGGCGCCCGAGACTAGTTGAAGGCGGGGGCCAATAATACTCGGCAACGCTTGAGTGCAAAAGAAGACGGTGTAAAAAGGAAATGACGGTGTAAAACAGTAGCGCAAGTTGTTATCCTTAGAATCCTGCTCGCGCCCTCGCACTCTGCCACATATTCGTTCTGCCTGCTGGTTCGCACAGGCGGCGCGCTACAAGTGTGCGTTGCGATGGCAAGTGGCAGAAGGCAAAAGGCAGCCAGCCAGCCAGCAACAATTACAACACCAACAAGAACAACTGGTGTAACACTGACGGCGGCAGCAGGAAGTGCACAGCAGCCGAAAGCAGCAGAAAGCAGGCGGCAGCCGGGAGCGAGTTTGATTGCGCGTCTTGCTGCTAGCTGACTATGGGTTGTCTGTAGTTTTTGTTGCTTTAATTTGTGCTATTCTCGTTGTTGTTGTTATTGTTGGCATTGATGTTGGTGGTGTCTATTCCTGGATTATGTTTTGATAATCGAATTTGTGCAAACAAGTGGAAGCGCAAATTTTCCTCCACTGCAGCCAGCAACAGGCACACAGACACAGACATACAGACACACACAAACACACACACATACGCATATAAGGACGCAATGCATGCAGTGTGCAAGTGGCAATGCTTGCTGCAGTTGGAGGGTTCAATTAACGCTTACACGACTCAACGGCGGCTGCAGTAACAGCAAACAAACAACCAAAAACTCAACAACAACAACAATAACAATGATGACAATGACAATGGCATGGAACGGTAATAAAATAAGCAGCAGGGCAGCAACATAACAACAACAACAATAATGCTTTCTTAAATACTGTAATGGTTTAACATTGCAAAAATCGACTCGAAGTTGGAACGTTTTTTTTTGTATAAATGTGAAAGGATTCACTAAGTTTTAAAAGATGGAACGAAAAAATTGATTCTACAGATATCAAATTTGTACCCTTAAGTGCAAAGATCAGTGCTTCAAAGCGTACTTACATACATATATGTACGTTTTTTTAATTATACCGCAATAAAGAAAATTTTTCAAAATAAAAACTGATCAGAAAATCTCTTTGCTAGTTACGTGTTAACAAGAAAAAACAAATTAAATTAACGCGTTTGAGGGTTTCTTATTAAATTTTCCTTCCCAATACCGATTTTCTCCACATATCATAAAATTTTCACATTGCTTAAACTTTTTCTTCGTAATTATTACACCGTGCGACAAAAAACCACTTTGGTTGAGACCCATTTAAAAGATTATATAGATGTGAAACAGGGACATTCATAACAACATTGAATATTCAGTTTTTCATTTTCGGATTCGATGTCTTTTTAAAAGGATTTTTTGATTTTTAAGGACATACACATTTTGTTTTTCGGTTGCATATTGATGAAGTCTACATAAGTCTGTTGAGAATGTAATGTAAAATAAGACCAACGCTCCAACGAGCCAATAGAGCTGGATGACCCACTGTTCCCAAAAACCTTAATCGCACTCTTGGGGACACTTTAGAAATACTTAGAATAGTGTTCTCAACTCTGGTACTCGCCTACTCGCCTAAACAGCCTACGCTGTCTTACATTCGCAAACGAATATCGGCGTCGTTGCTGGTGGCAGAACGGTCAGCACTAACTTGAACTGATGTCACGTTTTCGGAAGCAAAAAATGGTTGCAAATCAAGTATTAGATATCAAATAAGAAATAATTGGACAAGTATTTTGCATCATAATCTGACGAGGTCAACAAAGGGTTAAAAGAATCGTAATTTATTGAGTCTATTAAGTTCAGATTTGAAGAATGTACTACAAATCAGAAATAGTTCAGCACTTCAATTTTAGAAAATCAAAAAAAAAAATTTGTTGTTTGTTTTTATGCGAAATATATTTAAATAGTAAATCCTAACTTAAGGTGAGTAAAGATAAGCAAAAGAGTATCGAAGTAAAAAGTTTACTACACTTTAGGTTAGGTAAGGTTAAAGTCGCTGCCTGGGCACGAAACTTTGCCGAAAGACACACTAAAGCCACAAAAAGGCTTCATTTAAATACCAAGAGGAAAAAGTGATCTGACTTACTGCAAATCTAAATGCCTACACAAGACAATTTGTTTTGTGGATAAAATCAAGCAAGTCTCTTATGTAGACTGATATGAGGTGGTCCAAGTTGTCAAAGAAATGAGAGCCTAAGAATTTCCAACTTCGTCTAGAGAGAGCCGAACATTGACAGAGGAGGTGACTTATAGTTTCTTCCTCCTGTACATTTTAGTAACTGCGGCAAAAGTCCCAACTGTTGATACCTAATCTGTAGGCATGACGACCAAATATGTAGACAATGCCCCTTCAAAATGTAGACCATCGTACTGATATGCTGTCAGCTGAGCGATACAAGTGTTTAACCCATTGCTGCCTAATGGGTAAAATTTTACCCATTAAAATTGATTTTTTTTTCTAAATCACAAAAAAGTCAATGTTTGAGACGTCTCAAAACCATTGATAGGGATAGTTAGGGGAAAGATGGAACTACCTTAACCTGGTGAAGGTCACCCTAATATTTCGCCATCTAGCTAGAGTTACCAGACTCCAAAAATCGTGAATTTTTCGGAGGTGGAAAATGTGGCGAAACGTAGTGGCCTTAGAACTTAACAAAAATCTGCCTCCTAACTCACCTGTAAAAAATACAACTTTCGTTCACGTGTTTAGCTGATCACTTCACAAAGTATGGAAAAAAGCTACCATTGCTGTGTAATGGGTACTAAATATCTAATGAATATCTCAGCAACGTGCAGAGATATAAAGCTGAAATTTTGTTTCTGATCATTTTCACTTCTAGGTCGTGTATGAAATTTTATCAAAATCGTATGGGCGGAACTGGTACCCGGCAGCAATGGATTAAATACGCCCCCGGGATTGAAAGTGGGTCATAACTATTTGGTCATAGAGCATGTACTCTACTCCTGGCTCGGTTTGTTGACTATGTCAAGGAAGGAAGAGCATATTATGAGTTTGCATTTAATAAGAGGGATGCCTTCTGTAATAGTGGTGGTACCAGACTTCAGGTAAGGTGGGTGCCAAGTCTGACGAGTTCATCTGCTAGACAGTTTTCCCTGATGTCTCTGTAACCCAAGTCAGAGTAATGTTGTCCACTCATTGAGCAGGGTACAGCAGAGAGAGATAACGTTCAATATGGTGGAGGCCTTCTTGAGGGCTTTTATTACTGCTTGATTGCCCTTGAAAATCCGAACTGTACCTCTAGGAAGGTTGCGCATTTTTAGCAAAGACAGGATCTTGAAAATGGTTAGTACTTTTGCTTGGAAGACTCTGCAGTAGTCTGAAAGGTGGAAACTTTCTTCGATAAGTCACCCCCTACTCTACCATCCAACTTAGATCCGTCCATGTAGAAACATATTCCAGTCTTAGGTACCGTGTCTTGTTCCCACTGCTGTCTATGAGGTATGTGGGTTGAGAATTTGAGTCTCTATTTTATCGGGTATGAGTATGGGTAGTCATTGTTATTGGGTATGTCGGGTAATTCACCTCAAATTCAACAGTGACCGAAATCAGTGCCTACCCATCTCCTGGTAGTGTTCATGCTTATTGCAGAGAGAGTTACACCTTGTTTTCTTTAAAGAATAACAGGGAGAAATTGGATGAGGGTGCCCCTTTAATTATTTTAAATATGTAGAAAATTTAGGGACCGGAATAATTACACTGTGCAAATCGAAAATTCAGACATGGGAGGGACCTACAGAGGACTTTTCTATAGGTATACTGAGTTGAGATCCACCAGCCGTTTGGCTGGATTGGCTCTAGTTTAAGAGAAATCCGACTTTGAAGTTTGTTGATTTTAGTCGAGTTCGTCGCTTAAGTCTTCGAACGTTTAAATGCTAATTGGTCCTAAATCTTTCCGAATATCGCCTTACTCTCTTCGGCAAGTTTGTAGATATATTAACGACCAACAAATTTGCTTAAGACACTAATCCAAAAAAAAAAATACATTCAAACTGTGTTTTCGACAAAAAGGTTCCAAAAACCCCACTTTCGTCGAGGCATAAAAACAGTTGGCTCCTGCATCTAACAAACTAAAATTTCACCTGGGAAGCGCCCATAAAAGGCGTGGCTCGGCGTCAAAGTTCAAAGTTTTTATCAAAAAAACTCAATTAATCTCCAACTGATTTACACGAAATGGGTATCAAACGAAAGGTATTTTTCATACCTTTCTTTTGATGTGCAACATTAGATACGTAAGATGTACTAATAAAAAGTTTTAAGCGAAAAAATATTTTTTTTATAAACATGTTTTTCATAAAAAAATTTTTTCACGGATTTTTTTCTCAAAAAAATCAAAAATCTTAAAAAATCTTGAAAAATTCAAGTGAAAAATAAGACACCGCAAAATTTTTATTTTTCCCCAAAAAAATAAAACTCAACAAATATTTTTTATTTTCTGATAAAACAAAATCAACAAATAATGTTTATGCCCTGAGCGCAAAGTAAAAATCAAAAAATAAGTTTTATATTTTGATTTTAATTTTTAGCTTATAATTTGTACGATCTCTGATAAAATTTCATTATTTGATTCATTCAATTTCCATTTTCACCTAAACTTTCAACTCATGAGCCCAATTCACGCAATTCGTGACGCATTTTTGTTCAAATTTTTGTTGTTTTTATGTACATAAAAGTATGCAATGAAGATTGGTTTTCAATTTCGAACGGTAAATACAAATGCAGCTCACACAAATCTTTGCCAAATTGATATACGTCGACGTACGCGTCGATGGAGCGATTCACTTAAGCCTTTCATTTGCGCCCATACCCCCCTCCCCCCTCCCCCTTTGCTAAACAACCACAAAAACGCTAAATTTCCAATTCGAAGTTGCTTTAGCTTGTGTTGAATTTGAAATTTGTTCCGCTTAGTTTTGTTGTTGCTGTTGCCGTATTGCGTTCAGTATGCGGCACGTTTTGCAATGCGCTGCCGCTCCAAACTTTCGCGTGAATTAAGTTTGCAATTGAAAATACGGTGCGACGTTGCGGCGTTAGCCGAATGTCGAAAGTTTAAATTGCTCACGTGTGACACAATTTCGAGCGAAACATGAGAATGTCGAATGCGACATGGCACTGCATGCGGCTGGGAGTGGGTGGCAAGAGGAGGGCGAGGAGTAGAAGCGAGTGGCTGCAGTGCGCGTGGAAGCAACGTGCCAAGTGTCGCTATTGCTATCGGAAACTTTAAATCGACAGGATACACAGCTACTATTGCCGACACAGCGACGCCGTGCCGCGCGATAAAACTGCCTCGACTCTCAGTTGCAGCAACAACGTCGTCGGCCTTAGTTGTTTTTTTCGTTGTCATTTTGATATTTTGTTATTTAAGGCTTATCTTTATCCTTTTCCCATTAGTGTTATTGATGTGACAGCGGCACGTACGCATTTGTGTGTGTGTTAGTGTGTAAGCTTTGGTATTTCGATGAGAAGTTTGAGTTTTTCATTTTCAGACAACTGTGCAGGTGGCGCCGAAACGAAGCACGGCAACAGTTGCCCCAGAGGCGCAAGCAAAACTTGACAATTGATACGCACACTTATTTAATACACACACACACACACACTTATAAACTTTCGCACGAGCAAAAGCGTGAAACGGAAAATCAGCCAACATTTGCTGCTAAAAGACAACGCTTAGAATTCCCCAAGGACCTCCACGCATAAGCGGACGGAATGACTGACACACAGCCTATGTGTGCAAGCGAAATCGATGACAAGTAGATTTCTGCCGTTCATTGTATGATAAACCCCGACAGCGCATTGGGATAGCAGCAACAACAAAAACCAAACTACCAAACGAAGACTTACTTATTTAGTTCGCTTGCAGTTTGCGCGCATCCTGTGAGAATTTCGTAAATCAGCCAACATATCCGCCATTTACATTTAATACTCACACACACACACATAACTTCCACTGCCAGATGCCACATCACGCAATGAAATTGTCACCTCGGGGAAGGCATTAAACATTTATCACGGCTCCCCAAATGGCAGCGAAGGCATCACGTGCTGACGATAGCGATCGCTCACGCTTTTCGGTCGCTGCAGTCGAAGCAGTGTGGCAGACAGCTTTATCAAAACAACAAATGGAAAATTATTAATTCTGCGAATTTTTGAAATTACTTTCATTTCCGTAAAGTAATTTTGAGTGGCAGACGCAAGGGATGTCTTTGCATTAAGAGGTTTAGAAAATTAGAAATGAACGTTAAATGGAGAGTGAAAGAAAGTAGGAGCAAGCAAGAAACAGAGGGAGTAAGGAGCCTATTACGATTAAAGCACCGTGTGACAAAAAACTACTATTGTCGAGACCCATTCAAATGTTGGTATAGGACTAAATCTAGAGGTCATTTATAGCAACAGTACTCAATTTTTCATATTCTGATCCCATGTCCGTTGAAAAGGACTTTACA
Organism: Melieria omissa; assembly: GCA_963971225.1. NCBI lineage: Eukaryota > Metazoa > Arthropoda > Insecta > Diptera > Ulidiidae > Melieria > Melieria omissa. Next base: position 128,893,415 of record OZ020267.1, on the reverse strand, counting down.
ATTTTAACTGTCATACACATTTCAAAGATTTTTTTTTTAATATTTGCAGTTGTGCAAAAGGAAGATGTGGGTATCAAATAAAAGAGGAACATTTTCTCCTCTTAACTAAATTTTTTATTTTGAACTCACAGAGCCAAAATATGTCAGTAAGATCCTCTGAAATATGTATCCTTCGATATATGTACTTGAAGTTTTAGCGAATCCTTTTTAAAAATACACATTTTAGATGTCGGTCTGTAGCCTTTATTCATTTATCTTATTTTTTTTAGAGTTAAAAAAAATATGTTTCCATCACATTAATTTTTTGTCTTTAAAATTAGATAGAAATATATAATTTTGGGGATTATTACTTACTGACATATTTTTGTCCTGAAAGTTCCAAATCAATAATTTAGCCAAAAAGCGGCCAGGTTCCACTTTTATTTCATACCCAATTGTTATTGGACAATTGCAAACAAAATATATATAAAATATTGAATTGAACATATTTAATATTGAAAAGTATCAGAAAATGAAAAAAAATTAATTAAGTTAAAAAAAAATTTCCATCACATTAGTTTTTTGCCTATAACATCAGATGGAAAAATTTAATTTTAAGGGATTATTACTTACTGACATATTTTTGTCCTTCCAAATCGATATATTTAATTTTTTTAAAAAGCAGCCAGTTTCCTCTTTCATTTGATATCCATAACTTCAGCATTAAACAATCGTAAATATTTTCAAAAATCTTTGAAATGTGTTTGTCCTTACAAATTAAAAGTCCTTTTAAAAGAACAATCAATCAGAAAATGAAAAACTGATTATGTAAGATGATCATAAACGATATCTAGTTGCACGTCTATATCATCTTTTCGATGGGTCAAAAGTACTGTCGCACAGTGTATCTATGCTTTTACCATATTTGAAGTCAATGAGCCCATTGAATCATGACTCCCCAAACAAAATGTTAACCAGTTGTTGATCTCATTAGATTTTGTTTTTCAAAAAAGTGGAAACCACCTTTCTCCATACAATTTTTTAACCCATCAACTGGTTGACAGACGAATAGACAGAAGAATGGACAAACAGATGTAGTCAAATCCCCACTGCTGCTCATTCTGAACTTCTGTATGTATACATATTCATAGAGGCAACGCCTTCTTTTGCGTGAACCCTCTTCTGGTCCAAGCACTGCAGTACAAATTATAAACATAAATCAATTGAAACATTTCCAAATTGCAACCCAAAAAACTGAGACACAGCAAATTTGCTTCACATACTTTCAGGCGTCGCAATGTTGATACAAAACTGTCTCAGGTGCCTGGGTACATTTCAGAATGTTGCTGCAACATTCATAGCAACATGTCAAACTGTTGCACACTGTAGGCAGCATTACGGCACCAACAACAACAAAAACACAAAACAACAACGAGTTGCGGCAACACAGCAAAAACAACAATTAACCAAACTTATCGCTTCGACTTTATAAAATTTATGTTTGTAAATAAATAAACCTTTGTGACGTTGTTGTTGTTTGTGTTTTTGTTTTTGTTTTTGTGATTGCACAGCAACGGCTACGTTTTTCAGTATGAGCGCCCAGGAGTCATTTCCACTTTGTGGTTTCAACATTTTTGTATTTTCTACTTCCGTTTCCTGACACATTCAATGGCCGACTGGCTGACTCGCGCCACTGTTGTAGATACATATTGATTGTTGTTGCCACTGCGGCTGCTGCAGTTGCGACAATTGCAAACGAACGAACGAACGAACGGACGGACAGACGTACAGACACGTCGACCAGCAAAGCAGCCAGCAACGACGAGCAAATGGTGCGCAGCCGATAAGAAGTTTAATTTATGCGAAATCATGTTTCACCCTACCAGCAGCCTGCTGCTGCAATGCTTTAACGTCAACAACAAAACAAACAACAACAACAACAATAATAATAGGCAAAACATTTGCCGCTTTGGCGCAGACGAAAACAAAATCGCTGAAGGTTGCAATTGTTTGTTGTTGTAATGGCTGGCGTACGCCCAGCTATTTAACACTACACAATAATAACAACAACAACAACAACAACACTGACTCCTCACTTGCCAAAAAAAACAAAACCGTGAACTCCCAAATAGTCGGAAATTGTGGCGTTTTGTGGTCGTTGCTGGACTCGTGTTGAGTTGCTTAGTTGTTGTTGCTGTTGTGCAGCGATCGCTCAATTGTTTTTGTTATCGTTGCAGCGTTTTGACCTACGCGCCATTTTGGCGGTTTTTGTTTTTTTTTCTTGTAGTGGATTTCAATTTTTAGCGGCTCTGCTCCGTCTGGGCAATTTTTCGTTTTCACTTTTTTGTTGACCCTCGCCGCAGTTTTATTTATTTTGACATCACGTCGTCTAGACTGATAACTCTTTTTCACGCCACTACAAACATTTTCCGTGCTTTCGAACTTTTTTTGATGCTTTACGATAGTTGCTGCAGTCGAGTTGTCGCCGTCGCGGCATCGTTTTCGCAGCGCTTCGCTTCAGTTTCAGTTTGCAGCGAGGCGTGTGGCTGCATAAAATTACCTTTAATTAGCGCTGCCGCTCCTCGCTGTGGCAGCCCGAGACGCGCCAGTTGCGACGGACGGCACGCAGCTTCTGCGGAGTATTTGTTAATTGCTCGGCTGATGTATGCGACGCGATTAAATTAAATGATAAAGTAGCCAAGAATTATGATTTATGCGCAGCACACATGCAACAGTCGCAGAAATTAAATCGCATGCGACAATATTTGCATGCAATATTTATGTGAGCTGCGTTGGAGAGATTTCAAGCAATTTGTTGGTTTGAAAATTCGTTTACGTATAAAAAGATTCATTTGTAATTACTGTTTGGTGGTTTTTCATTGAATATTTTTACTATGAGTGCAAGTTTTTTAATTTTTTGTGAGGCAACTTCATTATCATCATGAATCGTTTTTGCACTTCTATAGGTCTTTGCATATAAAAAACCCACTGATCACGGCCAAAAACACCAAACAATGTCGGAACCAGAGCTGTGAAGTACAGAAATGTATGAAGTTCTTGATTTTAGTGGTTCATGATTACTTCACAGTGATTCGACTCCATACAACTGCGGAACAAAACTAGAAGAAGTGATCCGTTCTTAATAAAATTTGGTATGCATTTTTTGTTTCTCAAACTTTTGCAGTTTGGCTATGTCTAAGACATATATTTGCTAAGCTATAGCACCAAGCAAGTGTTTTGTCTAGATTTAAGATTTTACATTTAATAAGTTACATCAACATTGATAATCACAAAAAGTAACAGAAGATTTTTTGACACTCCCCAAATTTGTATTAATTTATCAATTAAAAAATAATCTACAAATACAAGATTTCTTACTAAAGGATCTAATTTTGCAATAAAAATCATAATAATAGATGTGTGTTTGTGCAATTTTTTTTAATTTTTCTTGTTGATTGGCAAGTTTCAGGTATCAATAAAATATATTTTGGCGAAAAATAGGTGTTTAGACGACTTTTTAAATATAACTATTTCCTGAGATTGGAAGATATCGGAAAATGCGTTTACATTTTTCGACAAGGAAAGAATAATTCTTAAAATAAATAAAAATCAAGGAACATAATTTCACATACTTTTCGGATGATTTCCTCTAAGGTTTTTTAATTTTTAGGTGTTGATTTAATCAGTTAAATTAATTAATTTATTATTAATTTAATTATTTCATTAACTAATTAATTAATTAAATATTTTCAAGCAATTAACATTTTGTAAAATTTTTTTGTATTAATTAAAAATTAATTAATTTTATTATTAAATTAATTTAATTTAATTAACTAACTACATAATTAATTCATTAATTTTGTAATTCATTATTTGTTTAATTAATTTATTTATTATTATTTTAATTATTTAATTAATTAATTAATTAATTCAATTATTATTATTAATTAAATTATTTAATTAATTAATTAGTTAATGAAATAATTAAATTAATAATAAATAAATTAATTAAACAAATAATGAATTACAAAATTAATGAATTAATTATGTAGTTAGTTAATTAAATTAAATTAATTTAATAATAAAATTAATTAATTTTTAATTAATACAAAAAAATTTTACAAAATGTTAATTGCTTGAAAATATTTTTAACTTCATTAAATTCTTAATCTAAACTGAAGCTTAATCTAAACAGGAACTTTTTTCTAACAATGTTATTTTAGGTTTTTTTTTGTGTTTAAAATTTTTTGTGAAACAAGTTTTGACTTTGAGCAATATTTGGAGACACATTAATTAGTTTTTTGCACTAATTTGTTGGCGTTTTCTTTTTTGGAGTTTTACCTTTCAGATTACATTAAAATCCTTAAATTCTGAGACTGTAATTTTTTGATTTTTGGTCCTAGTGGAATTAGTACAATGAGAGGCTTTGTAGCCGTCCTGTCCACCCTCACATCAACACAAACATCAACCCAGCGATTATTTGAGCAAAACTTGCTGAATTTTTGGATGAAACTTTAATGAAATGAAAAAAAGCATGGCCAAAAAGCACTTTGGCCAACCTTTAATCTTCGACGTTGTAAAGAACTCCTCTCATTAAACAGAGCCCAGATCAGAACCTTGATCGGTGTCCTTACGGCTCACTGCCTCATCGGCATCCACACAAAAAAATGGGGCTCTTTTCGAACGACTTCTGTCGCAGCTGTTTGGACGAGGAGGATGAAGAAAATATTCCTCACTAACTATGTAACTGTCCTTTACTTTATCCAGAGGAAGGCTGACCTACTTAGGCAACTTCTTCTTGAAAAGTCTACAAGATCTGGCTGATAAGACCATACGCCATCTACTAAGCTCCAATTGATTTAACGAGAGTGATATGATGCTTGATCTTATGTGGTATCACAGTGGTCCTCCTGGAGCAGCCACACCCACCTACCTGCCTACCTCAGTGAGTAAGTATGTAAATAAAAACGTAAGTAATTAAGTAAATAAGTAGCAAGTATGCAGAAAGTAAGTAGTAACTAAGTAAGTAAGTGATTAAGTGAGTAAATAAGGAAGTAAGTAACAAATAAGTAAGGAAGTAACTAAGTAAACATGTAAGCAAGTAAGAACTGCATAGCCCTGTCGACTAGATCCCCACATTATCAAAGGAGGAGTTACCCAAGTAGGTTTTCTTCTTCCTAGATTCTTTGATAGTGCAGGGCAGATACACAGAAAATAGAATACACTTTGTTCCTAATCCTTCTAGTTGTTCATGCCGAAAGCATTGGAAAGTGAAACCAACCATTTGACATGGCTACCAATCAGAACAACAATGGGTGCTGCCTCTTTCGAGTATAGAGCAATCATTAAATAGTTTTTTTTGAAAAGCTACATGGTTACTCAAAGTAATGACTAGTTTAATGCTGTTTACAGGGACCCTGAAATTTTGGGCAACTGAATTTAAACTCCCAGCTTGGGAAAGAACTAACATTCCGTATGTCCAAAAACGGCAGCCATTGACGGTAGCATTGCCCAAGTTCCCAAAATGGTTCTAGATAACCGTTGCATTAAAGTGAGAGATATAGCAGATGCAATGAATATGTCCAAAGAATGTGTTTGTTACACATTCAATCAGGGTTTAGTGTTTGAATGAATATTTTCTGGGCTCTATTTAGACGGGTTAAGAGATGCCAGCAAGGATTTTCAAGGAGACTACTATGTTGTAAAAATTTAAATAAATTTGAAGGAAATATTTTGAATCTTTATAGGGTTCGAAATTTTTCAAACCAACCTCATAAATTGGTTGATTTAGTTCATATGTAGTCATATACAGGGTTTTTCATTTTGAACCGAAAACTTTGGCAGCCCTGCGTTCGACAACCGCAGCTGTCATCTGTCATTGTATTGTGTTAATATTTTAGTTTAGTGTTTGCCATTTATGAAATTTAGCATCGCTCAACGTGTAAACATAGTGAAAATTCACTACAAAAATTGTGAAAATTTGAGCCACCACTTCTCGCGCACTAAGGAAGGATTTCGGACGTCACGGAAGGCCTGTTTTGTCAACAATTTCGGATTTATTGGCGAAATTCGAACGAACTGGTTCTGTACAAGATGTACAGAGGCCAATAAGTAATCGCCCTGCTCGTTCAGTTGAAAATATTGCTGCTATAGCTGCCAGACGAAGGACAGGCCGTTACCGTCAATTCTGAACGTTATGGCCATATGATAACCGAGTATTTCTGGCCAGCGATCGAAGATATGGATGTGGAGGAGATGTGGTTTCAACAGGACGGTGCTACATGCCACACAACACGACCGAACATGACAGAATTGCGAACCAGGTTCGATGAACGCATAATTTCGCGTTTTGGTGATGCCAATTGGCCGTCAAGATCGTGCGATCTGAACCCTTTGGACTTTTTTCTTTGGGGCTGCGCGAAAGACCAAGTCTATGCAGACAATTCGCAAACTCTGGAGCATTGCAGGGACAACATACATGCAGTTCTTGGCGCCTTATAGCCTGCTATATGTAAAAAAGTCATCAAAAATTACCTAAAAAGAATCGAGGTGTGCCAGGCTGCTCGTGGCGGTCATTTGAATGATGTCATATTCCATTACTAATGGCACGAACCAAATATTATTTTGATAATAAAGTCAAAATTCAAATTTTAATTGATTTTTTTCTTTATTTACTTTTTCGGCTCATGATGAAAAATCCTACATATTTTATTCTTGATAACTTATATAAACTATTATGTACTTTTTATGTTTTAGAAAGAGGAAAATCTTAAGGTACGCGTCCTTTCTTTCTGATTTTATTTCATTAATTGTCTTGTTTGAATCTTATTTTTCGCGATTCTTATGAAAACAAATGAAAAGTCCACATTTCAAAGGGCACAAGACCACAGTGTAGTTTTAAAAGTGTCATTCGAACCTAATGGAAACACTTTTTCTTTACTTTACTTGTAATTTAAAGTACATTAATTTTTTGTTTCTCTCAATTTTACTTTTATTATATTTTGTTTTGCATTCCTCTAACCCAGACATCATTAAATACAACGTTTATTTAATGTTTTTTGCTGTTTGTTGTTTCAACAATTTTCTAGTTATGTATTCAACTACTTAGTTTGCATTATTCAAGAAGTTATGTCAGTTGGCTGGTACTCGCGCCACAAACTTAAAGGTTAACCATGAGTAATGTTGACTTTGGAATTAGTTTACCACAGTTATGACTTAAATATTATTTTTTATTTGTGTCGCATAACTGCCCAACCCACAGCTACGCCCCGGCTACTTAATTTGGTAATATTTTACATTTTTATGTTTTATCACCTCGTTTAGTTAGCATAAACAACTACTTTGTTATTGTTTTTTGCTAGAAACATTATTACGCTTAGTTTGCGTAATAACTGAGATTATATGAAAGTCTTTGTCTTTATTGCCTAATTAAGTTTACTTTAAAACTGGTTTTGTGTTTAAGAAGTCTGAGTCTACTCAATTACAGTATCACAATGGACATATGAATGCTAAGTGAGCTCCGCTGCCGAATGCCAAAACCTACTCAAAACTTTTGAGCCCAATACGATTTGAAACTATATTTTGGACCAGCAGTTTTTGTATTTGAAGTGCGTTTTAACCCCGAAACCCCCCTTTGTGTGCCATTTTCCCATCCCATCCATCTTCCCTACCCACTACACCCTTCTTCTAACTGCCACAACCCCACACCAACTCAGTGTAAGTTACAAATAAAATGCAATGAAATTAAAAACACCCAAACGCAATAAAAATTGCGTAAACACGCAATTGCGAGCAGCGCCCACTGTCCAATCGTAAAAGTGTCAAATATGTAAGTTCACAAAAATGAATTAACCACTGCCATGATTCCATTTGCATGCACGCAATGCATTAAATAAACAACACAACATAAAAGCAAATAAAACTGCGCACTTTTCAGTTTTCAGTGAATGTGAAACTTTTTTAAAAACACTCAAATGCATACAAAAAGCGAAAATTTCACTTTGAAGCTTTTTGCTTTACCAAAACAAAACAAACAAACAAAATGGAACGCAACACAACTCAATGCAATGCAATGCAATGCAAAGCGTGAATACAGCGTCGGGCCAACGGTGCGTATGCGTAAAGTTCCTGCAGAACTGCATAAATTTCTGCGCAATCGGGCGCACGAGTCCGTGACGAATGGCTGCTTGGCGTGCTGTGACTGACTGCCATTGTCGTTGTTGTTGTTATTGTTATTGTTAGTGGGGGTTTGTTATTGTTGTGCGGTTGGGATTTTGCTTTGCAGCTGGCGAGCGCACCGGATATGCAGCATTGCATAATTAATTTGTTTACACAGTTGCAATTTGCCCGCACACATTCTCACACACACATTCTCACACATGTGCAAATTATGCAAAGTGACTGACAGCGCGCGAACCAAAAAAAAAACGCGGCACATTTGCATGCGACAGCCGCATGGCAAATGGCCGCAGTTAGCTGCCGCCGCCGCCGTTGCGCGTTGATGTCAACTCATAAAAAGCGCAAAACTTTTGCCATTTCCCCTCTCTTCCCTCTTCTTCATCGCATTGGGCCATTATGCCACTTTGGCCCAACAATGTTTTCCTTTGCGTTTTGTTGTTGTTGCACACATACGAAAAGCCATTAAAGTTGATTTTTAACACATTGCAAATTGAGAAATTACCAAAAGTGACGGCCCATACATAGTAATAACAACAACAACATCAATGCTTTTTAGTAAGCAAATAAAAAAATTCATTCAAATTAATTTCCTTTTCTATGCAACAATTACATGGCAAATATTTTTGGTTATTTTTGTTTGACGCTCAGCCGCAACGAGTCGAACAACTTTTGCATTTGCCCGCAAAACGGCCAACTACAGTCGAGACAGCCGCTTGTACGAACGACAGTGGATGCGACGGAAATGCTGCTTTGGCATCGTGACACATTTACCCAGCGACCAAACGACCATTTGACCATTTCGCCGCGCAAACACCAATGACACCAAGCAGACACATTCACCTGTACGTTCAATCGAATGGGAAATGGGGAAATGCGCCATTAATGTTTATTATTGTTGTTATTGTTCCGCGGCGGTTTATGTCTTTGCTCAGTGCTGTTGATTGATGAAGACACCAACACACATACACATACATACACTAATGAGAAATTGACAAAGTATGGGTGATTTATTTGAGTTCAATATGTGAATGTGTTTTGATAGTAAAACAAGTTTTTTAAACAAATTTCAATTATTCGTGATTATTTCGTCTATTAAAAAAAAATTATTAATCATTTAGTATCAAACAGTAATTATCAATTGTAATATTAACTTTTAAAAACGTTAATAAATCATTGAATAAAAATATCGAAAAACCCAAAATAGTTTATTTTTCAAACATTGACCTTTAAAATTGTGATTAGGTATAATTTTTTGGCTATTAAATGATCAGAGAATTTATTAATTGTAACATTAGCTGCAGTTTGCTGAAGACAATAATAAAAAGTATTTAATAATCTCAGACTAAGAAAAGAAAAACTGATTTCGCAAACACACTAACACACACAACGGCTGTAACTTTTGAAAGAAAACTTGGTTTGTAAAACCCCGCTAGACATTTGTTGCTACCGGAATGTTGTGGCCAATTCCAGGTCAGAAAAAGTGTAATTAATCAGAGTTGGTGTTACCAGACAGATATATGAAAGTAGGACTACACTTTTTTTCATGAACATAAGAAGTATTTTCTTACTTTTAATATGATAAGGATTTTTGTATTTGGATTACGGTTTTTTAATATTTCATAAAGCAAATGCCGTCCTTTTTTCATTGCAAGAGAGCAAAAGTTTATGGTAGTGTTGGGTATTATCTGTGCTGAAAGTAGTCAGTACTCGATTTTTTTAAAAGCATATTTAGTTCTAAAAGTAACCATACTGGGTAGTTGAGAGTTTTAAATAAGTTTTAAAAGTATCCATACTTGGTACTTAAGAGTACTAAATTAATGCTTTGGACTCAAAAGTACTTTACGTTACTTTTAAAAGGACTTTACAATACTATTATAAATCCATAGTTGTGTCTTAGTATGCATACCGAGTACTTCAGAGTAATAAATCGGTTTTTATAGTATCAATACTGGGTACTTAAGAGCACTTAATCGATATTTAAATCTTAAAAGTAACCATACCGAAAACTGTGGAGTGTTAAACTCGTTTAAAATAATCCACACTGGGGTTTTGAGAGCTCTAAATCGATACTTAGTTCTTTAAACTATCCATACTGATTACTTCAGAGTATGAAATCCTGTGATCTTTAAAGTATCTACCGATACTTTGGTGTACTAAAAAGTATTCATTTCGAGAATTGTGGAGTACTAAATCGGGTTAGAAGCATCCATATTGAGTACTTGAGAGCACTGAATCTATACTTTGATCGAATACTGTATGTATAGGGTGTTTTTTTTAGAGGTATAGAACTTCGAATTGAAATAAAACACAAGAAAATCGTTTTAATGTCCATCAATTTGGCTTTATTGGAAGGATAATTTTATGCCATTAATGTTTAAATATGATTTCGGGCATGTGACCGCCGCGGCTGGCTCGAATAAAGCCACTTCTACAGGTCCAATTTTCAGTTGATGGACCAAGCTCCAATTGCTGTGCACGGTGGCGAATCGATTCATTCGGGTCCTCTTCAACATTTTGCTCTACAGCGGCAATTGTTTCTTCGGTGCGCACTGTTCGACGTCTCTGCGGATGCGTATTATCACATAGAGTAAACGTAGTGCGAAAACGACCCACGGTTAACCGATGGATGGACCGATTTTGCTCTGATGGACGATTATGTCGACCATAAAATGGACGGAGCTTGCGGTAAACTTCGCGAACTGAACCATTATTTTCGAAATAAATTTGCACGATTTGCAAGCGTTGTTCTTTTGTCAACCTGTTCATGATAAAATGGCAAACCAAACTGAACATAAATGACATTAGAGTTGCCAGATTTGACCACAAAATGCCAGTTTGATCTCTATTCGAAAAACAAACCTCTAAAAAAAACACCCTATAGTAACACCTAAAAAAAAAAACGGGAAACTCGTTTTCTCTTTCGGTGGCTGTCCTCTCAGCTGGAAATGGCAAACCTCTGAGAGTAAAAATTGCCTATGAAAAAGCTCCCAACCTGCCGTTCGGAACCGGCATAAAACTGTAGGTCCCTTCCACCCGCGTACAAAATTCACACGCACAACACGGGTGGCTGCGGGAAGCTAGGCCGTAGTCTCGCGTAAGCGGGCTGTCGTTCCAATCAATTATTAATTATACTGAGTACTTCACTGAGGTCTTAACAGTACCCATACCGAAAACTCTGGAGTACTCAATCGGTCTTATACTCTTTGTATACTTTGGACTCACAAATATCCCAATCCAATACTAAATCGATGCTTGAGTTTCAAAATTATCTTAATTGAGTACTGGAAAGCACTAAATCAATTGGTCTTAAAAGAACGGATCAATGGCTAATCAAAAAACAATCTTATAGCAGTATCGCCATAATCGATAAGTACTCAATTCTCCTAAAAGTATCGAGTTAATACTTACAAGTACTCAGTACACTTTGCGGCTGGAGAGATTTTGCCACCTACTGTCCACTACCCGCAGGAAGTAATCCTGTATTTGTCTTAGCACTAAAATGCGTTGCCACCCACTCCGGTAGTGAGTCCATGGCAGACCTCAACCTAGCCAGTTCATTAGCCGACTTAGTTTTGTGGATGTGCCAGGAGATGGTGAGGTCCACATGACAGCTCACCAATCTCAGCAAATCCCTTCAAACTGTGACTAAATTAGATTTTACTTTAGGGTTGGTGAGTGCCTTAATAATTTCCTGGTTTTCGGAGTAGATGTAAAAATCTCTACCCTGAATCTTTTGCTATAAGAGAAATCTACAGGCATTTCTAATTGCAGAAATTTGCGCTTAAAACACGCTGCAGAGATCTGGAAGAGCAACGGCTTTTTCTCTTTCTCTTTCCACCAGATCTCTGGAAAAGACCTCTGCTTCAACCCCACAGTTCATCTTTGAACCGTTCATGTACAGGGAGATTCATACTTTCGTTAACCTAATTAGATGCGAACTGCCGAACTGGAAGGAAAGAACGTGTTCCAAATACAACACCGTTTAATCCGTTGCCTCACTTAATTCCACTGGAACCTTGTCCAGGGATATTACTGTGTTTGTACAGTTTATCTATTCACTGAAATGATTCTCTTAGTCTCAATGCGCTCAAAATGGCCGTTCGTCTTATAAATAGTTCGAATACCGATAATGTGCAACTCGAAATAATTGTCTTAGGGGCTATTTGATATTCACCACTTTTTGATGTTGTAATGCTGCTCTAGAACTATTTAAATATAAACTATGCTTACGATGGCTTCCTTGCCTCAATGTTTGTTATGCCTTGAAGTGCAAGATAGAGAGATATGAGTTCAATTCTTAACTCAATTAATATCAAATTAAACTAAATTTAAAGTTATAAACTAATTGAACTTTGCTTTCTTTTGGCGGCTGTTTCCGCAGACGATGGCAAACTTTTTTGAGCATTGAGTAATTAAAAGCAATGAGAACCTGAAATGCATATTTTTAAATCGAGCGTGATTATAACTAGAAAAGCCCTACATCAATTCGAACATTACATATATTTTCTCTGTTATACAATTCCCTTAACCCTTTCGACCTGAGTTGCCTGAGAGCAACTTTACCTATTTGTCATCTTATAGCAAAAGCTACGATTGATTTATGTTATGGGTTTAATTTAAGCAGGCATCAACAAATTAATAGTTTTAGAAGTGAATTCAAAGCAAATTACAAACATTTTACTGTTATCCCCAAAATAATATCCAATAATTCGCAGCGATATCAGGGAAAGTTTGTGTTCTAATTGAATTCTACGAATTGGGCGCATTTGATCAAAACACTGTTTCTTTAATAAGGGTTAAATAAAATAAAAAAGTGATAATTTTGTATTTTTCCATAAATATGAAGTAATTTTTCTGTAATTAAATAATATTGATACAAAATTTGTTTAACCCGTTTTAAGCTAAAATTGTTCAAAAGTAAACTAGCTCTAGAGCTCCAACAAAGAGGCGTGGCGACTTCAAATGTCTTGTGCACACTTCTGAGGGAATGATTCATGATTTAAATACAAAAAAGTAATACCGCGACACTGTGTAAAATTCGGGGTCCAAAGGGTTAAACGTCTACATGCCCTGGAACACACAATTGTTAAGTACGAAACTGCCAGATAGTCGCTTTGTGAGAATTTCTATGGAACAATCTTTCGCTTTCTTAAAACTTCATTGAGCAGCGTTGCCAGATTACGACAAATTTTTTGTAAGGATTTTTTTTAGGAATTTTAGTAAAATAGTTAGAAAAAAGAATATTTAAATTGATTTTATTTGATTTCTGTTGGTGCATTTTTCAGCCCTTAAGAGGAGTACTGAGAAATCTTTGAATAAGGTAGCAATATCAATTGAGTGCTATGGTTCAAATGAACTCAGTGCTATGGACGACTAGGCATCATATCGACATCAATTAAACCGATATCATAATCATAATAAAACTTTTAGTGAATAACAAATTTTTCAAAAGCGATTTTCATGGTAAAGACTGAAAGACACTGGAATTTTTTTTTATTATTTATTCATACTTTATTATTTATTCCTAATTACTATTATTTATTCTTATTTATTTTTAGAATTTATTCTTTATTATTTTCTTCATGGCTATGGCAACCTTTCTCTCAGTGCATTAATGTCGTTTTGCAACAATTGCAAGCATTAGCCAAAAATACATAAAGACCACTGATGGCTTCGTGTGATTCGATAGAAAATGTGAAAATGAGTGGCGACAAAGAAATGTGCAATTTTTGCGCGTTGAGTCATGGGAGACGCGCGCGTGAAAAATGCATCGAACACGCGGCCAGTGGCAGCGTGATCAGTCGAAGAAAGCCCACTGTCGTTGTCAGCTGGAGATTTTCACTCCTGCAATGATGACAACAACACAGCACGCGCCGCATTCCTCGGCGAGGCTGTTGGTTGCTGCAGACGCGACGCACAAAACGAAACGAAACGGCTGCGATTACGTAAATTGCACTTGGAGATCGGCGCATTGAATCGCTATTGCGAAGCTGGCAACGGTGGACAGAAGCGATGGTGCGGCCGGGTGCCGGGGGCGGCGCATTAGGGAATGTTGCGCTGCCGGTGCGGCTAAATGGAAATATGGCTTTGCCTGGATGGGAATGGCATTTGGAATTTGTTATCAAATATTGTTGCAATGCACTTTCGATTGTTGTTGTTATTGGTGTATGTAATTTGTAGTTGTGTGCAGTTGTTGCTGATATTTATGATCAACATACGATTTGATTGCATTCGCACAATAAAAAATGCAATGTTTACGCGACGATTGTTGCAATGTTTGCATAACTGTTGCAGGCAGCGAGTTGGCAATGTTGGTGTGTGGCAACGGTGAAAAGCGGTCGTCAGATTTGGTTCAAGTGAAAGAAGTAAGCGGCACAGTTTGCGCACTGCTTCAGTGCCAACACACAAAATCGAGAGTTTAGAGCATTGGGTCGCTTTTCTGATTTTTCATTTGCCCATTTGGCACTTTATTTGTTGTTTTATTTCGGTTAGCAGTTACAGCACAGCGGCCAGTGGCTGCCAAAACAGTAGCCGCCATGAAAATGTCGACTATTATGTTAAGTAATGGCGCGCGCCTTCGGCCACCTTTCGCTGCCCCAGTCGACTCGATTCGACTCGACTTGACTGGCGGTGGACGGTGCGCATGCGCCGCCGCGCACAATTGCCACCCCGCAATCTGCTGTGTCCAGTGCCAGCAATATTTTGCTTGACTTCCATACAGTTAATGTCTCTTTCGCGCTTTTACCGAACCCGAACGTCGCGTCTGGCCAGCGGCTTCCCTCGTTCGTTTAGTTGGCCAAATTTTGTGTTGGCGCCGCTTGCAAAGTGTGCAAAGTGCGCCAAGTGCCCCTGATAAATGTTTTTATTGCCCACAATTCAGTTAATGGCCTAAATTATTTGGCTGCTACTGTTGCTGCCACGGCTACTCTGGTTTATTACAGCGTTTTTGTTTTACTTTTCATTGAGTTTGTTTTTGCTTTTGTTGCACGTAACATTAAAAAAAAAATATGTAAGCACAATTCCAACAATTTTTTTTATTAATTTGTTTTATTAGAGAAGGGAAGTAACGACTGCAGTAATGATGTTGAAAAATGTAAGAAACCAAAGTTCGAACATTGAAGCAACTGTCAAGCAAGAACTGTTTTTTTAATCATGAAATTTTTGCGAAAAATACTTCTCATGCAAAACATTAACTAACTCAATTTTTTATAAAAACTGTCGTTAAGGTATCATGACACCTTAGAAAGGGGAATTTTTAATGATTTACAAAATTATTTATTTTTCAGCTGTTTTAGTATCAATATTTTTGAAATTTTTAAACAATATATTGAAGGTGTAAGGAACACAAAAATCCTAAATCCAGAGATTAAGGGTCCGCAATGGAGATGTGTTTTTTTTTTCCTACGCGACTTCAGCTCCACTTATATAAGAGACAATATGTTAAAAAATTTTCAAAAAGATTGATAATAAAGGAGCTGAAAAATTCCCCTTTCTAACGTGCCATGATACCTTTAACGTTTTTCTTGTGGAATCACAATGGGCCCTTTTTGTGGCCTTAGTGTGTCTTTCGGCAAGTTCCGTGCCCAGGCAGCCAGTTTAACCTAACCCAACCTAACATAACTTAGTTTTCGTTCTAACCAAACCTAGTTCAGGCCTTAAATTAAGTTTATGGTTCATACATTTCATTTGAGGATCGGAGTTGATTAGTGGAAAATAAAATTTTTTGGTTCTAAGGACTTTTTTCCAACTTCAAAAGATAGAACAAATTTTGCATTTTACTTTCCAAAAATTGTTTGTAACCAGTCATGGAATTTTGAAAATATAGAAAATAAGACTGAAAATAGATTTGGTTGAGGTCTTAAACGGAGTTTGTGGTAAACGATCCACTGATCCAATGATGAAGAAACTAATGATTTTTTTGGTTCTAAGATTTTTTTTCCAGCTTGTCATGGATTTTTATCAATGTTTGATTGACAATAAAATTGGAAAGTTCATCAAAATATAATCAAAACTACACAGATTTGGGAAGTAAGACATTTTATAGAAAATATATGTAAATATAAAACTAAAAGTCGGTTTGGTTGGGGTTTTAATTGAAATTTATGGGACTTTTTCTTCAACTTCAAATGATAGAACAAATTTTGAATTTTTCTTTTCTCAGAAATTTTTTTAACCAGTCATGGAATTTTGGGAATTTTTACACAGATTTAAAGAGTTACACAATTTCATGGCAAATAAGACTAAAAATTGAATTTGGTTGAGGTCTTAAATGGAGTTTTTGGGTCATTTAAATAATTTAGAAAATAATCTATTTTTTGGTTCTAAAGACTTTGTTCCAACTTGTCATAGATTCCTATCAATGTTTGATTTACAATAAATTTGAAAAGTTCATCAAAATATAATACAAAATACACGATCAGGGGAAGTAAATAATTTTATGGAAAAAAAACTAAAAATTGGTTTGGTTGGGGTTTTAATTGAGGTTTGTGGGTCTTTAAGGGCCTTTTCTTCAACATGTTAGAGAATTTTGACAATGTTTGTATAGGTTTTGCAATTTCTTAAAAATATATTAGAAAAAAGAGCCGTTATTGTGTTGACTGTGGTCTTATTTGGATTGCCTGGGCCGTTTAAATAGTTAAAAAATAGTTTATGTTTTCGTTCTTAAGGTTTTATACCAACTAGACATGGACTTTTGTCAACGGTTGATATAGATTTGGAAAGTTTAGAAAAATTCATAAGAAAAAATAGCTGATATTGTATTGATTGTGGTAATTTTGTAAAGTTCATAGGTCGCTTAGATCGTTAAAAATAGTTTATCTTTTTGTTCTCAGGGTTGTTATTCTAACTTGACATAGAATTTTGTCAATGATTGGTAAAGATTTAGCAAATTTATGAAAATATATTACGAAAAGAACTAATATTGCACAGATTTTGGATTTATTTGAGTTCATGGTTCGTCTAACTGTTAGGACCAATGGTGTATTTTTTTCACATTCAGGGCTTTTTCCAACTATTCAAGGAATCTCGGGCACTTTCGGCCAATATTTGGTAAGTTCAGAGAATATACTCGTAAATGAAACTGGTAACATATGTTTATGTCTAAACAAAATCGATTTATTTGGAGTTTCTTGAGTCGGCACTGAAACACGACCTTCCGACTTGAGCGCTTCACATTAGCTTGGATGGCTACACACATTGATTGTTTTTATTCCTTGCGAACTGTCCATATAAGTGTTTTGTTTTTGTTCAATTTTCCAGTCATTCTCATTTTAAACATTACCACTGATAATTCCGAGAAGACCCTGACACCCTTTGAAGCAATGGAAACGCCTTCGCACATCTTCCTTCCATTTCATTCCATTCAAGGTGCTCAACAATGCGCAGCTTTGTTTGGTATTCCAACTAAAATGACTCAATTTATAATGTGCGCAAAAAATAAGAAGAAAAAGCAAAGACAGCTTCGCATAATGCGCACGAATTCCCTTTGTGGCTCTCTCCTTGTTGCCTTCACAGCTTCGCTCAGTCGGTCTCAGTGCAGTTGCGCGAGTCCTTGTAACACTTTTGGCCACACTTTACTACCTTTTCAAGTCTGTCTTGAAGCGAAATGGTGTCAACTGCCACATGTGCCATTTACAACTTTAAAAAAAGATACATTTTGCACTAAAAGACAAATGCAACAACAATACAAAATATTACCAACAGCAAATAAATGCAGCCAGATGAGAGCTAAAACTGCAAAAACAATAACAATACAAAAAGAAAAGACTAAAGTAAAGTGTAGTAAAAATTCCTGCCAAGGTTAAAACGGATTAAATTGCCGCACTGTTTTTGCATTTTAATAAACAACAATAAAAGCGCAACCAAAAATAAAAAAAAAACAACAGAGCAAAGTGTTAGCAAAACCAAAAACAAAAGCAACAACATTTAATTGCAGCGTTGAAACAAAACCATGGACCGCTGACAGTTGCAGCTTTTTCTTATCTTTAGCCGCTGCCGCCAGTGTTGCTGTGTTGTTGTTGCTGCCTTCGCATTGCAGAAAGCGTCGTCGTAATTACGTGCAGCACATTTCACCGTAACTCGGATTTCAGTGTCATGCACTATTTAAGTTAAGAAAAGTTACCAAAAAAAATAACAACAACAAGAGCAACAAGATGTCAGTGTGCAACACTAAAGCAAACAGGGCATTAACCAGAAATTATTCGGTCGTGCCGTTAGTAATGCGGGGTTTTTGTTTGTCTTTGTTTCATTTGATGCTCAGCTTTGTGCTACAACTAAGTCAATCTTTGTGCTAACAAAACACAGTTTGCAGAAAGCGCTGATCTGAATGTTCAGCCAAATGTTGCAAAAGTCTTGCAAGAAATTTTGGAGGTGCTTCAATGTGATGTCCTTCCCACAGTCGCATTCACTAGACATTACTCGTTCCCTCTAAAACTGGTCCCAGTCGATGACTCATGGCCTCACCAGACCGCACTTCACTTGTTGCAAAGAAGCTAAAAGTTGAGTCGATTCGTAGATCACTTCAGAAGACAAGGAAGTTTTTCAATGCGGAATCTGTATTCTATCTGAAAGATGAGGAATAGTCGAAGCTAACAATGGGTAAAACTTTAAATAAAATTAATTTCACCAATTTTTCTGCGTAAAGCTTTATGACCTGAACACATTCAAGATGGCAGCGACACGGCCCCACAACTTCAGGATGACGTCGGCTTCGACCGTCGTCTTGTAGTCAACTACGTGATTACAATGAAACTGATCATTTGATCATTTTATTGTTGCATAATCAATTTAAAACAAATTGCAATATGTAATAATTTTTAAAACTAGTAAAATAATAAAAAAAGTAAGACATATTCTATTAAACATTTTGGTTTTTTAAGCAGTGATGTAAATTTTTGATTACGTTGCCTACAAAATAGGAAATAGTTATAAGTTTGGTGACAGCGGCAACTGCGGTCGGTGGTTCTGTAGCCGTGCTGTACTCAAAATAATCGTCTCCATACAAACTTTTTGATTATTTGTTTTTAGTATTTTTAAAGAATTTAAGAAAAAAGTCTATATACGAATTTTTTTTCAATGCCCGTCCACCTTAAATAGGGAGGGCGTGGCAGGGCAAACAAATATTTTGTTGGAAAACTAATAGATCTAAAAATAATATAAAAACATAAATTTTAGATAACGCAGGTTAATTATAATAAAAAAAACTGCAAATATTACTAATAAATATGACTATTTAACGAACTAAAGGTACAAAATACTTAGGTTAACAGATAATATTTTAAATTTAATTATAATACAAAATTTGTGTGACATGTTTCCAATCATTTTGTGTCCGTTCTAACAAATCTGGTTATTTTAAGTATTTTTGAAGAATTTAAGAAAAAAGTCTATAAGAGGTTAATTTCAATACCTGCCCAGCTTTAATATGGAAGGCGTGGCATGGCAAAGACATTTGTCATTGAAAAACCATAAGATCTAAAAATTATATAAAGAACATAAACTTTATTATACATAGGTTAATTATATTAAAAAAAAACAAGCAAACATTACAAATTTCTATGATTCGTTATCGAATTGATTCGGCACGAAATGGGTTAACAGATCTTAATGAATTTTATTATAATACAAAATTAGTGCGGCATTTTCCCAATCATTTTGTGTCGGTTTTATTCAAATCTGGTTATTTTTTAGTATTTTCAAAGAATTTGAGAAAAAGCCTATATATGAGGTTTTTTCAATGCCCGTGTAGTTTTAATAGGAAAGCCGTAACAAAATTTTAAATAAATATTTTTTAAATTATTTAAAATAAAAATTTTTGAAATATTTTTTAATAAATATTTTTTTAATAAATAATTTTTAATAAATAATTTTTCAATTTTTAATCTTTTTTAATAAGTATTTTTTAAAATATTTTTAAAAAACATTTTTAGAAATAAACAACTTTATTAGAAAGTAGTTTTATAAGAAAGCATACTTAGTTTCGACTTACTAATTACTTTTAAAAAGTTTTACACTTTTTAATGTAAAATTAGTCAAAATGAATCCAAAAATTATTGTCAATGCCTACTTATTCGCCTTCAAATGATCCAGTAAGCTATAGGATTTCAATGATTTTAAAATATTAATCAAAATATGTAACAACTGTTGTGTAGTTTCGATTTATTAATTTTTTAATTTTATTTTGTTTTATTTAAAAAATTCAATTATTAAGTGTTATTTTTAAATTTTATTTATTTTAATTTTTTTTTTATTATTTTTAAAGATATTTTAAAATTTTAAATTCTTTCACTACCATCAAAAAACTGCTTACTTTTGGCGTAACCTAATATTTAGTCGCATTTATGTTTGCACGTGTGTGTGTGTGTGTGTGGTTATTGCACCTTGCGACCTTGTCGCTTGACAGTCGGTTGCCACTGCAACAAAATCGACATAAATAACTCGCATAATTATAACAACAACAACACCAGCAGTATGAACATATTTTATCTGCCGCCTCGACTGGCTTCCGCAATGAGCGTAGCGGCAAAACTCTGTTCATGAACATTGGCAAACTTTCGTCTTCAGTCGACTGCTGCACAACGATTAAGAGCACAAAATTTCGGCAGTTTACAGAAATGTTGCAAGAATTGGTGCTTCCAAAAACAGAAATAAATAAATTAATGTAGCGTTCAGAAAAACGGCGCAAAGTGGCAGAGGCGAAACAGCAATAAAAACAACGCGTGTGCCGGCACTAAATGTTGCCGCTATGCTTAACCCATTAGTGACTGAAGAAGCGTTTTTTAAAGAGTATTTTAGGGACACTTTTTGGTACAAGGTTAGGTTAGGTTACACGGGTTGGTCCTAAGAACTCGGACCAGATGACCGACCTTCACGTAAGGATTAACCGTAAAGTCCCAAAAAATATAGGAGACTTTGTAGAGAACTTTACTAGGCCGCTGGCCTTTATTTGTACGCCTCTCCAGTCCTTCAATCAAAATCTAAGTGAGCCAATCGTAATCTTGAGAGCGAGGAGCAAAGACAGAGAAGGTAATCCAAAGTTCCCCTTTTGAACGTAGAATTCAGACACAATTTAATAAAAATGTAAATAAAAAATATTTATTTAAAAAATATTTTTATAAAAAAGACTTATTATTAAAAATGTGATTATTTTAGTATTTTTGTATCGCATTCGTATAGAAATATCACTAACGAGAGAAATTTAAAAAAGAGTTGAAAAACATGTCATTCAGGCGCTTATGGGTTAAACATCGACGAGTGCTACCAATGCGCTCTGCTCGCTGCGGTCTGAAAACAAATCGCGGCGCTTCGGTTTGCCGGCATTGTTGCGGCATTCTTGGCGCTGTCGGCGGTATCGCTGCGCATTTTTATGCGTTCGTTGCAGTTTTATTTGTGCTTTGCTTGTTTTACTTGTTGCATTTTTTTCTTAACCTTGACATGCACTTTTTGGCATCCATTGCCGAGGTGTTTAATTAGCAAAAATACTGGAAATGGCCAAGTTTTGAAGAGGAATTTTCGGAATGCGATTTAGTTGGCACACTTGCTTAGTTAAATGAATCGTCTTTACGAACAAAAAAACACTTTTTTCTTTTACTCTTTTGTCTACGCAGATTGGTGTACAAAACGTAGAAATCGGTTAACACAACCAGAGTCAATAGTAAATAGTTAAAAAAGAGTTAAAAAGAGAAACAACTTAAAGGAGAAAAAACCATAGTTTTCTTTACATTTCCAACGTTCTAAAACAATTTAGAGAAAGCCCAAATTCCAATGCCGTTAGTGCCATTTACTGGCAAATTGCCCCAAGTTTGAAATCTGTTCTAGGCATTTAAAAAATTGCACGACGAGCCCGATTAATTTGAAAAATTTATGACTTCTAAAAAATTGGCAGCTTCAGCCGAATAAGGAAGGGAAAACTGCTACCGAGCCTATTTTGATTGTTATATTTTTTTAAATATTAGTAATAATACATGTATTGTATACATGTAATGTATGTAGCAGCCGCCGTAGCTCAGCTAGCTAGTGCGTTGGACCGCGAGTCAAGACTCCGCGAGTTCAATACTTCATTGCGGAAACACCGAAAAAAGAGAAAAACAACCATTTTTTTTTTCGGCGGCTGTCCTCTCAGCAGGAAATGGCAAACCTCTGAGAGTAAAATTGCTCCCAACTCGCCGTTCGGAATCGGCATAAAACTGTAGGTCCTTTCCAACCTTGAAAAAACATTCGCACGCACAACAGGAATGGTTGCGGGTAGGTAGACTTTCTCGTAATCGGGCTGTCGTGCCAGTCTATAAGACTAAGGGCCGTTTTCTCATCTTCCCGTTAAAGTGACCGGTAGCTAAAGTGAACTTTAGCTAAAGGTCACTTTAAAGTGGCCGGTAAATATTTTCGTTTTCTCATCTTCCTGATAAATATAAATTTAACAGGTCTGATTTTTTGGCATCACTGGTCAGCATTGGGCAGCACTTGGCGGCGCAATCAGCTGTTTGTGAAAAATTGTAATTATTTTTGAAGGAAAAAATAAAAATTTTGCCTGGCAAAATCTTGTTGATGCTTTTACTGCCAAATGGGGCGTGTCCCGGCGTTGGAAATCGTTGAGGGACAAGTTTGACAGCTTGAAGCGTAAGTCCAAGCTGGAACTTGCAGCGCAGAAGAGCGAGACGTATCGCGCAGGTGGCCGCCCAGCAGCGATTGGACATGTCAGCAGTGCAAAGCAGTGAAATAGTCCAATTGGCTGTTATATGTTATATTTGCCGCATTTTGCGATTCCGTACCTTCAAAAGCGTCTTCCAGTGCATGAATTTAAGAAATATGCTTATTTTCCATACCGAAAGATCTCAAATTCAAATTTAATTTCAAATTGTAATTTCATTATCAGCTGTTTTTTGTTTGTAAACAAACATATGCATGTACTTGGCACCATTTCCACTTAAAGTTCACTTTAAAGTTTAACAGGCACTCAATCCTCCCGGTAAATTTTATCGGGAGGATAGCTTAACGGGCAGATGAGAAAACGAAAATGCGTTTATCGGCCCGTTAAAGTGAACTTTAAAGTTAACGGGTAGATGAGAAAACGGCCCTAAGAAGACATGTAATGATTTTCCAGAATTTAGGTTCCTAATAATTAATTCCCGATCTGCCGGAATTAACGAAATAAATAAAAATAAAAATTAATAAATTTCAAAAAAGTCGTCCGATTCAGATGGGATTATAACATATTTAACTAAGACGCATTGCCTGAAAAATCGGTGGAACTTAAAAGTGAATATAACCTCATCTCTTTTCTAAATTTTCGTTGCCAATAATTTTGGTACAATCCCCAAATATTGTTTTGTATTGTCATGCATCATTTTTCTACAGTTTTGTTTCCATCTATGTGACGTAGAATTCTCAGTAAAACAAACAATTTTTTTACCCTGAAAAAATATGTAGTTTTTTTTTTATTTGTTTATCAATTTAAAATTTTGTTTGGTAAAATCATCAAATTTTGTGTTTTTATATATGCTTCGGATAGTGTTTTATAATATATATTTTTTCTAAATTTTTGTTTCCAATAACACATGAATTTTTTATTGTTTTTCAAATTTTTTTGTTGTATTATTTGTTTATTTTTTTATATTCTTCATGTAGTGTTTTGTAATATAAAACAATAATTTTTTGTATTTCCTTCAAAGTTTTTTTGTGATGTTAGATTTTTGGTGCAATCACGAAAGTTTCTTTTATATATTCTTCATATAGTGTTCTTCATTTAGATATATAATATAATTTTTCGAAATTTTTGTTTCTATCTATGTGTCACAATATTCATCACCTGAAAAAAATATTTAGTGTTTAGTGTTAAGTTAAAATTTTGGTACAATCATCAAATTTTTATTTATATATATTCTTCGTATAGTGTTTTATTTTTTAAATTTTTTAATATATTCTTCTTTTTCTTATTACATAATTTTTCTAAATTTTTGTTTCCATCTACATATGTAACACAATCTTCTCAGTAAAACAAAAACAAAATTGTGTTTTTTTATCACCTGAAAAAATATTTACTTTTTATAAAATATTTTGTATCATGTTAAAACTTTGATACAGTCATCAAATGTTTTTATTTTTATATGTTCTTCGCATAGTGTTTTATAATATTGTACTTTTTCTAAGATTTTGTTTCCACCTATGTGACACAAACTTCTCATAAAATACAAATTGTTTGCTTTTCTTATCAAATTTAGTTTATCAAGTTAAAATTTGTATTCTTTGTATGGTGTTTTGTAACATTTTTCCTAAATTTTTGCTTCCACCTATGGGACACAAAAAAAATATTTTGTTTTTAATCCAAATTTTTTTTCAGGCTAGAATTTTGGTACAATCACCAAATCATTTCATGCTCAATGAGATTTAGTCATGTAAGGTGACGTCTAAGGTTCCTTTGGCACTCAGCCATGTTAAGCTTCTCCAGTCTGGGCTAAGAACGTATATGATTTAAGTGCCTTTAAAGGGTTTTAGAGATTAATCCTGAATCTAATTCTTAGATGGAGCAAGTCTATTCAGAGTGCCAGACTATGGTTGTATTAGGTATAGGAATTTATAAACCCTGTATCGAGGCTTTGCGGCTGCCTGGGAAATGTTCAATGGAAAAATTGTTCAAATATGTTTGGACCCGGTCTACTCGTATAAGTTGATCTCAATGAATGACGTGGCTATAGGGGTGTTTTTGCTATTTCAAATGGATATTAAAGTTATGGGTAAAATATACTTTTTTAAGACAAAAGTCGGAAAGAACGAAGAGAATGACTAAATGTTTCATGGTGGAAAAATCGATTTCATTGTTTAATATGACCACAAGAAGAAGACCCACACAAGTGTTTTGAAGCTAATCGAAACCAGATGAAACAAAATTTCAAGGCCAGCGTTACAAGTATCCAGACCTGACTGTACTTCGGCTGTTTTTGTAACCAACACTGTGCGCTACCGACAAATGTTTATCATTCGTGTTATGGTGTTGAATAATTGCGTTGTAAGCCTCGAAACGCTGCGACACAAAGCAACTTGAAGGCTTCCTGCGCGAATCGTGACGACGGCTGACGACGAGACGCGCTCTCCCGCACTCTAATTAACTTTACATCACACGAAATGAAAACACTCGGCGCAATAGAGACATTAAAGAAATTAAACATTTAATACACAACACTTAAGTGTCGATATAACTTGGCCAAAAGCGCTGAGAAATAAACAAAAACAACAAAACAGCAAAATGCCGAAAGATAAGAAAACCTCATAAAAAGCCAAACAAACGTGTGAGCCAACAGTTGAATTAAAAAAAAAAAATTATAAAAATGTTACAAAAAGCAAAAACAACAACAACAACAACAACAACAACAACAATGTGGAGACAAGAGTTGAACTAAATGTACCGCAAAAAATATGGAAATAAAACTTTATGCAACAACAATTTCTAATGCCAAACACGGCAGCCAAAACAACAATAACGGTGACTGCAGTGCTATCAAACGGTATTATTTAAAATTACAAGCGAGTGCGCAAACTTTAACAGCAACAACAACTAAATTATAAACAACAATGGTAGCAACAAAACAACAACTACAACAATAAAACGAAACGGCAAACCCAACAAATGCTAAAAACGTGAAAGAGATTGTAAAGCGCGGATGCAAACAAACAACAACAACATAACGAAACACAAAAAACAACAACAAAAAGCGGCATTTGCAGAAGCAACGTGACTGCCAAAGCCGCATGTCAGTCAGTCTGTTTCTCTGAAATGTGGCAAAAAGTCGAAAAAATTCAAATGCGCCACAAACAAACAGCAACAACCAATCGGTGCCGCTCAGCTGACGGCGGCGTGACGAACGTGCCGCCGTGTCAGACCAGCCGCCCGCATGGCACACATGGAAATGCCACAACGACGGCCGCAACGAGGAACGAACGCGATACAACCAACAACCAGTCAGCCAAGCCGTCAGGCGTCCCTGCTGCCCGGCATTCAACCGACCATTCGTCCGTCGCAGCTATGTGTCTGCCGCAGTGCCGCATTCGTGCGCCAAACGCAGCCGTCGACATCGACATCGAACATGGCCAAAACGCCGAATAAAAACAAAAGTTGCAATAAAAGATGGAAAAAATGTGCTGTCGAAAAACACTGAGCTGCAGCGAAAGAAGCCAAGAAATGCCAACACCAACAAAAAAAAAATGGCCAAAGAAATGCAAAATGCGCCAAAGCGAAACTACGAAAGGTTTGAAGAAAGAGGAGACAGAGAGAGAAGAAAAATGTTGTATGTGTCGAGTCAGCGGCAGACAGGTGCAATTACCGCAGCTCAAGTGTCTTACTGGCCACAAACAACAACAATAATCACTTACACAACAACAACAAACTGCTGCTGCTGCCACTGTGATCAGTAGTTGTTGTTTATTATTTTTAGTTGTTATTGCTTTTTCATTTCTTTGCAACGAAACCAAGTCAGTAAACGTTCCCAAGATCGCCCCTCTTCCCTCTCAGAGCGTGTAATGTGTAATGAAATAATGCAACAATAACAACCAGTAGCCGCAATTGTTATCGATACACAACAACAAACCACTGGAAGCCGCTGAGGAGTCGCTTGGCGCGAGCCAAAATCACGCTGCCGCCCGCAGCCATCGACTGACTACTGAGACAATCTGGGCACTTTTTGGATGCCAGAGCTCATAAATTTACTATTTATAAATTAAGTAAAAATCCCAAAATCCAAAAGCTTCAGTCAGGTTTTGCTCAACTGTGAAATAGAGTCCGACACCTGCTATTTGGGTATCTCGGTTTTGAATGCCCAACCGACCACACAGCCGCAGTTTCACGCTAAAACCGATCAATTCCATTCGATTTCCTGCAAAATCAGCTGATCGGCGCTGCATGACTGCCCCCCACAAATCACAATCCGCAAAAATATCTGTCATGCAAACGCGAGCATTGGGTCAACATTGAGTGCTTCTCTCGTTTATTGGCTGCATTCAAGTCAGCGTGACAGTTGGCTAATGTTTGACGTTTGACAGTTTACCCCAGGCTGAGCAGTTAAAAATTGTGGCAATTGTTTGTGTTTTGGTTTTCTATTTTCAATGTCTGTGCATAATTCCGGCATTTCTTCAATCCATCTACGTGCAATGTTTGTGTGGCGCCACCGCTTTCAACAGATTGCACGATTTTCTGGAATTTTTCGTATATTTTTGGATCATTCATGACATCAACTGTTATGGTTGATAAGTTTTTAGATATTGCAAAGAAGTGAAGAAATACCTAATGACATAGTTTATCTGATGGAAAATTCTCTTGGGTCGATTTCAGTAAATGCCTTCAATAATAAAAATTCGCAAAATTTAATAAGTTTAAAAATTATCTACAGAAGATTACTAGACTCAATCTGTAGCACAAAAACATAATTTTGAGTTTGAGCCGTCTTACGAAGCCTAATAGACTATGAATAGTTTTATTGGTAAAATCACCTAGATTGTCAAAGAAGTTACCTAGATGAATCTTAGTTCTTCTATATAATACGGCGAAAGTAGAGCAAAATGTGCCTTTTCTTTTTTATTTTTTCGCCCCATAAAGGTTCGGCAAAAGTGCATTTCCATCCTCATTCTCGTCCATATGGCTTCAACAGAAATCATTAAAAAGCCAACCTACCCTTCTTGCGTTCTCCTTTGAAGAGTAAAAAAAAAACTACAAAAACATATATCCCCTAATCCCGACTTTCCTATCTTTCGTCAGTACTGGATCATTCCAACGTTAATTAGCCACTTTGTCTGAATCCATAGACTTCCACAACGAATTTTTTCACTAAGCTTTTCATTGAATATAAATTCGCTGCATTAATGTTGTTAGCTCATAAATTTCATGAACCATCAGTTGGCTTAAACTTTGATTTATCCATTGCCAATTACCTTTTTGTCCAACAAGTTACCTGAGCAATTGAGAATCGTCTTTGTTTCCGTTCTTCAACACTTCAGCTCCCTTTTTCATCATTTCCAACTGGTTACCTCATATGCTCGCTACCTCTATAGAAAATTTTTCATGAGAAACGAGTGCAGACCCTAGGGTTAACATCCGGCAAAGACTCCAACGAGTACAACTTAAAGATAAAAATATATACCTTTGTTTTTTTTAATAAATAGGATTAGCTACAGCATTGGGAATATACTACATGTAGTTGTTCTTTTCACACTAAAAATACTCAGTTTTTCTACTAACTATTTCTTGCTGATCATCAAGAACAAGTCAGAGATTCAAGATTCTTAGAGATCCCTTCTCTTTATTAGCCATTTTATCCATTAGTATATAGTCGTATGTTCGTCGTACAGTATTTAGAAAGCTCGATTAAAGTAACTCTGTGATTTTTGGGGCCTTTACTGAAACGTGACCATCCCCAACTGTCTCCAGCAACTTCAGAACAGCCGGAAACATTATGACAAAAGTGCTTGGTAGTCCACTCCCTCTTCTTCTGTACGCATGTTTCTCCTAATTTGACTTCCCCCTAGTTTTGTCTATTGCTTCTAACTTTTTTAGAAGCAATATTGTTATTCGTCCTTTTTTTACTTAGTTGTTGTTGTTGTTCTTCTTCTTATCCTTAACCCGAGAACCATTGCGTTTTACTTTCCGCTCTGCCGGCTACTCCCTAAATTGTACAGAATCGTTTGAGATAGAAAGAGATAGAACCTTGGTTTGGTGTGTTTGGTTCGACATATCTTAGACTGCGAAGAGAAAAAGGACGTCCACACCGGAAGAAGAACAGCGAAAGACACTCCATGTTTCTAACTGCATGCAACGGATTTCCAAGTAAACGTCTTTTAGTTTTGTATCGCTTAGTTTCATAAGAAGTTTTTGTATAAGAATTTATAGAGTAATTGTTTATTAAAGAGAAAGAGACAGACTGATTCTTGAATCAGTGTCGTTGAATCGTCATCTATTGGAGAACGAAGTAGATTAATTTACCTGGAAAAGGATGCAGGTGGCAGACATTCGATGCTTCTAACTAGCGTTCACCATGTAGTGAATTGTCCGTTAAAACGCCAATATTCGACCGGTCTTTGAGTCAGCGTCTTTGAATCGATACCTCTTGGAGTACGAAGGTCTTAACTTACCATAAATATAGAAATACACCGAGAATAGGTAGAAATACTCCGAAAGACACTCGATGCTTCTAACTGACATTCGCCATATAATGACTTATTTATTAGAACATCAATCTTCGACTGGTCTTTGAGTCAGTGTGTTTGAATAGTTGCCTTTTGGAGTACGATGATCTTAAGTAGGGAAATACACCTGGAATAGGTGCAGTATCTCTGAATCGCCACCTGTTTGACTAAGAAGATCTTAACTTAAGTAGAAAAATACACCTGGAATAGATGGAAATACACCTGAAGAAACTTTATGCTTCTAACTGACTTTTATCATATACTGACTTACCATTAAAACCCCAATCTTCGAAAGCCATTTACACGCGGCGCTTCCTTCCAAAGTGTGGGTGAGCGCCACCTGACTCGGCGCCGATTATTCAAAGTCGCCACTAAAAGCTGCCAAATCGAAAGTGTGAGCGCTCAGATCGGTTTGATGCGATCTCTGGGGCTCTTGAAGCGTGCCAAGCCAACAAATCACAGCGAACATGTTGCCTTGGCACAGGCGGTGTTGCAGCCGCGATCCGTCCAGCGAAGACGATAAGTTTGCGAGGCGCAGTCGGTCGTAGTTGCTTGCCGTAGTTCGAGCTGAACGGTTGTGAAAAGTGCAATAACTTGTTAACTGCGCGAACGAGCGTCGAAATTGCAGCATTGCCGCTTAGCGTTGCTTTGCGTTTTGCATATTTCGTGCGTTACACCCAAAACCTGGTAGCCTCTTTGACGGCTCGCGGCACTTGGTTGGCTTTAATGTGCTGTCGGCATTCGTCTGGTGTGGGCACAACGTATAAATTAAACGCACGGAAATAGGAACGTAATTTCAAATTCCGCTTCCTACAAAATAAACAAATAACACTTTCAAAATAATCGAATCAAAATATTAAAAAAGCATTCAGAAATAAAATATAAAAAAATTTTAATAATCGTTTGAAAAAAAATAAAAATAAAAAATTGGCCAACTTCGACTGCAGCTACGTGCAACTGTTGGCACCACAAAGCGAAACGCCACGCCGAGCGTTGTGTGCGGAAAAGTAAAAAGCGTTAAAGTGCCGAACGAAAAAAAGTGCAAGTTTTGCTGCGCTGCCGCCACAGCTGGGCGCTGCCGCACGTTACGCTTTTGCGACGCGCATGCCGGGCGAATATTTCCAACAACCTTAATACGGTGCGGTAGTTGTTGTTGTTGCGTGTGGGGTTGAATTGTGGGTATTTGAATTGTTGTGTGTTAAGTGTTGCAAAGACGAATTCTGTGTTCTACAGCAACAATGGCGAAAAGTGAAAACATCGCTCGAGCTTGCGGCCTGTGGACGGCGCTGGCCGTTTGGCTGACGGCGCTGCAGCTGCTCGGCTGCACCGCGGACGCCTTCACCATATTGTCGCCGTTCAGTTACACCTCGCTGAGCTTCAAGAATCTGCTCAACTCGGTGCTGCTGTCCAGCAATGCGAATTTGGCGGGCGGCGGCCGCAATCTCAAGTCCGATGTGCTGGAGGATGCCTCGCTGATAACGGTAATTAATTAGCTGAGTGTGTTAGTGTGTAGAAAGTGAGCTGAGCGTCAGCTATGAAATGCGTCGCTGGGGCGGCCACTGCTGCAACGGTTCTGACGCGCGCATCAAACAAGGTCAATTGCTGCAGCGCGACCAAGTAACACAGCAAAAGTAACAACAACAATCAATACAACAGACAGCAATTTCACAGCGCCAACAAGAATTGGAACGTAACTAATGCCGCTCGAGACGCCGCCAGATGCGAGCAGCGGCTGTGATGAAATGTAATGAAAAGAAAACGCAACCGCAGCCAACTTCGGGCGCGCACATTGTCGAAACGCGGCCGCTGTTGCTTTTACTAATGACATTGGCCGCAACAACAGCAACAATGGTTTCCGCTGACAGACAGCCATCCGTTGCCACTGACAGTCATTCTTGTTGCTCACTTTTTGGCCGCCAATGTCTTTCTATGTCAAAAACTAATTCACACTTTTCACTGCAATGCGCAAATGAACCAATAACAATAACAAAAACATACCAAAAACACTTAACTGCGCCACACAAAGACTCAGACCGAAGGTTGTAGGCCTCTAGTGTTGTTGTTGCTTTTGCCGTTGTTATTATTTCTGACTTATTCAGAAAAGACTTTGAAAAGGTAAAAACCTATTCACAAAAGAGTTGAATGACATTTACTGTGGCCACTAACAACAACAACAATAGTAACAAAAAAAAACTACCTCTACTCAAACTCGATAAAGATTCGTAAAGAATCGTTTGTGCCGCATAACGTTGCAACAACAAAGAGTGCTCAATGGTCGCATAATTGACTGTGAGAATGCAGCCGCCGTTGCTTATGTGCACTTATGACTGCGTGCCTAAGTTAATAAGTCAGCAAACACACACGTTTTGAACGGTGGGGGAGGGGGGCATCATTCGGTATGCATTGACTTCGGTGCCTACAGTGAGCTCAGCGTTAAAGAAGCATTTAAAGCTCCATTAAAAAAATCACTCAGACTTGTTGACAAATGGGTTCATTAGCGCATTACCGTTGCACTGATTTGTGCGCCCAATTCAAACAAAAAACCAACAACAATTACAATGCTTTTCTTAGCAGCCTAATTGCTGCATGAGATTCAGATTTGACTTTGTACTGCGCAGTGATTTTTTGTTCAGCAATGCTTTTAATTACAAGTCCAATTACAATGCTTTGTTGTTGTAAAACTCAATTGAATCGATAAAGATCAGAAGCCAACAAATCTAGCACAATGTCAGTGAAAATGCAATAACGTCAAAATCAGTTTTCTCACTTTTATTTAAACAAAAACGTAGACAATGTTAACAAAACCTTCAGATTTTGGTTATTGTTTGATGGCTTGATTTTTTTTTTAATTAATAATAACAATGTTAGTTAGCACTGATGTAAGGTTATAGCGCCCACATCTGTTGCCATAAACAATTTGAAGAGATTTTGTACGAAAAATGTATCCCATCTGAACACATCAATGCAAGGAAAGCACTTCCTTGCTATTGATTCTTCATATAAAAGTCTGGTCTGCCGCTTTCTGTATTCTTTGTATATACATTTTACATGAATTGTTAAGTGTTGTTTGGAGATTCTGAATAATGATGCTTTTAATAACTACTTAACGATTCCATATTACATTTTAATTTTTGCTTCGTAGAAACCTAAAAGTTGGCAACCTGATAATTTCGTTTGTATGGGAGACGCCCTCTGATCATGAAATTCTAAACCGTAATTAATTTTGTATTTTTTGTATTAAAAATGTTGCCGATCACTGAATAAATCATTCAAATTCGTTCAGTAGTTTCCAAGATATGACTACATTCAACTACTACAGTTACAAGTTGGACTAATTCCTTAGAAAATTACTATTTTCGTATGGCAGCCCCCTTAAGAGTTGAAGATAGCGATTAGGTATATATGGGAAAAACATTCAGAAAGAAAAATAAACTGGGGTCAGTCTTACATTTAGAACATCTGGGTGCAACATGGGAACAGTTGTAGTCTATTTTATAAAAATGATCATTTTATATGGGAGCCTGAGTAAGGGTTATAGATAGGGGCTAAGTATGTTTGAAAGAAATGTTCAAAACAAAAAATTAGTGGAGGTCAGTCATAGATTTTCATGCTCTAAGACCAATTTCTAAGTAGCTGTGAAGCAATTTGTTTAATTTGCCAGAACTTTTGTATACTTTGACCTCAATGCGAACCCATTTTAGTCTCCAAAGTTTTGGGCTTAGGCACATTTTCATCAAACCGTATAATACAGAAAGTTCCAAAGCATCGAAATAAAAAAATGAATGAAAAAGTGAACTAAAAAAAGTCGAATGTATATTGATTAAATAAGGTTAGGTTAGCTTATGGTGGCTGCTTCTTTAATAGATACACTTGGAGGCCTATTGTGAGACCCATGGTTATACCAAATATTTCAGTCGTTTTTGCAAATATATAGTGTTGTATATATTTTTTTCCAACTAGACTTCAAAATCTCAAGTATAAAATTTACAATTTCAGTCGGTCATGGCTGAAATGTGAGACCGACCTTCTTCAAATTGTTTATCTTTTTCATTATTTCCAATTACACCGATTTCTATCTTCAACCATTGTAAGTCATAAGTCATTAAAAAGTGATAATTTTTATGACATGTTTTTGACAAATGAGTAACACAAATTAGTTTGCAATGGCACCGAATATTGCGAAATTAAGTCAACCAATTTGAATGATTTTTTCACTATGACACAATTTCCTCAGTGCAAAATATATAAAAATTCAACATATAAAATTTAATTATAGTTAGACTATAAAATTTTAGGAGTTTATATCAATAAAAAGGGGAAAAGAGTTTAAAATATTTTTCATTAAAATGTATTAAAATTAAATAAAAAAATAAAATTATTAAGAAAATGATTTCCACTAATTGCTTTAACAAAAATTTGTATACAACCTTCGCCACAACCGACTGTTAAAGCCTGGTTATACAGGTTATGTAATTAGTAGATTTTTGTAATAAATGAATCTCTACTGATTGACGAAAGCATTGTTCAAAATGTTGCTACTACTAACTGGTTTTTAATATATTTGCAAAAACCTTGCTAGATCAGAGATTTGTATGGTTTTTCTTGAGCCCTCAATGCCGCTTATGTGGTGATGTATGATCAATTTTCACAACTGTAGCAAACTGTTGCATAATTGTTGCATTGCTAGTTCAATTATGGGCGCGAAGCAACACTAAAACCTGCAACATTTCAAGACAAGTTTGCATTTCGTGCACCTTTTGGGCGTCGAGTCGACGCAGTGCGCTTTTTACTTCCTCGATTAATTCGTCTAATATGAACACCGCCACGCGCTCCAGTCCGCCTTTTATCTGTTTGCAATTTACATAAACATTTGCATTGTTGGTTTGTTAATTCTCCGCCTTTGCATTGCAATTACACATTTCCTACTTGTCACTGTCAATTTAACAAAATCGAATGCAGCCCACAAAAACAAATCGCACAAACCGCAGCGGACCAACTCGGCCAAAAGCAAATCGGCCAATTGCAACTTGCCAACCCTACGAAGCAATGGCACAATTCTGCAGGCAATTTCAGTCCAATCGACACTAACAACAATAAAAATCAAAACAAAATGCACTGCAATAAAAGTAAACAAAGCGCAAACAAAACGAAGAAAGAAAAAATAAAAGAAACTCAACGAAGAAATATGCGGAATTAATGCCGATACGAGCAGCAGCAGCGACATTGTTGGCTGCAATCGAAATTCAAACTGCACAAACAAACAATGCAGCAATGCAGTTGGCTGATGAGGCAAACGAAGAAGAAGAAGCAGAAGAAGTGAACGCTGAAGAAGAAGCAGCGAGATAGCAGAAATGTGCCAAAGCATGAAATTCATACAAATTTGTTGCAATTGCATACAAGTATTTCCTTATTTTCGGATAAAATTCAATATGGCTGCAGAAAATTGGAAAAGAAAAACAACAACAACAAAAACATAGAGTTGAGAGACGCGTCGAATTGAAACGAGTGGCAACGCTGCTCTGAGACATGTGTTGCTGCCCACATGTTTGATAACCCATATTTTTTGTTGGCCAGAGCATCCAGTCGTCGGTGCTGTTGGCCAACTGGCTGGTTGCCTGTCGGACTGGCAGATTGTCTATTCAGCTGGCTGGCTGTTTGCCTATCGGGTAGCGAATCAAGTTGGCTGCTAGTCCAGTGGCAATGTTGTTGTTGAATGTGTTGAATAGTTAAAATGTTGTTGTTGTTCAACAGACTGTCCGTCTGTCCATCTGACGGGCAGTGAATCAAGACTCAACAGGAATGTTGTTGTTGTATGTGTTGGAAGTTGAAACGTTATTGTTGTTGTCCTGTCGGTCTGTTCCGCTGTCTGACTGTCTGTCTACCCATTTGTCAGACAGCGAACCAAGTTTTGCTAGCTAACTCAACAGCAATCTTGTTGCAATGTTGTTGCTGTATGTGTTGAATAGAGTTAAAACGTTGCTGTTGTTGTTGTTGTTGTCCTGTCTGTTTTTTCAACTGTCTGTTTGTCCATCTGTTGGTCAGGGAACCAAGTTGCCTGGTAACCTAATAACATTTTTTTTGCTATATGTGTTGAATAGTTAAAACATGGTTATTGTTGTTGTCCAACAGACTGTCTGTCTGTCTGTACAACTGTCCGTCATTCCGTCTGTCCATCTGAGGAGCATTGAATCAAGTTGCATGCTAACTGAACAGCAAAGTTGTTGCGTTATGTGTTGTATAGTTAAAACGTGGTTGTTGTTGTTGTCCTGTCTGTCTGTCCGGCTATCTATTCGTCAGTCCAGCAGCATATCAGCAGTTGCCTGCTACTATAATAGCAATGTTATTGTTGAATAAGTTTATAGTGAAAATGTTGTTGTTGTTGTCCATCAAACTGTATGTCCGTCTGTTCGGCTGACTTGGCTGTCCGTCGGTCGAAACAAGTTGCCTGCTAGCCTCATTTCAATATAGTTGCTGAATATATCGTTCAACCGTTGCAATTGTTGTTGTTGTAATTTCCTTGCTACTATTGTTGTTTTTGTTGGCATTACATTCCCGTATAACAAAGTTATGTCGCTTGACAAACATTTTGCGGCCATCAATTGTTGCTGTTATTACTGTAACCGTTGTTGACATTTTTAAAATTGTTGTCGTTGTTGTTGTAGTTGTTGGCTTTGCATTTCGCTATTATATAAAAAAAAAGTAAAAAAACAAAACAAACACCAAATGATACGCGGCTCGCATTTCTATGTGCAATTTTGTTGGCAAAATTTGCTCTCTCGCTCTCTCTCACTCTGTCTGTGATTCTTTTTCTCCCTCTCTCTCTTACAAGCTACTAACATTCAATTTGTGCTGGCAATGCTGCGGTCAATGTTGTTGCCAGGCCCGTGCGCAGAATTCGTTTATGGGGGGGGTTTTGACATATGTGTATCATGTTAGGTTATGAAGTTAATAAAAAATAATAAGAAACTTTTCTTATAAATGAAGACATTTTATTTTGTCTTGACTTGATATTCAGTTATTATATAATAAATTAACTCTGCGAGGTGTAGAAAAAAACTTCTCCAAAACTCTTTGCGGATCGACCTCGACATCGCGATGTATATTGAGCGAGGCTAATCCGTTCAGCCGATCTTCAGACATTGTTGACCTGAGGTAAGTCTTGAGGCGACGCAATGTTGAAAAGGAGCGTTCATTCGTCGCTGTCGTTACAGGCAGAACTGCCAAAATGCGAAGCATTTGATGAACATTTGGAAACGCATCTCAATTGCACACATCGAGTGCTTCAAGCAAATTTTTAACTTTCTTTCCGGCGATGCGTTGACGCCAAAGTTTGACTTCGTCTACCCAGATGTCACGGGAATCATCCCGCAAAATTGAAGAGTATGGTTCAAACAATTGAGCGCAGGATTCTTCATCGAAATTCTTCATTTTGTTGGGCAAGAGGCAAGCAAAGTTTGATAAAATTTTGTGGTGATTCAAAAATCGATCTGGTAAATGGGTCAGAAACAAATCAATGTATGGGATGTAAATCGTTATGCGAAAATAATCTTCAACTGAATCAGTTTGTACGTTGGAGCGTTGAGTCTATTTTGACGCGAGCCTTGGTTTCCGCAGTTCGATGTTGTATTTTGCGCTGATTTTGCGCAAAAAAACGTGCACAAGATCGAGAAAGTTAAGAATGTCGAAACAAAAATTGACAACAAAATATTTATTATCAAGTCGGTTTGACGTTCGTAGAATAAGGACTATTGCTAGTGGAAAATTATGTGGAAAAATTCTCGATGGGGGGGGTTAGAACCCCCAAAACCCCCCCTGCGCACGGGCCTGGTTGTTGCTGTTACTGTTGTTGTTATTATTATTATTGCTATTGCAATAAGCATTTTGCAGTTGAAACGACAACCATGACTTTGCACAAGTGGCAACGCTGCTTACAAACACACACACAAACACACAAACAAACTTGTAGGCACCCGAGTGTTTGACAGTGGCGAGCGAAATTGACACTTCTTGTTGCTATTTTGATGCCGTTTATTGCTTTGAATTGTTTTATAATTTAATGTTTTAATAATTTTTATTGGCATTAACTGATATGTTAAAAAAAATGCTCAACAACAACAACAAATATTCAAACAAAAATTCCCTTTTAAAAGTTAGATGGTCAACGCAGACAACAATGGCAAATCTCACTTGGCCAATTGCCACAGCAGTTGACATTTGCATTTGTTGTTGTTGTCGTTTTTGTTGTTACTGCTGTTTGCAATATTAAACAGTCAGCCGGCACTTCACTCGTCTCATTTATTGTCGCCGCACGTCAAATCTATGTGTGGCTTTGTTTGTTGTCACTACAGCAGTTGTTATTAGCTTTGTTGTTGTTGTTGTTGCTGTCACTGTACATTAAGTGCATGTTGTCTATTCGGTAATTTCTGTTTTTGCTTCTTCTTCTTCAGTCAATTGCAATACGGCTGCGTTTTATTGGGTTTGCCAATTGCTCGTTTGTCTCTGCACGCTGTGCGCTTCGCTTTTCTACAATTTCGCTAATTTTTATTTCACGCTTTGTTGTTGTTGTTATCTACTATTGTTGCTTTTGTTTTGTGTAATTTATTACCTCCTTATTACCCACGTTAAGACGTCGTATTTTGGTCATTTGGCTGCGCTTTGTTGTGTTTTGCGTTCATAATTCATAGTTTTGTTTTTGTTTGTTTCGTCGTCAAATTCAGTAAAATGTCTGTGTCGCCAAGTGAAATTTGTGTCTTTTATTGCTTTGTTGTTGTTGTACTTTAAAGTCGTGCATTAAATATTTAAGTTTGTTGGTGTTTGGTAATCGTCAGCTCAGGCGGGGTGTTGCGAGTTTCAATTCCAGTCGACATGTGCATAAAATGTTTAATTAGAAAGGTGCGACAGAGCCACACGAGCCGAAAGTCGGCCACTTCCGAGTTCGCGCCCCAATGTTATTACATAACCTGCATTATTTAAGTATATTATTTACATACGAGAGGTGAATATGAAATGAAATTTGTGCCTGTGCGCCGTCTGATTGACAATTTACGATTACGCACAATTGTAGTGTCGCTCGGGTTGCCGATATTGAATAATCTTGCAAGTGGTTTGGTTGGAAGTTAGGTTGGTGTCAGCTCGGTTTGAAGCTTAGTTGGAACAAGATTCTGAAGCTGTCTTAGTGAGCTGAATTGGCTTAAGCGGGTATTCTATTGATGCCGCACTGCAGAAAGTCTTTATCGCCCAGTGTTGCCAAATACCTCAAATGACTTTCTCCTAAATCTTAAAAAATACTAAAATTTCCTACCAAAAGTTGAAAGAATGTCATACAATTTTTTATAATTTGCATCATTTTCTGTTAAAGAAATAAAACTTTTCATAAAAAATAAATATTTATATGTATACATTTTTAGTTGAAGCCTTTTGGTATTCATCTTCAGCTTAACAACAAAAAATTAACATAAACATACGAATGAATTAAACACAAAGTGTCATTTTTGGCGGGATTTCATTGTGACAGCAATACATGAGAGCGAGATAGAACGAGCTAACATTTTGCAAGCTTACACATTTTTAACACAATAGGGCGCTTTGACTATTAAAAAAGTTGCAAAATATGTTTTGTTGCCAGTGTTCCCAAAACATCATACTTCGTTATCCAAAAATCTGCCAAAAATCCACTAAGGATCCGAAGAATCCCCCAACCAGTGTTTTTTTTTTAATACGCTCCAACGCGCAGGGGAAACCCCTATAAATGCGGGGCATTGCGCTGGTTCAGGTAGGATATATAGGTTGGGAGAAAGGATGTTGGGTGAAGAATTTATGGACTCTTGCCTTGAATCCATCAAGATCATGAGTGCTGGGGAAAACATTTGTAGGGAGACTATTCCACAATCGCGCTGCTCGGGCCAGGAACGAACTTTCTCTGGAGTCCGTAGTGCGCTGGAACTTCGTTTCGACGTAGAATGCATGGGCGCCAGTGTTCAAACGGGTTGCCCGGGGGAATACCCGGAGTGGTGGCATCAAGCTGCTCATCAGTGGAGATGAGCAGCTTTTAGCAATTACCGAAAAAGTATCGGTAAAATAACACCACACATGCTACGTTTCGACGATGTTCCAAGGAGTCAATAGAGCTGGATGCCCTACTGTCCCCTTTAAGTTCAATCGCACGGTTTTGCACCTGATCCAGGAGCTCCAAATGGGTTTTTGAAGCCCCTGCCCATAGGCGCGAGTTAAACTTCATTTTAGGTCCAATATACATAAGTGGTATAAATTATGCGGGGATCGGACGGAGTGAAATATTTTTTGCACCGCTTTAAGAAGCCGAAGCACTTGCCTGCTTCTTTCGACACGCCAAAAATATGATCGTTCCAACGAAGATCGTTCTTAATGGACATGACCAGAACATCAAGAGCTGCCGATTCCGCAATACTCACACCATCCATAATTAGATATGTGTTGGGATGTGGGGAAACTCGTTTGTGGGATAACAGGCAACATTGGTTCTTGCGAGGATTAAAATCGACCCTGTTCGCTTGACCCCACTTGGAGATTGTTTGTAGGTCGCTACTAAGTGTGTCATTCATACGGCGCCGTTCTCTCTCAATCACCACAGAGCTGGGACGCTTTCTGAAGGAGTATGAATGACAAATGGTGCTGTCATCCGCAAACGAGTAGATGGGATTCTTCGTCGACGCCAATAGGTCGTTGATGAAGATCAGGAAAAGGGTTGGAGAAAGGACCGAACCCCGCGGCACTTCCGCGCTAAGGGAATGCTTTTCCGAGGCTATGTTGTCTATTACAACACGAATAGAGCGATCATAGAGGAAGCTCGTAATCCAACGAGAGAAGATACTACCGACGCCATAGGCAATCAATTTAGACACGAGTGCTTTATGCCACACCAGGTCAAATATCCAATGCAACAACCTTGCTTTCACCGAGGTTTAGAATGCTATGGTTCAATTTCTCGGTCAGGACCGCCATAAGGTCTCCCGTCGATCGCTGTCTTCGAAAGCCGTATTGGCGGTCACCTAGCAGTCTTTTGTGCCCCAGATATTGACAGTCAGACAATAGTCTAAAGGCGATAAATTTCCTCTTTAATTTGATACCCATATCTTCATCATTGCACAACAACAAATATATAAAAAAATTCTTTGAAACATGTTTGTCCTGAAAATGTTAAAATCCTTTAAAATTCTTTCGGATCAGAAAATAAAAAACTGAGTGTGCCTCGTTACTATATAATCTTTTGGATGGTTCTCGACAAAAGTGTTTGTTGGTCGGACTGTGTTATCAGAAAGCGAGAAAAATACACCAGAATCGTGTCAAACCACACACACACACACACACAAACATCTTTGATAAGATGCTCGACGTTTCAGTGGCATTCTTCATAGAACTTCCACCACTTTCATTTGTTTTATTCTTGTTTTTTTATTTTTGTAATTTTAGTTTTTTTATTAATTTTTGTTTTTTTTTTGTTAATTTTTATTTTTTAATTTAAAAATTTTTTTTTGCTTTGTTTTTATTTTGTTACATGTACAATAGCCCAAAGTTATAATAGAAAAAGCGTTCAGCCAACTCGTTTCATGTTTTTGTGTTTTTGTTATTATTTTTATATCATTCTAAGTCTAGCAGGGCCCGGTGGCTTGAATTATTTGATATAATTTTATTAATCTTTACTCTCTTTATGATTCTGCCTTAAATAAGGCTTCTTTGCATAAACATTTAACAGATTTTCTACATCACTATTTGTAAGATTAACGTGTATCTCTAAGAAACTGACCACTCTGTCATAAAAGTGAAGAAGTTTATACATGTTTCTAAACTTTTTTGGGTCAGAGAAACCCTTAAACTAAAATCCGATCAACACAATTCCCATAATTAGGTCAAAAGTCAATATCAAGGCCAATGATGTGAAACGCACACACACACACACTTGGCTGAGCTAATAATGGAAATCATAAAATGCGCACATTTGCCGAAAATCAAAAATAAATAAAAATCAATTTAAACAATAAAATAAATCGCATTTGCTTCAATAGCCACAGCGACCAATAAACCTCAACGATTTATGCGACAACAATGAAAACCTCAACCAAGCCTCAATTGAAAATCAGCCAATCCGACCAATCAATGTGAATGCAGAGATGAAGAAAAACGCTGCACGAAGGTGAGAAAAAGTTTGACGTGTTTCACAAATTGTCAAATCAAACACAAACACGCCGAACAATCGCACCAAACGCTGACAAAGACCAAACACAAACAACAACAACGACAACAATGTGGTAAGTTGTTGAACGTTGGCAATGATGTTGACGATTATTGGCTGTGGCGGCCAACAATGCGGTCGGTGACAACGCAGATGAAGTCAACAGCGAACAAAATAATTAAAAACGCCGGCATTAGGTTTGGGCCAGGTTTGAGCATCGAGTTTGCAGCTTAAAAGTGCAGCAAAAATCAGGCAGAAGAAACAATTTTCCAAGGAAAATTAGCAAAACATAAAACAAAAGCAAGTAGACGCAACAGAAAAGCGCAGAGAATCAGAAATGTGCAGTCTGGCAGTTGTTGCAACTGGCAAATGAATGAAACTGATGAAACTGAATGGCAACAGAAAAAGTTGGGTTAGGTCGTGCATTGTGCATCACTCTTCTCTTCGCACTGGCGCGGCGCATTGCGAAAGACTCTGTGTGTCTGCCTGTGTGTGTGTGCGTGTGTGTGTAGTTGTTAAAAGCAACGTTTGCGATCTGCTGATTACAAATTACAAACGCCTCGATTCGCTCGCTGAATAATGTGAAATCGTAGATCACACATTGGCAGCGGTTATGGGCGCTAAATGCAAACTATTGTTGTTGTTGTTATTGTTATTGTTGTTGGTGCTGTATGCAAGCACGTAATGATTTTGACATTTTATTTACATTAAAATTAACAAATATGAAAAACACCAAACGTCAAATATTTACAGTTTTGTAGGGTTTCGATTAACAGTTTTTGCTGGGCATTGGAACGTTGACGCGCTGTCAGACGGTCAGTCGACAATTCGAGTTGGTTATCTGAGCGGGAATTACATATTGAACACTGGCAGTTTGCACTTAGCAAAGTTTATTGCTTGGTTTTAGTTAATTATTATTAAAAAATTATACTCAATTATATGTAAAAATGTAAAATAACAAGAATACTGATTGAAAAGTTAAACAAGAAATTAAAATTGAATAAAATTTTGTTTCGTAACTTAGGGAACCTACGTCGTTCAAAAGGTTATCTTTTGATTTCGATAGAGCTGAGAAATTTTAAATTCACGCGCTGCGAGGTTTTAGAAGCTGCGATTTGTTAGTT
This sequence comes from Melieria omissa, assembly GCA_963971225.1. Taxonomy (NCBI): domain Eukaryota; kingdom Metazoa; phylum Arthropoda; class Insecta; order Diptera; family Ulidiidae; genus Melieria; species Melieria omissa. The sequence goes on along the minus strand of OZ020267.1, from coordinate 128,850,764 downwards.
TTGCATTACGTAAAATTTTAAAAACACACTTGGGCCACAAAATTAACCCATTGTGATACCACAAGGAAAAATTAATCTGTCTTACTGTTGGGCAGCCTAAACAAGCCAATTTGATTTGTAAATAAGCCCCAACAAGTCTCTGATGTTGACTGATCTGAGGCAGAGGCTAGGGATTTCCATCTTCGTCTAGAAAGAATAGGCTCCTTGAAGTACTCATGAAACTATATCTATAAACTTGTTGAATTCTTACTACTTTCTGTCCAAGCTTTTGCTAAATACTCCTTCGTCTTTGTTTCACTCTTTCAACTGATTGAAATCATTGACTTTCCTCATAATTCACACATAATTCCACAAACGCTGATCTTTGTGATTTTTTATCCACAACTTATTCTCTTTTAGAAATGACTAGCAAGGCGGCTTTACACGCAGGTTTGAAGTCAATGGGGCCAATAAGTCAAGTCCTTAATCCTTTGTTAATTCTGTCAGATTTTTATGAAAAAATAATGAGATATCTAATTATTTCTCATTTGAAGTGATTTTACCACATTTGAAATGAGGTCTCTAGAATGTTCCCAAAAAAGTTTTTTTACTCAAAAATATTGAACAGGATAGGATTGATTTCTTCCTTAGCAAAGTTCAAAACTGCAGTGGTTTTTTTTAAGTTTTTTTGTCAATGCAGTAAGCTTTCTGAAAGTTCTTTGATTTAAACACAGAACCCTCTCTACCTTTTCTCGTTCCGAATTAGTGGAATTTTTAGAGCTGAATTGTTTTCAATTCATATTATAATTTTTTTTCACCCATCGTGATCGAGCTATCGTAGAAAGCTTTGACTATTGAATTGTTTAATTCTACTGTTGGCTCAATGCTTCGTATCCCTTTCTTTCGACCTGTTCCTAACCGGATCATCAACTTTATTATTTTACTTTCTCTAATATCTTCCTGAAGTCCAATTGGAATCATTTTGTTTCCATAAGCACATCTATTGAGTTTCGGAGCCTATTCAAACGTAATTTTGGAGATTAGAATTAACTTCTGTATGGAATTCCTTGTACGAGCCCTAGCCATTAATTAACCAAGTTAATCAGGGTTTAGGTTGGGCTTTTAAGCTTTTGATAATGTTACACAGCGTTGGAGTCGAGAACCAGAAATGAAATGGTACAAAAAGTGATTGAATGGAATAAAGTTAGTGTTCTATAGAAAGTTTCGCTCAATTTCAGACTCTACTTGAGACTCTTGTGGGTATTTTTCGCTAAAAAATCGGTACAATCCAATCGCTAGTAGCACGGCTAGTTAAAGTACTACAAAGTCGAGTGAAAGATGCTACAATTGCAGCTGTTAGAGTTACATATGTGAAAGGCAGTTCTTACCAATACCGAACATATGCCAAGCGTTATATTTGGTTGACCTTTAATTTAACCGTATTGCAGATGTCTTCATCCACTAGACTGTGTATGTCTGATTGATGATTGCTGACATGGTACTTATTCCCCACAAAGTTGAGCGCAAACTTATACACGGGAAAAGCATACAGAGTAGGAGGTTTTTCGATGGTGGTCTTTAAGTACTGATCAAATGTCCTCTAAATCTTAGCTCAGATTTGTTGTTCGAAGCACTGGAAAAATCCCCCTGTCCCTCAAAAAGTTCAGGCTCAAAAGTTGAATGCAACCCGCTCTCCTCCAAAATGAAGTCCTGTATGCTTCACTGGTCGAAAGTATTACCGGCTATGTTAGACGACCAGTGCTGGTTGAACTAGTTAAGGTTGAACCAGAAAGCTGAATTGGGGATGGACTTAGTTTGCATTTGTTGCACAATCAATTTGTGTTTCATGTTAGGAAAAAGTCTTTGTACGGAATAGGTAATTGTATTTAAAAAAAGGGTTTAGAACATCGAAAGATTATAGCGAGCTGAAAAATAGTAGAGGCCAGAATCCCGATTTGGTGGTTTTTCATTATCGTCATTCTCGCCATTATCGTCAGACACTTATTAGAGTTGGACTTAAAGGGATAAGATTGGATTGAGCCCAAAAAATTTGATCGTATTTTATATTTGAATATAATAGTTTGTAAGTTTCACTACATTATTGCTTAAAGTCGTTTGATTGTCAATCAATTGTATTACCGATATTGCTCTGAGTGAGGCAGATAAGCAAAAGCTCCTGGTTTTCGAGAGAAAGGTTTTGCGCAGAATTTTCGGTGCGATCTGCGATAACGGCGAATGGCGGAAGCGGTACAACCACGAACTTGAAAAGCTGTATGCGCACCCATCTGTGATTACAACAATAATGGTCAACAAACTCAGATGGGCCGGTCACATCCTACGCGCGAACGCTGCATACCCGCCACAACAAATCCTTTATGGAAAGTGCCAGCGAAACAGAAGAAGGGGCCGCCCGCCACTTAGATGGATTGACGGCGTGGACGATGACGCACGGAGTCTGGGAATAAGAGCTTGGAGAACGCAAGCTAGAAATAAAGACGACTGGAGGTTTCTACTGCAGCAGGCGAAGACCCGACCGGGGTTGTCCAGCCAACTATGATGATGATGATACTTTTGCGACAATCTAAGGGAATGTGGCGTTTAGGACCATAGACTTTGTAAGGAGCTCAAAATGGTTCAATGAGTGAGCAGACTTCGAATCGAACCGAAGTGAATCACCATATTCAAAAGCGTTTTGGTTCAAAACAGTCAGATCATTTGAATAAAAGGATCTTCATACAAGAAACTAACCAAAGATGGGATAAAGCCAACATGTGATTTCTGCCAACCTTAAACTTCTGTTGTTTTAGAGAAATTTCTCTCACTAAAAAGTGACCAGATGAGAATCATGATTTGTGTTCTGACGGGTGCTGTGACTGTGTGATTGAAAGAAGATTGGGTTTGCTTTCGAATGACTGCTGTCGAAACTGTATGGATGAGAAAGAGGAAGAAAATGAAATTCTTATATGCTCTTGTTCTGTATTATCTATATAGAAGATATAAATTATTCGACAATTTTTGGGTCTAGATCCCACACAGGGGACAGGACTATTCAGAGTCTACTAGGTTTCGCAAAGAGCTTAAACTGGTTGAATGAGCGGACCTAAGCTAGATTGACTGTGGCATCACCAGTGGTGCACATAGAGGGGGAAAAGGGGTTGGAGGTTCAAGCCACTTCTAACTACCTATTGTATATTTTTCTGAGGCTGTTTTTTTAAATAATATTATATAATTAATTATCAAAACAATCAAGGAATTTCAATAAGTTTGTTATTAAATATTAATTGGAATTAATGGCCAACACTCGAATGCTCTCAAATCAATTTCAAGTTCAATAGTTCAACCCGACTTCTCTCCCTTTCCAATGAACGCAACTATGCGAGAAAATCCAATTAAAAGTAATGGCTTGAAAACAGCAAAACTGCTAAGTTGTAGAATTTCACAAAATTGTTGTCCAGTGATTGCAATGCAAAGTGAATTTCTCGCTTGCAAATCACGATGCGTCAATAGTCGCACGAACTAAAACAAAAAAACAAAAACAATGAGACAACTGTGTAATGTGCGCGTGAATGTGTTTTCAAAGAATTGTAATTAGTTTTAAACATTTTTTGTTGCTATTTATGGGCAAAAGCAAAATTTATAGCGGCCATAAAACATTGAAGCGGCAAATGCTGAACCGCAAATTGCCGCCCATAGACTGACCGCACGCCTTCTTTACAAACACACACAAACACAGACACACATACAGACAGACATGTATGGCTCTCAACTAAATACACACAATGAAAATTAATAATGCGATTATATAAGCATTAAGTGCCGCACAGCCGTCCATCAGCGAGCGCAGCGCACTTTGGCGTTTGCCGTTTGGCGTTTGGCTGTCTGGCCGCGTGTCTGGCGCGCATTCGATACGGCAATTACGGTCGAGTGGGCCGTAAATATGCAAAACAAATTGACGATTTGGTGGTCGCTGCTCGGTGTGTGTGTGTGTCGATGTGTTGGTGTGTTGGTGTGTGACGCTGCAACAATGCGAAATGTATTAAGTGCTGCCTGGCTTTTGTTGCGCCGAAATAAATGCAAACGCCGAGCGCATTTCAATTAACCTTGGCAACGAAACGCCACACACGAGGAAGTGTACGCCCAACTAGTGGGAAATGGAAAATGGCAAACAAATAATTTAACTGTGCATGTGTGTGTGAAGTACTTTTAAAAAATTACTTAACGTTATATGATAAAAATAAATGAACAAATACACTGAAAACTGTTGCGCGCTCAAGTCAGCTGGTTGGGTCGCGTGCAACTGTTGCAACACCCACCGCACACAATTCGCCGCAGTGTTGTGTTTGGGTTTTTTAATTTCAATTTTTTTCGGTTGTGCAATTTTGCTGCTAAATTTTGTGCTAAAAACTAAAAACACAAAATAGAAAAACAAAATTTTATATTTTGTAAATAACATAAATCAACAACCAAACGCAAATGCAAAGATTGAAATCCACTGTGTTGTGCACTGTCCAGAAGAAGCTGTCGATCGGCCATGGTGTTTTGTTTTAGCACTTTTCGACTGACACACTAACGGCTCAATGGCAGAAATGGCACAACAGCAACAAACAGCCTTGCAGCCGACAATTTGCCGCAGCTGCAGTGCGTTTGCCACGCGTTGCAAATGCGCCATGTGGCCACTTCTTGCCACAGCTCGATGATATAATCGCACATGGTGTGAGAGCTCTTAATGGAAACCTCTTTGAATGGAGACTTTTTTAATGAAATATTAAACAGGACAGGACGTAGTTGTTGCTTTTAGTTTGTCTGCAAGTCTGCATATTTGTCTGTCCATCTGTCTAACATATTTGTTTATTTATTTGCTTGTCTCCCATGACTGACCTGTCTGGCTATGCATTGTTGTTGTTTTGGTGACACATTGTTATTGCTTTTGTATAAATGTTTAAACATTACAAGAAATGCCAATATTTGCAGTGTTGCCATCTCGTTTACTCGCTTGTTTGTTTAATGAGTAAATATTTTCTCTTAGTTTTGTCGGCAAATGTTTGTCGTGTGCTTTTTTTGTGAAATTGCAAAATGTATGCAAATTATTGTTGTAATGACCACTTTTTATGTTGTTTCTATACATCTGCGTTCGCTTCTCGTTTGCAAACTATTTCTAACTATTTCTCTCGCTTACACTTTTCTCTCCGCATTCAATACGAATATGGCACTCGTATGTTATGTTTTTGTTGTTGTTGTTTTTGTTTTTGCTGTTCATGGATGCATAAACTTATTAAGTCTAATTACATTTGCATTCATTTATTAGCTGCTGTCTATGTACAGTGAAACACGAAAGCAGGTTTTGACTTTCATTGATTTACATTTTAACAAAAAAAATTAAATAAAAAAATTTAATCAATTTGATCTGTTTTTTTAATGTTAGGTATAATTTTAATTAAAAGTGATAAGTGATTCGTTGCAAGTGGAACATTAACACGAAAAGTGAATAAACTATTTTGAACCACATTGCAATTTCTTGTTTTTAGTTTATTGTAGTTTTAAATTTTAATATTTTTTATACTTTGAAACTTATTCATTGCAAGTGGAACATTAACCGGAAAAGTGATAATAAACCACTTTGAACTACTATGAAATTTGTTTTCATTTTCTGTACTTTTAAAATTTTAATAATTATTTTATATTTGAAACTTATTTTTTTGTTTTTTAGGAAAGTTTTGCGTGTTATGCCTTACGAGAAAAAAATTTTGTAAATACTTTTTTAGTTAGTATAGCATACTTTTTTTTGTTGCGGCTGGGCAACTTAGTTTTTGTGCTGATTCAATAAAGTAAAAAAAAATAGTATTCAGACTACTTCTATCAAAGACTGAGATCTTAAATATTAGGCGTATTCAGCAAAAAGAGCAACTTGTCTGGCAAACGAGCTAAAGAGCAGAATAGCAAACCAGTTACTCAGGATCCATTGCAACAATGTAGCAACATTGCTAATAAGCTACCAAAGCAGTAATTTTAAGTTTACTCAAAACATTGAAACTCAAAAACAATTGAGTTTGAAAATATAAAAAGTTTATAAATAAACAAACAAATATGTATGTCAGAGTTTCACTGTGGCAAAGTAGCAAATTAGCTTCAAAAAATCGACTCAAGGGATTTGGTGTGGCAAAAGAGCAAACATGTAGCTAATTTACCACAAATGTATAATATTTTGTTGTTGTTCAGTTGCTCTTTCAGTTGCTTTTTACTGAATGCACATATTTATTTTATTTTCAAAAGGATGTATCAAACCACGGTCTACAGTAGACCAGATTTTGACACGGCTTCATATTTCTTCATAAATAGAAAAAACCATGAAAGGAAGAGTCGAAGAGTTTCTCTATTGTATTAACCCAACACACTTTAAGTCGTTTTTAGATTCATTGAAATGCAGCCCACACTCTCGATCACTTTTTTGTGATTAGTTACTACGCTAGACACAGGTTCGATTCCCGGCTCGGGCTGGTGAAGAACTCGTCTACTTCTATTGCTATCCACATGAAGGGAATGAGAATTGCAAGAATTGCACAAGTGCGCTCTTGACAGGCAATGGCAAAACTTCCAAGAGTGAACGAAAAAGTGCCAATCGCCGTTCGGATTCGGCGTTAAACTGTAGGTCCCCTCCCCCCTTTCCCCATCCGCTTGAAATGTGTGCTGCAACATATGTTGGCAAAACAGTGTTGCATACACAGTTCAAAAATGGGTGAAATATGTGGTATTACAATGGGCCTTTCAGGCCTCCGAGTGTGTCTCTTATAGAGGCAGCCACCGCAACCTAACCTAACCTAACCTACTACGCTGGACACTACAAAAATTGCCATGTTAGATGTGCCAATACAACAACGATTTACAAACATTTTTTGTGTTTTTAAATTTTGCTTGAAATTGCACGGAGTTAGAAACTATAGTGTATGATTCAGGGTTAATTTTTTTGAGCATTATGACATAAATGACAAATCATTTCTCAAATTTCTACCTAATTCTGCCTGGTTCATTTGAATAATTTCACCAGATTTGAAAAGACATTACTGACATCCTTTTGTCCTAAAAGTTCGAAATGAAAAATGAAGTAAAAGGCGAACATTTTTTTCTTTCCTTAGATTATTCTGATAACTGCTAGAAGAATGCTTGGAAAGTTCAATAAAACCCTTAAGAGATTCGTTATCTTGCTCTCGTAGAAGAACTGCAGAGCCATCGTGGTCTTTCTACCGGGACACTGCATAACTGCAGCTCACACACAAAAGATGGACACCACCGAGTCGGTTCCATTCATCGAAATGCAAAGAAAATGGTGTCAGGAAAACCTTCGAACACATTTTTGCTTCTGTTCGACTACTGCGAGACTGCGGCTTATGTTACTCACTTAGAGGCCCAGTTTTTTCCCTGGATTGCTCTAACTTCGTTACTTGTGGCAGGCCAGTCACCTGCCCTGGCAGAAAAACTCAACCGATTAACGTAACCAACACAAGGCAATGTATTGTAGAGGTCCTGTACTCCTGAGAGGAGTGAACAAGGAATAACATCTTCTCTAGGAATACTCAGTTTCTAACCGATCCCTTTTATCTCGGTGGCCAACTCTAAGTATCTCTAAATGGTACCACTAGGGACCCAACAGGGTATATGCGTGGCCAACCTGGTCTGTCAGCTTACCCAACCTAACCCTAATCTTGATATACTAAATTATTACATGATTGCAAATATTTAAATATATAACCGTACCATAAATAGATACCATATATCTACATATATAAAAATGAAAGTCTGTTCGTTTGTTTAGAAACTTAGAAACTTAAGAGCCGATTGACCTGAAACTTTCACAGAATATTCGTCTTAGCTAAATCTCAGTAAATCACATAGTGCAATTATGACACGACAGGTGGGCGTGGCACCTCCCATACAAAATGCATTTTTAACATGGAATATCTTCGGCATTATAGTTTGGACATCATACAAATTTGGTACAGCGACACCGTTTAGGTTTATCGTTTCACTGGGAAAATTTCAAAAGCGTTGAACAAGGGGCGTGGCACTTTTCACCCAAATGTTTTGAATAACTTTGAAACTATTGGTCACACATCAATGACATTTGATACAGACTTATAAACTGGATCTGCCCTTCGGCAGGGGGAATGGGTCGGGGTTTGGACAAAGGGGCACCTCTCATACAATAGGTTTTTATTAATAACTTTCGATATGTGTTTTTCATTTTTCCAAATATTACATTGGACTAGGTCAACGACGGGTTAAAAGTTTGTATAGAAAACCTGTGGAAAAAAACATGAATTAATAGGCCCCTTTGATTTCAAACTTGGTGAAAGTACTCTTAGTTAGGAATAATTTAAAATGTGTTTTTCATTTTTTTGAAGATCAAAATCTAACGGCGTTAATAATGGGTTAACACTTTGTATAGAGAAACAAGATTTATTGTGCCTTTTGACTTTAAACTAAGCAAAAGCACTTCAGTCGGGACATTAGTAAAACGTGCTTTTCATTTTTTTGAAAATTGAAATCTACCGTGGTGATCCAAGGGTTAAAAATTTGGTAAGTTTATATGTGAAAACAAATGATTTCATAGGCTTTTTTATTACAAACTGTTTGAAATCACTTTAAAACAAAGATAACATGTTTTTTTTTTAATTTCAAAACTGACGCGGTCAACAATGGGTTAAGTATTGGTATCGGCGGAAACATGAGCGCGCTTTCAAAGCCGCTGGGTCCAGCTTACTTACTTACTCCAGGGTCCTGCTAGTAAAACTAATAATAATGCTTGAACAAATTGCCGTATTTTGATACTTTTTACTTTTTATTCATTTTAAATTTTGCTGGGTGTTTTGAAGTTATGCCAATTTACTTCTTATCCGTAGTGCAGAGCATTTACGGCGACGGCAGCAAAAGCTTTCAGAGCTGCAGCTGCAAGCTGGGCATCCTTGCTGTTAAGGTTGGGAAGGTGCAGTTTGCTTGACACGCTCTCCAAAAGCTGAAAATTCACAAATTTAAATATGAAATTTCGATTGTTTAAGTAAAGTTTCTTAGCAATTCTATAGGAGATTGATTGTTGGTTGTTGGATTGGTTATCTTTCCATTTTAACATTCACTTCTAATGTGTCCTATCTTCTTTTTTATTCACTCCTTTAATAAATCTCAATTCTCGTTTGACTTACCGAGTGAGCTTCGTCCTTAACATTGTTGACGGCGTCCACCACGCCGTTCACCGCGTTACCCACCACTTCGCTCACTTTAGCCGCAACTGGCAACAGTGAGTGGTCGACTCCAGCCAGGACTTGGCCCTGCGCGAAGCAGGCCAGAAGTGCAAAAGTGGCAAGTACAAGGAACAGTTTCATTTTTAAAATTGTTGTTTTCTTCTGCGGTCGCTGCTGGTGTCGAGAGGTAATCACTCTTTGCCGTGCTGTGCTTAAGTGATTTACTCTAAGAATACTCGAGCGTTTTATAGGAAACACCCGAAAGCCCCAGGCGTGTAGGTCTTTCTCTAAAAGCCGATATCGTTTTTCAGTTGTACAAACAACCAATTCTTTTCTGTTGAACGGTAAATGTTGTCATACATTTGTTATTCTTTGATCAAGTAAAAATAACTTCCGGACATAAAAACATAGCGCAGATGAAGACTAAAATAAACTTTCTCTGACGTAAATTCATTGCCTATTTGTTCAAATAATAACACCGTGCGACAAAAATCAAAAAATTTCAAAACACACGAACAAATCGGTATACTCGCAAAACTAGGGGCCAAACGTAGTAAAACTGCGTTTTTAGTTTTTCTCTCTGACGTCAGGATTTTTTTTAAAAGGACTTTGAAATTTGAAGGACATGTTTATTTCAAAAAATTATTTAAAAAACAGAACGCATTGTAGAATAACAATATGGGTATCAAATGAAAGAAAAAAATCCTTAGAATCTTAAAAAAATAATTTTTTTGGTGTAAAAGGACGAAGAGGTATTGAAAATGTCCTTTTAAAACTTTATCCTTGAATATCCTTGAAAATTTCCAACATTTTTTTTGGAAAAAAATATATCTTAAGGACTAATATATACACTACCACATCCTGGAATTTCGTTCTTCTAACTTTAATAGTTAAGGATATAAAAAATTTTATGTTTCTCATTATAAAACAAAGATATATTGGACCGTACGACAAAAATAAAATATTTAAATAACTCATGTATAAATCGTTATGCTGCTAATACTGGAGGTTAAATACACTAATTCGGCAACTTCAAAATTGCGTTTGAACCTAAGTATTTGTTTTTACAAGACATTGAAAATTAAAAAATTGAGTTGTCTTGAATAAAACTCACCCAAGAAAAACAAGATGAATACGTAGGATACGTACTTACAGTGAATACTCGGGCTCATAACTTAATTTCATTTTGGTACGTGTCACGGCTTAAAAAGGGCTTCTCAAAAAATTAATGTTTTTTATGCCTATATCAACCACAAATGGGAGCCTCGCATAACTCATAAACTTGGCCGCGACAGCATCGATCATATGCCTCTAGTCCCTTCATCAAAAATAATACTTCCACCGCTCTACATAAAGTTAGGCCTGATTCGACATTTTATTCGCTCTCTTGACGCTGATGGTCGAGCTATTAGGTCTGTTTGGCAGAGAATAATTTGTACGAATTTGTACAAATTTGTACACATTTTTACTGGATCCTGTTTGTTGACGCCAAATCTCCAGTAACGAGAGAGTAACTGAGAGCGTAAAGTGACAGTTCGTTTCGTGAGAACTTGCAAGTTTTTACTGGAGATATTTTGTCCAGTAACTTTTAGCCAGTAAGAAGAAGAACAAGAAAAACATATGACTTGCGGACATATGATCGAAATAATTTTTGCAAAATTTTGGAGGCAAATGGAACCTGCAAAGAACTTGTGCGTTCGCAAGTCTGCTGACCCACAACCGTCTTGCTCAGCTTAATCCGCTGAAGCTGAAAGGGAAGAATCGCAGATTGAGCGCAACGAACTGTTTGCCTTTTGCATTAAATGTATGATTAAACTTAATTTTCCCTACCGCTTCAAGCCTCAAATGAAACTTTTAGATCAGCTGTTGCTTTCTTTAACCCTCCTGTTTAGACCCTTTTTACTGTGTATTGTGGGTGTGCGAAGTACCACTGGTGTAACCAAGAGTTAAAACTTACAAATTCTTACAAATTGCTGTTTGTTCACTTTTTTGGATAGTTTGATTTTAGGGAGCGTAAGCTGGCTTACTCTCTTGATATTTTTTACTGGATAATTTTTACTGGAAAACTGGCCAAACAGACCAATTAATTATTTAAAACTAATTTTCCAAAACTAAGCGATGCAAAGATTTCCGCTGGTACGTTACCCGATTGTAAAACTTTGTTTCTATTAATTTTTATATGTTTTTCAGGGGTTTTAAACGGGTCACAGTTGAAGAAATTATTGCAGCATCAGGAAATTGCTGATCTTTTGAATCCGGTTGAACTAACTGCCTGGCAAAGCTTAAGCGATGTAATAAATAACTTCTTAGGAAACATGAAGGCTGAGAATTATAAAGAACTTGTCCGCAAGATGATTGACGCCTATCGCGAAATGGGGGTCAACATGTCTCTCAAGATACATTTTTTAGAGAGCCACTTGGGCTTTTCCCCCGAAAACTTAGGTGACGTTAGTGATGAACACGGAGAGCGCTTCCACCAAGACATTGCGCTAATTGAAAATCGCTTTCGGGGAAAAGATATGTGCCACATGCTTTCCGAGTATTGTTGGTCGGTGTGCCGTGACCCGTACCAAAAACATAAACGGCAAAGTAAACGCATACATTTTTCTTAAACAATTTGTTTCAAAATAAATTATTCATAAAATGCATTTTAAATGACTTTTGTAAACTTTTAAATTAAGTTATGAGCCCTAGTATTCACTGTAAGTACGTATCCTACGTATTCATCTTGTTTTTCTTGGGTGCGTTTTATTCAAGACAACTCAATTTTTTAATTTTCAATGTCTTGTGAAAACAAATACTTAGGTTCAAACGCAATTTTGAAGTTGCAGAATTAGTGTATTTAACCTCCAGTATTAGCAGCATAACGATTTATACATGCGTTAATTAAATATTTTATTTTTGTCGTACGGTGCAATATATCTTTGTTTTATAATGAGAAATATAAAATTTTTTATATCCTTAACTATTAAAGTTAGAAGAACGAAATTCGAGGATGTGGTAGTGTACATATTAGTCCTTAAGATATATTCTTTTCCAAAAAAAATGTTGGAAATTTTCAAGGATATTCAAGGATAAAGTTTTAAAAGGACATTTTCAATACCTCTTCGTCCTTTTACACCAAAAAAATTATTTTTTTAAGATTCTAAGGATTTTTTTCTTTCATTTGATACCCATATTGTTATTCTACAATGCGTTCTGTTTTTTAAATAATTTTTTGAAATAAACATGTCCTTCAAATTTCAAAGTCCTTTTAAAAAAAATCCTGACGTCAGAGAGAAAAACTAAAAACGCAGTTTTACTACGTTTGGCCCCTAGTTTTGCGAGTATACCGATTTTTTCGTGTGTAAAATTTGTTGTCGCACGGTGTAATCAAACACTCTTGAAATTAGAAAAACCAGAGCGCGCAATCAGCTACCTTTTTGTGTACCTTTCCATGATTAGCTAACTAAATAACAGCTGAAGCTTTAGCAGTTTCTCAAGTACGGTATTATGGGTAAAACCAATATGATTTTTTTAAATAGTCCCCTTCAGACTCAGTACTAATGATTGTTTTAGATTCTAGGCTGAAATATCCTTCAGAATGGATTTTGGATGGCTTCTACGTCCTCAAAACGCTTTTGTTTAATCGGTAAATGAATTTTTTTATAAGGTGAAACTTGCACGATGCCACATCAGGTGAAAACGAGCAGTTATTGATGGTTAAAATTCGACTTTAAGTCCAAAAATCAGTCACAAGTGTCTATCGATGAGATGGCGTCTTTTGATAGCCAAAAATTCAGTTCAAATGCGACACGGAAGCGTCTGGGATCACCCGTGTGGGTATTTGGCAGACAAAATAACAAATATAAAAAAAGCATGAATAATATTTCCAAAAAATACATTTTATGTCATTGAAAACAACTTTCATATCATAACAACATTGAATAAACAATCTGGCAGATATTGACCATAAATATTAAAAGATCACCCCAGTGGGTATGAGGAAAGCGAAGATTAAATTCAATTTGAAGTAGATTTTGGCTCATCTTTGATAAATTACTGTCAAGTTTTGATGAAATCTGCGGTGAGAATTTCAAGAATTGCACAAGTGTGAAAGAAAAACTGCCAGCCGCCGCTTGGATTTGGCGTTAAACTGTAGGTCCTCTGCCCTCTTCCCACATACACAGTGCTGCAAACACTTTCAATGTGTTTAAACCGTTCAAAAAACCGTTTAAATATGTGGTGTCACAATGGGCTTCTTAGGCCTCCGAATGTGACTCTTACAGAGGCAGCCACCATAACCTGACCTAACCTTCTCGCTCTGATTAAATATTTATGTCCTTCTTCACTAATCTTACTAACTTTCTAACGTAAGTGGACATAACGAACGGCTACAGCTGCTGCAAATCCTGTCTCCGGGCGTCTCTGCCTTACCCGCTCCTTCTTCAGTTCAGTGTTGCCAGATATTTGAAATGACTTTCTCCTTAATCTTAAAGAAATACTGAAATTTCCTACCAAAATTTAAAAAAATCGACTAAATTTTTAAGAAATTAAAATTCTCATAAAAAAAATAAAAATATATACCTACCTATATATAATTTTTTTAATGCAGCCTTTTTTGAGTCATCTTCAGCTTAACAACAAAAACTTAACAGAAACAAAACATATAACAAATGAATTAAAGAAAAAGTGCAATTTTTGGCGGGATTTCATTGTGAAAGCAATAAGTGAGAACGCGAAAGAATGAACTTACATTTTGTAAGCTTACAATATTTTAACACAATAAGGTGCTTTCACTATTAAAATTGTTGCAAAAATATATTTTATTACCAGTGTTCCCAATACATCGACTTCCTTATCCGTAAGTCTCATAAAAATCCACTAAGGATCCGAAAAGTTCCCTAACATAAAATACAAATCTGACAAACTTTCTCCTGAACAATTCTTCCTCCTAAAAATTCTTCTAAAAGGCCAAGAATATCCTAAATCTAGGAGGAAATCTCCTGATCTGGCAACACTGCTCCAGTTGGTCACATCAAGATAAGGCGCAAGTCGTGTGCGAACTGTAAAATATTCTTTTGCTTTGCCAAGTTGAGAAGTCAGCAAAGGACTTTCGGAGAAGTAAAAGTTGCTGTGTGTAAGCAGAAAAATGAATTTACGCAAAATCTTTTATGAAAATCATACAATAGGATGTTGCAAGGATGAGTTTTTGTGATGAAAATGCATTTATGACTGAGTCGAGTTTGCTTTCAATGAGATTTATTTATAAATCATGTTCACCTAGAAAATTTCTATGCAGACTTCTGCTTAACTTTATGAAACATAAATGATATGCTTTAAGATTAAAAATAGGTAAAAATAGGTATCAAGATGCCCCTATTTCGAATGCCAAAGCTCAAGGGGAACGAGCTTAGGCTATCCTGAGAAGCTAAATATCTTGGAGTCCTTTTGGATACTAAACTCAGCTGGAAAACTAATATACAAGAGAGGACCAAGAAAGCGCTGGTAGCCTACTACGCGTGCAACAGACTCTTCGGTAAAAAATGGGTCCTACAACCGAAGATGGTTCGTTGGACCTATTCAGCGATAGTTCGACCAATTCTCACGTACGGAGCACTGGTGTGGTGGCCGGCGCTAGAGAAGAACCACAACATCAATAGACTAAGTGCAGTGCAGAGGGCGGCGTGTGTCGGGATTACGGGGGCCTTGAGGTCCTGCCCTTCTGACGCTTTAAATACGCTTCTTCATCTGCTGAATCTTTTATAGCACGGACGGCCGCTTCGAGCGCATTGAGACTGAGAGAATCATCCCAATGGGCGGAAAGACCTTACGGACATAGTAACATCCTCGCGAAGGTTCCGATAGACCTACGAACTACACCCAAAAAAAAGTGCAGACTTTGATGTTAGGTTTTCCACGCTCTTCCCCTCCAGAAGGGAATGGGAGCGTTACGCATCTTCTTTTACAGACGTAGATCGTACCTCCCTATACACAGACTATTCAAATATGGACTTTGGAGTTGAGGCAGGTATTTACTCCAGGGATTTGATAGTGAAAAAAGCCTTTCACCAACCAGATACATGCAGTGTCTTTCAAGCCGAAGTTTTGGCAATAAGAGAAGCCTGCAGGATTCTCCTACAGCAAGAAGTCCGAGGTAGGGATGTTTACATCTTTTCAGACAGCCAAGCAGCCATTAAGGCACTCACCAAGCCCATAGTCAAATCCAAACTAGTCAGAGACTGTAAGGAGTTGCTAGGGTTGGTGAGCGGCCGGTTGGATCTTACCATCTGCTGGATACCCGGTCACGCGGGCATCAGCTGACGAGCTGGTCAAGGTGGGATCTGCCATGGACTCACAGCCCGAAAGGGTGGCACCGCCTTTAAGTGCAAGGCTAAGACAGTTAAAGGATTATTTCCTGAGGAAAGCGGATAGTAGGTGGCGCAATCTTTCCAGCTGTAGAGTGGCTCGACAGATTTGGCCACGCGACAACTCCCAAGGAACCAATGATCTGCTACTAAATTCTCGTAGGAACAGCCGTGATCACGGGTCACTGGCCAATTGGCCTACACGCGGCGATATTGGGAATCCCCCACAACCCTTTTTGCAGAAGCTGCAGGGAGACCAACGAGAGTGAGACACTCGAACACTTCCTCTGCGGCTGCCCTGCCTTAGCATTTAAAAGACTAAATTCTTTGGGGAACAGTCTGATTAGCTCTCTAGCTGATCTGTCTGAGACAAGACTGAAATGCATCAAGTCCTATTCGGACGATGAAGGTTGGATTTAGAGCCCAGTATCATCTCCCACGCAGGGAAGATCCAATTGAGGATGCGACAGCAAAACGGCACAAAGTGCTACTTGGGTATGCTCAGTGAGCACGCAGTCGCTGCTACCTACCTACCTACCTAAATTTAGTTTTTTAGTTGCTGAATTTCTGTTGTCAATAAATTTCAAATTTAAATGGGGGAAATATTTAACAAAAAAATCTTGTTATGCTTTTCTATTTATTATAGTTGGGGCCGCCTAATAAATGTGTAAATGGTGCAAGTCTATCGAGTCTTCCAACTGACAATAGACTTCACCCTTTTCTGCTTTGCTGTTTGCTGCCAAACTTTACTGTTTGGCTTTTCAACATTTTACTTTCACTGAATTTAAAATTTTCTAAATTTTAGTTTGTGTATACTTCCGATGTCTATCAAACAGCTGTGGCCACCCACAACATCATCATGAACTAAAAGCGAACCGCATTTGGACGCCACAACTACCGCGGCTGCAAATTTTCGCCAATCTAAAAACGGGCATTTTCGCACCGGAGTATCCGTTTCCACTTTAATGCAAATGACTCGTGCAAAAAAGAAAAACAGCCAACAGCGAATGCAACCCATATTTGAACGGCCTAAAGTTTTCACATTTTCGCCCCAATGCATTGGTGCAAATTAAAGAGCGGCACAAGCATATAAAAATTACTTGCAAACCATCGCTTTGCTTTCAAATAGTGTCGCTCTTCTTCACTTTCACTACAAAACAAGCACTGCAGAGAAGAAAACTTATGATATTCATACGAATACTGCACGAAACGACAATAGAACTTCAAGCATCTTGAAGTATAGAACAACACTGAAGTAGAACAATACTGCAGTGGAACAACACGGAAGCAGAACAACACTGAAGTCAAGCACTGAAGTAAAACATTTTCAAGCATACGGTGGTTTGCTTTGCACGATCGGAGTAGCTGATGTTTGTTTTTGGTATTTGGTTAATGTAAAAAAACACAGGTTTAAAACATTTTTTTCGATATTTATTTAAGTCTGTTTCACTCGGTGTAAAGTAGAAGTTTTGTTTCACTCGGTGTAAAGTAGAAGTTCTGCTTCACTCGGTGTGAATTAGAAGTTCTGTTTCACTCGGTGTGCTTGCTGTGATTTACCGTAACTTAACCTCATTATAGCTTTCTGTTTTGATGTTTTGCTTCACAACAGAACACAAGCACTGTCGCTGCTGTAGCGAAAAGGTTTTCGAATGATGCACTGCTTGCTTTGTTGCAGAATAGAACTAAACTTTGAAACTATTGGTCACACATCAATGACATTTGATACAGACTTATAAACTGGATCTGCCCTTCGGCAGGGGGAATGGGTCGGGGTTTGGACAAAGGGGCACCTCTCATACAATAGGTTTTTATTAATAACTTTTTTATTTTAAAGTTACAAACTCACCGATTTTACATAAACGTAGAGCACAGTCAAGGGAACGTGGTGACATCCATAACTCAATTTCTTCTTAAGTCGACTTAAGCGGTTATTGCTTTTGACCAAAGAATTTATTTATTTATTAAATTCAGTCTACAGAAAAACTCTTACAGACTATTATAAACTTATATATATATAATGAGTAATTAATACATCTGGACAAAGTGATTTCTGACTAAATAATTTAATAACTTTTTTTCAACTCAACACACAAACTTGAGAGTTCGCAGGTTAAGTTGCAATTTAACAAGTTGTTGCAATTGATTAAATATTCATAGCAATGTTTAAGCCATGTAATAACATTTATGCGCCACATTCCACACTCAATACTCAACAATGAAACCAGTTTTTTTGTTGTATTGTGGAAATTGGCTTTCGAGTCATTTTCCCAGGCAATGCAGCGCTCAATTAGCGCCCCACAAAGAGACTTTTTTCGTGATATTTCCATACTAATGAGTTTTCCCCCTTATAGGACTTTTATGCCTTTAAGTACAAAAAGTTCTAATTTCAATGCAATTTTTTATTTTATTTCGTTTCATAAACTGCAACGAAACTTACAAAACCTGAACGCGACACACTGGCAGCCGAAATTGATACGCAAGTACGGTTATCCGTCCGAGACGCACACAGTGGTCACCAAGGACGGCTACATTCTGGAGATGCACCGCATTCCGAAGAAGGGCGCGCAGCCGGTGCTGCTCATGCATGGCATTCTGGACACGTCGGCAACATGGGTGCTCATGGGTCCGAAATCGGGGCTGGGTGAGTTCCATTGTTCATCTCGCATTGCATTTTGCATTTTTTTTTTTTAAATTTTTCAATGCTTTTGTGTTGTTGCATTGGTGCGCTGTTTTAATTAACTTTGCATACTGTGGCATTGCCTTTTGATGTGCTTTATGCGTCCGCGATTATTGTTGTCGTTGCAGGCTACATGCTGTCCGATCTCGGCTACGACGTGTGGATGGGTAACGCGCGCGGCAATCGCTACTCGAAGAACCACACCAGCCTGAATGCCGACTACCAGGAATTCTGGGACTTTACCTTCCACGAGATGGGCAAGTACGACTTGCCCGCCAACATCGACTACATACTCAGCAAGACCGGCTACGACCAGCTGCACTATGTCGGTCACTCGCAGGTGCGTGTCCTGAAATATTGACTAAAGAAAAATTGTACAAAGGCAGATTCGATTCTATTAGTGTTTGGCTTTTCCATTTTCATTTAAATTTCCATTTCGTTTCTTGCTGTTTTCATTATTGTTGTTTTGTTTGTTTACAGGGCACCGCTGTCTTTTGGGTCCTTTGCTCCGAGCAGCCATCGTACACACAAAAGATTACCTCAATGCACGCCTTGGCACCCATTGCCTTCATTTCGGACATGAAGAGTCCGCTGTTCCGCACACTGGTCGTGTTTCTCGACTTCCTCACGGTGCGTATGGCCGCGCGCCTAAATTTATGCCAGCATCCGCTAATAGTTGTGTCGCATTGTTCCATTTGCAGGCGGCAACACGCATGCTGCGCATCACAGAATTCATGCCCAACACCAAACTGTTTGTCGACCACAGCCAGGTGGTGTGCCACGACAACGCCATGACGCAGGATGTCTGCTCGAATATCCTGTTTCTGGTCGCCGGCTACAATTCGGAGCAGCTGAATAAGGTGAGTAAAATCAACTTCTGTAAGTGCGATGGGAGAAAGGAAGGGAAGATTGTGTATCACTTGAGAGTGACTACTAGGGTTTGGAACTTTCGGCGCCAAAAGGCTTAAGTTTCCATTTAGTTACTCTTTTCCGCGCAGAAAATTGTGTGAATTAACTTACAAATGCATGAATTATTTCACAATTTTTTTATAAACTTAATTTATTTCTTTTCAACATATGCTGCATACTTCAAACTTTGAAAATTACTTTGAAATCTAGCAGAATTTTCTTCCAAAAACTTGTCAAAATGATACAATAAGTTTGGCAAAACGAAAAAATAGAAAATTTTCTTTGAAAATCTTGTAAAAATGATTGAAAAAGAACAGTAAGAGGAGAAAATTTGGGAAATGTTTCTTTGATTCGCTATAGAATTTCTTCAAATACCTAAAATAATTATTCAAAAGAAGTGCTAAGCTAAGAAACTTTAACAATTTTCTTTAAAAAACTTATAAAACTTATAGAAAAAGGGCGCTAAGACGAGACACTTCGAAAAGTTTCTCACAAAAACTGTAAAAATTATAGAAAAAGGGCGCTAAGAAGAGAAAATTTGAAAAATATTTTAAAGATTTAGTAGAGTTTTCGTCAAAGAAATGGCATAATGAGAAAACTTGAACATTTTCTTTCAAAAACTTGTAAAGAGGATTGAAAAAAAGAAACTAAGTTAAGAAACTTTGTAATTTTTTTTCCAAAAACTCTTAAAAATTATAAAAAAAACACGCACTGAGATGAAAACTTCGAAAAGTTTCTTTCAAAAACTATAAAAGTTATTGAAAAAGGGCGCTAGGAAGAGACAATTTTAAAATTTTCTTTAAAATTTAGTAGAATTTTCTGCAAAAAAATGGCACAAAGGTGGCTTCAAAGGTTGGCACAATGAGGACAATTGGACATTTTCTTTCAAAAACTTGTAAAGGCGATTGAAAAAAGGCAAAAAGCTGAGAAACTTTGAAAATAGTCTTTCAAAAACATCTAAACATTATAAAAAAGGGGCGTTAAGACGAGAAACTTTGAAAAGTTTCTTTTAAAAACTTGTAGCATTATAGAACAATAGCGCTAAGAAAAGATATTTTGATAAATTTCTTTGAAAAATAGTAGAATTTTCTTTAAAAAAATGGCACAATAAGGTTGGTAAAATGACAATTGAACATTTTCTTTCAAAAACTTGTAAAAATGATTTGAAAAAGACACTAAGGGCAGACATTTTAATATTTTCTTTCAAAAACCTGTAAAAACTATAAAAAAGGGCGCTAAGATGAGAGACTTTCAAAGTTTCAATTAAAAAACTTGTAGCATTATAGAAAAAAGCGCTAAGAAAAGAGACTTTAAAAAATGTCTTTCTCTTCTTTTTTTTAAATATAGTAAAATTTTCTTTCAAAAACTTGTGAAACAGATTCAATCATGGCGACAAGATGATAAAAATTAGAATTTTTTCAGAAACTTCTAAATATGATTGAAAAAAATCGCTAAAAGTAGAAGCTTCGAAAGTTTTATATTAAAAACTTCTAAAAATTATAAAAAAGGGCGCTAAGACGAGAAACTTTTAAAACATTCTTTGAAATTTGGTAAAATTTTCTTCTAAAAACTTTTGGAATTGGTTGAATAAAGGCAGCAAAACGAGAAAAATCGAACATTTTTTTTTCAAAAACTTATAAAGATGATTAAAAAATGGCACTAAGGGGAGAAACTTTGAAACCTTTCTTTCAAAAACTTAAAAAAAATTATTGAAAAATGGCGCTAAGAAAGTATACTTAATTAACTCTTTATAAATGTTGTCGAATTCTCTTCAAAAACTTGAAAAAATGATTCAATAAGAATGATTAGATGAGAAATTTTTTTTTTAAACTTAGGAAAAACGATTGAAAAATGCGCTAAGGGAATGAAAATTCTCTTCCAAAAACTTAAAAAAATTATAGAAAAAGGGCGCTAAGAGGAAAAGCGGAATCAAACCAGAAACCTAACCTCACTTAGTCCAAGTAGCTGAATTTCATTCGGCAGCTAAAGTAAACTTTCGCCAAAAATCCGCAAATTAATTCACCAAGTTGTCGTTCACTGGAACTTGGTGACATCTCCTAGCGACATGTCGCTTCCGCTGTTGCACGCGCTCATTCCACTCGCCGCCATGTGTCGTAATCAGAATGACATTGTTGTTCTATATCAGCTGTGATTGCGACTTAATTGAGTCGCGCCGCGCTTGCACAATGCCGCCAAACGGTAAATTCAGCACACGGCGCACCGATTCCCAGCTAAAGCGGCGACGGCGATGGCGATGGTGGCTGCAATTGCAGCACTTGTAGTGTCGTTGCGACAGCGCGGCGCATGCAAATGCGCCGACAGTGCGGCCGGCCGAGTGTTGTTTCCGTTGCAACACACAATGCACACAACGCACAACACGACAACACAACACGACACGGCAGAGCGACCCATGTGCTGTGCTGCTAAAATGTTGTTTGGGTTGTTGCGTTAGTTTGCGATTGTTGTTGTTGTTGTTGCAATTGTTTTGCGCGACTCTATGCGACAATTACGTAATTGCGTCGACAACAGCGGCGACAGCAACGAGACTCGACGGGCCCGTTGCGCGGTGATTGCGACGAGGCGTGAAACATTTGACAGCCACTTAATGAGAACGAAATTTGAGGGAAATTATCTATTTAAATTTGGGTATTTGGTATTTACAATGCTTTGGAAATGTCCTATTGCTCAGAAAAGCTTTTGTTCCAAAAGAATTTTTGGAAAATCTTTGTTAAAATAAAATAAAATAAAATAAAATAAAATAAAATAAAATAAATTAAAATAAAATAAAATAAAATAAAATAAAATAAAATAAAATAAAATAAAATAAAATAAAATAAAATAAAATAAAATAAAATAAAATAAAATAAAATAAAATAAAATAAAATAAAATAAAATAAAATAAAATAACATAAAATAAAATAAAATAAATAAAATAAAATAAAATGAAATAAAATAGGATCAAATAAAATAAAATAAAATAACATAAGAAAAATGTGGTCTCGAGTTTCATTCCTTTATCAACCTGTTCACACCTTTTGAATGGGTCCAAAGTACAGCCGCACTTTAGAAAATTAATATCTGAAATATCCCATTTGTACTAATATAAAAATTTCCTTTCCTCTCTCTCTCTCTCTTTCGCTTTCGCCCAGACCATGCTGCCAGTGATGCTCAGTCACACACCGTCGGGCGCCTCGATCAAGCAGCTGGAACACTTCGGTCAACTAATGAAGTCGGGACATTTTCGCAAGTTCGATCGCGGCTACTTGCGCAACCAGCTCGAGTACAATCGGATGAGTCCGCCCGACTACGATCTGTCCAAGGTGAAGGTGCCCGTGGCGCTCTACTACTCGATGAACGACATGCTGGTGTCGACGTCGGGCGTCGATCGGCTGGCGCGCGAGTTACCCAACGTGATTGACAAATACCTGGTGCCCATGGAGAAGTTCAATCATTTGGACTTTTTATGGGCAATCGATGTCAAGTCGCTGGTGTACAATCGGCTCGTTCGCAACATCAGACGCGTGGAGAATTACAAGCAGAAGCACAGCGCCAATGCGCAGCTGAGCGCCAACGCGCACCCAATTCCGAATGCTAACGGCGCAAATGTGGCGTCCGGCCAGTTGCTGAGCAGTTCCAGTACGGCGGCCAGTGCGAACGCCAATGCACATTCGAGCGTCAATTCAAATTCGAATGCGAATCTAAATTTGAATGTAAATGTGAACGCACCGAACGCGCATGCGGAGCGACAAGTGGAGGCGTGAGACGCCGATAGATGAGATTGTTGAAGATTTTTTTAAATGATTTTTTGTTGATTTTGTGTTGAATTGCATATTTTTTTTGTTTTGTTTTTATGATTTTCTGTATTTAATTGAAAGAAAAGCGTAATTATTGACTGTGATGACAAACTGTTTGTTTACAAAACTGTCGCGGAGCGTTCGTTCGGACGCCTCAAACCGCTCAAAGCAATTCTCAGCAGCTTTGCTACCTCCACCACTTCCATTGTCCAACAACGATCGGCACCTGGACAGCCACACAAGCCACTTCCGCTTTACGTCAAACGTCGTTTTGACGCTTCATTGTTTATGGTTTCTCGATTTGCACCAAAGTCTCGTATTCTAATTCTACACACTTTGTTTTATTAATTATCAACTTTTGTTTGTATTTTTATGACTCGAATCGCTTCTTACTTATTTCATTGCTTATTTATATGCGTTCGTCTACTTTCGGGCTTTCGGGCCTCTTTCGTTCATGTACAAACTCATTTTAAATATTAAGCAACACTTTAATGTTAAGTTAAGTTCTCTGTATACAAACTACCGGGTATTGTTGGCTTTTCGTACAACAACAACAGCAATAATTAGAAGAAGAGCTCATATTGCTTTTGGAACTATTTGATTGATGCGCAAAATGGCAAAGCTCCAACAGACGAATTAATCAAAATGAATGACAGTCGAAGCATAGAAAAAGTTCACTTAACTTACCGTTAGCACACTGATGAAGCACAAAAGCTATAAAGTTGGAAACAGTCTGTTTTTTTTAATAATTTTATCAAAATTACTGAAAAATGTATGAAAACAGTGAAATATTTGTTTAAAAATGGAAAAAATCCAACCAAAATCAATTCAAAAAATATTTAATGAAAGTGCACTTAATTTACCGTTAACACACTGATGAAGCAAAGAAGTTTCCAAGTTGGAAGGAGTCCGTTTTTTTCAATAACTCCTTCAGAAACTCTAAAAAATGTATAAAATTGTCACATATTGCTCAAACAATAAAAAAGTCAAACCAGAATTAAATAAAAAATATTAAATGAAAGAACACTTTATTTACCGCTAAACCACTGATGAAGCATATACGTTTTTAGAAGCAGTCTGCTTTTTGTTTTAATAATTTTATCAAAACAAGCTACAAAAATGTATAAAAAATAGTGACAGATTTGTTTAAACACCACAAAAAATCCAAACTAAAATCAATTTAAAAAAAATGTTGAATGAAAGAACACTTTATTTACCGTTAACACACTGATGAAGCACAGAAGTTTTCAATTTGTAACCATTAGGTTTTTTTTAATAATTTCTTCAGAACCCCTAAAAAATGTCTAAAATTATCGCAAATCGTTAAAAGAAACAAAGAAAATTAAACCAAAATCAATTCAAAATATATATCAAATGAAAGTACACTTCATTTACCGTTAACCCTTTTGCTACTATTTATTTATTTTTTAAGCATAATTAAAAACTAAATATTTCTTCATTTACTTCGGCTAAAATTATTTAAAAAAATTTATTTGAATTAAAGCAAAAAGTAAATTTACAAATTTTTCTTATTTCTTCTGCTTCAAAAAACTTGTACACTTATCTTTTTTAAATTTAAATATCCAGTTTATTAATTTTGTATTATTCCTCAAAATTTTAACTGTTCTAATGATCACAAAAAAAATGTATTCTTCAAATCTTAGAGGATTCAGACGTCCACAAACTAGCATGTTGTCATATGGCAACAAAATAGCGAAAGGGTTAACACTCTGATGAAGCACAAAAGCTATCAAATTAGAAGCCATCCCTTCCATTCTTTGGGAATATTTCATACTTAACTCTCTTTCAACCTTTTGGCTATCATTTTTGAACGTCGGGACGTGTCGTTTCCCCAAACTTTTTTCGATTTTTTGAAGATCTTTTTTGATTGAGACACCAGTTTCCCTGCAGTAGCAAAAGAGTTAAAACGATAAAAAATAAAAACTATGATATGAACAGAATCTACTCACATATTGGTTCAAAACTGATGCACAGATCAAATATAAAATTAAATATCTACTGATACGAATCTATAACTCATGAAGAATCTAAGTTTGAAATTATAGAATCAAATTCAAAATTGCTTTGCAAAATCATCAATGCGCTTGTCACTTGAAAAATTTCAATAGTTCTAAGGGTCAATCAGTGTACGAACCCGCATTTTCAGCTTTCAATAGATTTGTAAATACATTTGTAATACATTATTTTTAAGTTCTAAACATCTAAGGCATTCTATGTATTTGTAAATTGTTTATATATATATTTCAAATAAAATGCCAACAAAAAGCAAAACTTTACTATCTTTCATTTTATTTATTTTCATGGTTTAGGATTTCTCTAAACCTAGAAATTCTCTGGCTTAGGCTTTGGAAATTTAATGTTTTCCCCGTTTTTTATGAAAAATTTCATGAAATTTAGTTCACTGGAAGCGAAGTTATTGCGTCTGAAGTGAAATTATGTTTCTGTCATTGTTACAAAAATTAACATCGAGCCAATTTCTTTTAACAAAGAGCCAATTTTAAGTTTTGTTGACACAACTTTAACCGAAACATTTCAATTCATGAACCAAGTTTATGGTTTGTTTATTGTCTAATTCGTGGCAGAATTCATGAGTGGTATTCGCGATTTAAAAACAATTGCCAGAAGATAGATGATTAACGTGTTAGCCAACAGAAACAACAGAACAGAACAACAGAATTCATCAAATATCAGTCAAAATCTTCTTAAAATTGTTGAAATTGGATTTAAGTATATCTCAATAACATTAATTTATAGCATTTCAATTAAATATTTGGTAATTGAAAGACATTATCTCATCGAAAAACACTTGTGACTGATTTTTTTATTTTTGTTTTTACAAAAAGTCGAATTCTAACCATCAACCACTCCTTATGCGAAACCATGGGACTTTCACCTTTTCAAAACAATGCATTTGCCGATGAAAAAAGCCACTGATAACGTAGAAGCCATCCAAACGGCTTGTACCGACATCCTGAAGGACATCCCAGCCGACAATCGAAAACACTCATAAGCCCTTTTGACCCCAATTTTAACTCTGTGTCTTGATATTACTTTTTGGTATTTAAATCATGAAACATTTGCCTAAGAAGTGTGTACACGATATTTGTAGTCGCCACGCCTCTTTGTTAGAGTTCTAGAGCTAGTTTACTTTTGAACAATTTTAGCTTAAAACGGGTTAAATAAATTTTGTATCAATATTTTTTAATTACAGAAAATTTATTTAATATTTATGGAAAAATACAAAACTATCACTTTTTGATTTTATTTAATTATTTTTAAAGAAACAGGGTTTTGATCAAAAGCGCCCAATTCGTAGACTTCAATTAGAACACAAACTTTTCTTGATATCGCTGCGAATTATTGGAAATAACTTTAGGGATTAGAGTAAAATTTTTGTAATTTGCTTTGAATTCACTTCTAAAAATATTGCTCTCAGGCAACTTTGGGGTCGAAAGTGTTAGACATGCTTTAAGATCATGCAAATTGCTGTATTGAGCCTGAAAGGGGCTATTAAAAATAAAATTGATTTTGGCAAAAAATGTGTTGTTATTTTTTTTAGATTTTTTTGCCAATGTGGGATCGTACACACCATCCATAGTGATAGAAAATGTTGAATAATTATAGGCTATGGAAGGGTTCTGACACCCAAAAAACCCCCTTGGCTACGCCCTTGCCTGATGCAAACTACAATTTAATCAATTAGAAAGTAATATCTGGTTCATTAGTTCATTAGTTGAAGCCTCATATGCTACAATAATGAATACATTCGATACTTTTTGTGCAAAAATGTCAATGACTCAACCTGAATTTGCGTTTATGGCGAATATTTGCCAAAAATTTCGCACAAGGTTGATTCACTAACAACAAAATTACAAAGGGTTTTGTGCTCCCACTTACACAGTTTGTTTAAAGTTGTTTGTTTTAAATGCCAATAAAAAGATGCCACACCGCAAAAACAAAAACCGCAAATCCATGCATATTGTCTGTGATATCTTTCACAAATGTGGTTTATAATTGAAAATATATTCATCAATTTCGATTTTAATAAATCTTTTGTAATGCAAATAAATACATTTTTGCTCATAATTTTTAGTAGCCAACTCTGTGCAGTTTGGTTTAAATAATGAGTGTGTGTGTCTGTCTTTTCTTAGTTTTCTATTGTTTTTATATTGAAGTAAAAGCAATCAATCAGAAACGTGTTTGTTCAGTGTCCTTCATAGAGAGATTCCATGCAAATTTTTTGTGTGTAGTTTAACCTTAACACACATCAAAAATATTGGCCACTGATTTGGCGTATTTGGGTTTAATGGCCAATCATTTGTTTATGTGTTTAATTGAATATCTTTGCAAGTTGCTGTAAATTAAAATTTGCATATAATTTTAGCCAATAAAAAGATTCGGGCATCTGCCAATTGGAAAGAAATGTTGCTGTGATTAATGTGAGAGCAATCAACCAAAATTGTCTTTACTTGAAATTCGAACCCACGACCCTCATGTGGTTCATTGCACTAACGTTAATTGAAACATGATTTTTCAAACACTGAGGACTTTTGTTAAAAGAGCTCAAGTTCAGTTTGAAGACTTAATATGAGAAAATGCAAGATTTAATATTAGAAAAGAGTTCCGAAACGAGGTTGTTAGAAAATATTGCGTTTCAAAATAACTCAGAAGCAAAAATGATAATATGTATAACTAATATTTTTGTAAATTAAAAATAAAAACAAAAAAATAAAAAAAAAAAATAAAATTTGCTTTTGCATTTTTTCAACATATTTGAAAATCAAGATAATTTTTTTTTTTAATTTTTTAAAGTTAGTTCCTTTATGCGTAAACAATATTTTTTGATTTTTTAAATTAGTTTCTGTATAAGTAAAATGTAATTAATTGAAAAACAAATTTTACTCATAAATACCACTTTTTGTGCATAAGACAGTGTAGGGTCCGTCTGTGCTGGGTTCCCGGACATAGCAATATCGAAGGGAACGAGCAGGCGGACGAATTAGCCCGTGCAGGGTCAGCGATGCCAGCGAGCGAGGCGGTCAACGCGGTGCTAACACCGATCTCTGCTACGATGAGGTCAATAGGGAAGTGGCTCACACGAGCTACAAATGGAGCATGGACAACTAGGTGCGGCTGCAGGATTGCACGTACCCTGTGGCCAGCGCTCAACGCGAGAAGAGCCTTCTGCTCCTCGACAACATGTTGTACGCATTGTCACGGGGGCAATCACAGGTCACTGCGCCATTGGTGTCATGCTATGCAAATGGCGTTTGGCGACCAACGATTTATGCAGAAGCTGCGGAGACAAGGATGCAGTAGAATCAATCAAGCATATGGGGCAGTGGCATAGCCCATCCCTAAAAAGACGACGGCTCCAGACTCTTGGGACAAGGTTCCTTGAAGGGCTCGCTAAAGTAGCAGACGCACAGAAAACCGATCTACACAATTTTCTCGCTAAGACCAAATGGTTCCCAAAAGATCCCGCTTGGATCTACAGGGATGCCAACAGATAGAGGAAGGCACCGGTTTTCTCCGAAAATGAAGGGATTCACAATGGACCTAACAGGGTCTTCGAGTGGAAGTGCTTGCCGCACACACCCCTTCGGTAACCTAATCTAACCTACCACTTTTTAAAAACAACTATTCAAACACTTATTTCGCATATCATTATTGTTGAAGCAATTGTTACAGGACATTGTCAGTTCGGATATCATGCGTACAGATTGGGTCCTGACAGTTGGAACTATTGACGCAATTGCCAAAATAAAGAGGATCAAGAGACTTTAACTCACCTTCAAACTACGCCACTTCCCGACTCCCAAGGCTCTCTCTCCTTGACCACTTAATTAGACAACATCAGATCAGTCATCATTAGATACTTGTTAGGGTTTATCCACAAATCGAATTAGCTCTCCGACTTGCATTAAGATAGATCAATCGCACCTTGTGGTTTCACAATGGACCCATTTTGTGGCCTAAGTGTGTCTTTTGACAAAGTCCCGTGCTCAGAGAGGCACTTTAACCTAACCTAATAATAATTAACTATTCAGGCAATTATTTTTAGTAGATACGTTCCAAAGTAAGATGGTCTTTCGGGTCACCGATATATGACTTAGTCCTCTGGAAAGATACATCTTTTCTCGTTTTTTAGTCAAAATTTCATAAGATTTGGTTCATGGGAAGCGGAGTTATGGCATCCGAAGCGACAGTATGTTTGTGTCATCGAATAAAAATTGAACATCCAATATTCAGTTTGGCTGTTAACTTGATACAACTTTTAACAATCTAAACATTTCAATTGATGTACCAAGTTTATGGTGGCAATTGTTTATGTCGTGGCAGAAAAAAACTAGAAACTGTCGTGAGAACATAAATGATGACCAACATTTTGGCTAAGTGAAATCCGTGAGCCCCTCAGAATGCATCAAAACTGTCTATGAATTCTTCAAAGATCAATCCAGATCTTCATTAAAATTCATAGAATTGGTTTTGAGTATCTCAATAAAATCAATTTATGACATTTTAACTGATTATTTGGTTATCAAAAAGTGTGAGCACTGTTGGTTTTGAACATCGATCGACATTTGTGAGAAATTTGTTGATTAAAGTTTGCATTTTAATCATTAACCACTACCCTTGTTAGGCCGATTTATCATCGCATGACTTTTACATTTTTGAAACAATGCATTTGCCAATGAAAGGAAATCTTTAAGAGTGCAAAGAAGCCATTCAGAAAACTTGTACCGACGTTTGGAAGGACATTACGGCCGATGATCTAAAACACTCCTTAAATATTTGAAGATCATTAAAATATGTTGTCTATTTTGACATGTCTGGGGCCCCGTATTTCACTGGGTTGGGTGAGATCCCTAAACTTGATATGAAGATCTCTGTACAAATTCGCTAAAAACATAGACATTCTAACTTAGAATTTCTAGGCGATCATTGCTTCCTTGGCTCTCAACGCCAAGGAATTCCATCTCGCTTTGCTACAAGGACCCAATATGTGTGGCTGATTCGGCCATTCAGCTCAAACCAATCGAAGCTACAGTCAGAAAGTAGTTTTAAAGTTGTTGCCTAAAAGTATGCAACAGAAATATTTAAAATTGCAAGCTTGAACTTGCGCTTATTTAAAAGCTAAATCAGTTAGCGTATTTAAGTCGCATCTAAGCACACAACCCAAATAAAAAGCTTAACACTTTTCAATTACAACAACAATAACCAGTACAATAACAATAAAAAAATTGAAACGGCGCAACAGTGGCAATGAAATTTTAAACGAAAATGACAATAAAATTGTTAATAAGTGTATTAAAGCCAAAGTCAAAGTGCGATTTTGGCACTAATGCCCCCTCTCTCACACCATCGAAAACGCTTAACAGCTTGCAGCAGCAACAACAATAACAACAACAACTTGTGCAACTTGCCACTCGCAATTCATTTAACTTTAGCTTTTAATTGCAAACTTCTTGCAAGCAGTTTGGCATTGGGTGTCTGTCTGGCTTTTTTGTCTTATTGCCATCTTCAAATTGTGTAGTTGTTGTTGTAGATGCATTTAAAGTTTATCTTTTTCGTTGCACGCCTTCTTTGCACGTTTTATTGCAGTTTCGCTCCAAACGCCAACACCGAAGTGAAGTCGGTTGCTTTCGCTTTTTTTTCTTTTGTTGTT
This sequence comes from Melieria omissa, assembly GCA_963971225.1. Lineage (NCBI taxonomy): Eukaryota > Metazoa > Arthropoda > Insecta > Diptera > Ulidiidae > Melieria > Melieria omissa. The sequence goes on along the minus strand of OZ020267.1, from coordinate 128,820,138 downwards.
CGCTGAAAAGTTGTGCGCTTCAACCCACTCACACACTCGCGCACCCACACACACACACACCAACGCATAGCTGTGAAAACTTTAATCCTTGCGCAAGTTTGCCAGCTTACGCTGCCGCAAGCGAAGATGAATTGCCTTCATTTGTCGCATTGGCAGTGCGCGCGACTGGCAACTTTTGCTGCAACTCGATGCGATTTTGTTGCACTGTGCGTTGTCTCATCGCTGGCTGCGGTTGATGCCCAAACTTAAAGCGAGCACCGCGCAACATTTTTCTTCATTATTGCATTGACGTTTGCCAGCTGTCGGCTGCAGTTGCACGCTGGCGGTGCAACTAAGAAATTGCCGCGTGTGTGCAACATGTGCCACTGATGCTGCCAGAAGAAATGCTTTTGTTGCTGTAGTTAGTTTTTCTCTGGGCGAGACGTGAGTGTGAGCATCATTTGCACTGCTGTTGGCTTATTGTTAACAATTTTGTTGTTGCATCTTTTTGCATTGGAAAATGGCGCAAGATGGAGAATCGTAACAAATTGCAGAGACAGCAAAATTTTTTTTTTTATTTTTCTATTTTCCTTTTATGACTTTGCAGTCATTTATTGAAATCAACAGAGATGAATGCAAAGAAGCAAATGGGATTGGAAAATTAACTATTGAGAGAATTATCTCGAATTTAAGTCTTTCTTTTGATGCGTTTATCAAAATTCGACTTTTATAATCATATTTCAGTTTTTTAGTTTAAACCAAAAAATTCTAAAATTTCTTGCTGTTGTTGAAAACCTAGCAAACAGTGTTCGACAATAGTAATCAGTAATCGATTCTCAAGAGATTCTTTATTTTTTTTTCGATCGCGAAAGAATTAGCATTAAAGGTTATTAACCAAATTGATGTTTATGTATGTGTTGACTCCAGCAATTTGCTGCTAATTTTAATCATCATTTGTTGACTTGACTGCAGTGAATTGTGTAATTTTGTTATTACTGTCAGAAATGTCTATTTTCGTTGTCATGTTTGCTGGTGACACCAACACCAAATTATATTTCCAACAACAACACAATAACAACAACAAATGTAAGTGTATACGCCTATGCAGTGGTGCACTCAGAAGGGTCAAATACAAAAGTTGCTGGTGCAAAACCTGGTTTCAAATGGAATTGGGCGTAAAAGTTGTATGCAAAACCCCCCAAAATGAAATGCTGTGCGCCACTGTGCCTGAGCCACTGTGCCTGCGCCACTGTGTCTACATTTATATTTGTTTAACATTACTTTGATGCACCACAAGTTGTACTTGCTTTGCCTTCACCTCAGCCAGGATCAGTGGCACACACAGGATTTTATTTTGAGGAGGAGGGTATTGTATGTACGACATGTATCTGTGTATGTATCTGTGTATATATTTATGTAAACATTTATATTTGATTACTTTGATGCACTACAAGTAGTGGGGGCTCTGTCTTCACCTCAGTCAGGATCATCGGTGCATACAGGATTTCATTTTGAAGAGAAAGGATTTTGTAAAAACAGCACAACAATAACAACATCCAAATTTTTTTTAACACGAAGATATTTTATATAGGTTTGAACCCCCCAAAACCCCCTTCTTGCGTTCACCAATAGTGGCAACATTAGCTTCACTTTGCATTAGCCGCTGCGACATCACACTTACGCCCACATTGCAGCCGCCTCCGCCAAACGCTTCGTGTTTTCATAAAATTGTTTTTCCTTTTGGCATTTCTTTGCTGCACGTGCACACACGAGTATGTATGTGTGTGTTTATATCTGAGTGTGAGTGAGTTAACGACGGTCGCCATTTTCGCGGAACTTGCCTGAACTGAACCAAAGAGTGTGCGCCACTATCTGCTGCTACTTTTGTTGTTGTTGTTGCTGATTATGTTGTTGTTGTTAATTTTGTTCTTGCTGTTCATTTTATCATTGTTGTTGTTGTTGCGTGTGCGGCATGTGTAAACAGTCGCATTAAGTACAACAAAATAATTAAAGTCAATTAGTGACTTTAGTTGGTTGGCATGTTTGCTGTAAGTTCTATGGCTGCCGCTTTCTATTCTTCTTCTTCTTTGTCTTCGCCTCAATTAGTTTCTTCTTCTTTTTCTTATTGTTGTTGTTGTTGTTATAATTGTTGAGACTTTAAACGTTGTTATGGTTGCGCTTCTAATGCAGCCTTTGTTGTTGTTTTCATTGTGAATGCGATTCGTTTGGCTGCCTGCAAAGCCACTCACAGGTCACACATATACACCAAAATAAGCACACAAATACTAATGCAGTTACACAAACATATAAAAGCAGACATTCATCTACACACATACATACATATTTACTCTTTGGCTCAACAACTTCAATTATTTAGTACAAGTTTGTGGTAATCAAGCTGGCTTTAAGGTGTTTGTTGTTAGTGTTCTGGTGTGCGTTGCCAGTTGCCAAAACCAGAAGAGTTGATTTGACAGATATTCTGTGTGAAAAGTATCTGGTTTTATTTAATAAATATATACAAAATTAATGAATAATAAAAGACGAAAGAAGAAAGTTCGTTCGAAAAGAAGAAAGTTCGTTATAAAATAAATAAATGGATGGATGAATAAAAATTGATAAAAAATTATGAATGAATGTTAAAATCGATTTTCAAAACATTTTTCCAAATTTTTTTCCGATTTCAAATTCTCTGCACTGTCGAAATGTTCAATTTTCAATCAAAACATCATAAAATTAAATATTTAAAAAGTTGTGGTTATTTATTTACGCATTTTTTTCAATTGAAATTGTAAAAAAATATATTAAACTTTCAAAATCGATGCCTCCATGAACCTTGAACTTGAAAAAATTTTTTGCTGGCGTTCTCGAAGCATCAAATGAGCAATTGTAGCTGGTCATCATATTCACAATTTTTATTAACAATTTTTATTAATTTTATATGCACATTGTACGCAGTTAACTGGTTAAATGACTTCCCGATACTTTTTACACAGAATGTGCACATAAAAACACAGAATTTACGCAGCTCCTGTGTTATGGAGAAGCAAAAAAGCAACACAACCCACGCTTCTGATGCGAAGCAGTTCATGTCTTGTAAGGGTTTACAACTCTCATTAACGAAAACCAAACAATAGGCACACACACGTGCGTGTACACACACACACATTCAAAGCCTTGTAATGAAAATTAGGTTAGCGACCAAAACGGCTTTCAAAAAGTAATGTTTTGCAGTTGATGCAAGGAACCAAAAATAAATGTTTAAAACAAATTTTTTGAATGTTCTTTCATAACTGAATTCTAAGCAATGAATTTGGATGCTTTGGTAAAGTTTGCAGACGAGAATAACAACAACAATACTAACAAAAAAGCAACAACAACAATACTAACATGAAAGCAATAACAGGACTAACTAAAAAGCGACAACAACACGATTGATAAAAAGCAAAAGCAACAAGACTAATAAACAAAAGCAACTGAAACAACAAGATCAAACAAACAAAAGCAACAACAAAAACACGATTAATAAAAAAGCAATAACAACAACAGGACTAATAAGAAAGCAATAACAACATGACTAACAAAAAAGCAACAACAACAACTCGATTAACAACAAGCAAAAGCAACAACAACAAGACTAATAAACAAACAACAACAACGACAAGACCAACAAACAAAAGCTACAAAAACAACAACAACACGATAAATAAAAAGCAATAACAACAAGACTGATAAACAACAGCAACAACAACAATAATAAGCAAACAAAAGCAACAACAACAATAATAAACAAACAATGGCAACAACAACAACGACAAGACCAACAAATAAAAGCAACAACAGAAAGACTAACAAAAAGCAACAACAACAACAAAAACAAACAAACGCAACAACAACAACGACAAGACCAAAAACAAAACCAACAACAGCAACAACAACGCAATAAATACGTAAACAAAAAATAACAACAAGACTAATAAACAAAAGCAACAATAACAACACTAACAAAAAAGCAACAGCAACAACAATAACCAAGCAAAAACAACAACGACAAGACCAACAAACAAAAGCAACAAAGCAAGACTATAAAAAAAACAACAACAACAAAACTAACAAAAAATAACTACTAACATACAATAATAGCAACAACAACCATCAAGTAAATTCCCATAAGGTGGCAACATCGACGTCGCGGCCCTCATCAGAAGCGGCGACAAGCAGCTTTAAACCATTGCAACCTGATAAAAAGTCCTACTTAAGGTAACTAAAAATATCGTACTGTACTTTAGCAACAACAACAACCACAAGACAGACAGGTGATAAACGTTTGAAGGTCGCTGTCCACAGTTGACACTCGGCTGTCGTTTTACTAATTGGCTGTCAGCGAGATTCGCAGTTGCAAATATTAATTTTAGTTGAGTTCAATGTTGTTGTTGTTGTTGTAGATTTTTGCGTTGCCTAGCTTACAGCCAGGAGACAGGAAGTATTTTTGTTTGTTGTTGTCTTGTAGCGACAGCGACGGTTGTTGTTTGCCAACTTGATCCGGTTTGCCGTTGGTCATAAATTATTCGCTCACTGTAAATAACACCTTTGTAATGCAGCTACAACAACAGTAAAATGCCATGAAAACAAAAATAACACTAAAAAGCAACAAAACACAACAAAAAGCAATGTTGCCACCCACTAAGTCTGGAAGAGAGGAGCGAAGACAACAGAAGAGATGACGACAACAACGTCGGCAGCCAAATCGCGACGCCTTAATTAACATGCCACATACCGTTAGTTGCTCTTCTTCTTCTTTTTGCTACTGTCTTGTCTTCTTCTTCTCATTCTTCTTCTTCTTTTTCAAGTTATTTCTTAGACGCCCTTGGCACTTTCTCACTCTTTGTACTTGAAGTTTTCCGTCCTTGCTGCTGCTGTTGCTGTTCCTTGAAAATTCTTGTTTTATGGTCCAACGAAATTAGATTTGCTGACAGCGCAGCTCACCTCAATTGCCTGCTTTCCTGTCTACCAAGGTTGTAAATAAAATTTTAAAAGCAATTTAAAATATTTAAAAGCAACGCTAAATAAAAACCAACTACAACTACAATAACAACAACAACGACATCAAAGAAAAGCAGCTAAATTTACAAAATTTGCACACACAAAATGGCGTCGCTGACTAAATTCACGCTCGAGGAAATTTTCGCTGCCATCATTTGGCAACTTGGATCCACCTTTCCCTCCTTCACATCGGACAGTTATTGTGTATTTTTGGCATCTTTGTTGTTGTTGCTGTTGTTATTTACGTTGATTGTTAAGTTTGCTGTAAAATTACCTGAGCATTTATTATTTTGATAATGAAGTGTCTGAGTTGTCAACTAAACTTAATTTTCGCAAAGCTTCAATAGTGAGTTGGGGTCAATGGTAGTTGAAGCGTTTTGGAGGCAATTTCAGTTTAGGCGAAATGGGAAAAACTGTTTTTACTGGATGGGTAAGTGAAAGCTTGATGATAGTAATTATTATTCAACTAAATAGTTATTTAGCAGCTAAATTTACACGAGACCGTGACAGCTTGGGAGACAGTGAATGTTCGGGACGTCCAAAAACTACAACCACTGTCGATAACATTGGTTCAGATCACCAGTTGAGAAAATGACCCTAGCAACCTTTGTATCGTGTAACATTTACCGTAGTGAGTTTTGTAATCCCATTTGCATTCTCACGAATCACTATTTCAAGTCTTCAACGGATCTCAATCTGGCATCGCTAAGAGCCCAATAAACATCTATGCGCGGCCAGCGACCTGAGCAAATAATACGTCGTATTGTTGTTAAATTTTGTTCCAAATACAGTCCGTCTTGGATGAAACCACAAAAATACGTCAAAGAAATATTTTTACTGAAGCAACAATAGTCGCTGAAAACATGAATGTCAATGATGATCCAAAGTTTATTATAATAGGATATTTTATATTGTTGGGAGTCTCCATCGGCACAGACACGTAGTCTGTCTATTATACCATCGATTTGGCTTATCTTCTTGTCTAGATAGTCCCCGGTATCATGACAACTTGAAGTAGATTTGGCCAGCTTTTCGTTGGGTGACTCTGCGGTCTTCAATAGGCAGCACACAGCACTTCACATCATATTTTCTAGACTCCACATCTCTTTTAGCTGGTCCGATCCATTAATAAAGAAGCGAAGTTCTACCATGACATCGAGTTTCCCAGAGACTCCTCATCTCTTTTAGCCGATTCGACCCTTTTTTAAAGCGAGGAATGTCCGGCAGCTTAGGTTCCACCTGGACGTCGAGTTTTCGAGAGAATCCTCATCTCTTTTAGCCGGTCAGTTGCTTTTGTAAATTGAAGAATACCCGGCAACTTAGGTTCAAGTAGTTCATCCACCTTGACGTCGAGTTTCCCAGAGACTCCTCATCTCTTTTAGCTGATCCAACCCTTTTGTAAAGCAAGGAATGTCCGGCAGCTTAGGTTCCACCTTAACATCGAGTTTCCGAGAGACTCCACATCTTTTTAGCCGGTCAGTTGCTTTTGTAAAGTGAAGAATGCCCGGCAACTTAGGTTCAAGTAGCTTATCCACCTTGACATCGAGTTTCTCAGAGACTCCTCATTTCTTTTAGCTGGTCCGACCCTTTTGTAAAGCCAGGAATGTCCGGCAGCTTAGGTTCCACCTTAACATCGAGTTTCCCAGAGACTCCACATCTTTTTAGCCGGTCAGTTGCTTTTGTAGGTTCAAGTAGCTCATCCACCTTAACGTCGAGTTTCTCAGAGACTCCTCATCTCTTTTAGCTAATCCAACCCTTTTGTAAAGCAAGGAATGTCCGGCAGCTTACGTTTCACCTTAACATCGAGTTTCCCAGAGACTCCGCATCTCTTTTAGACGGTCCGTTGCTTTTGTAAAGTGAAGAATGCCCGGAAACTTGGGTTCAAGTAGCTCATCCACCGTGACATCGAATTTCCCAGAGACTCCTCATCTCTTTTAGCCGATCCGACCCTTTTGTAAAGCAAGGAATGTCCAGCAGCTTAGGTTCCACCTTGACGTCGAGTTTTCGCAGAGACTCCTCATCTCTTTTAGCCGATCCGACCCTTTTGTAAAGCGAGGAATGTCGGGCAGCTTAGGATTCACCTTGACGTTAACGGATTCCAGAGACTCCTCATCTTCTTTAGCCGATCCGACCCTTTGGTGAAACGAAAAATGTCCGACAGCTTAGGTTCCACCTTGACATCGAATTTCCCAGAGACTGCTCATCTTTTTTAGCCGGTCAGTTGCTTTTGTAAAGTGAAGAATGCCCAGCATTTTAGGTTCAAGTAGCTCATCCACCTTAACGTCGAGTTTCCCAGAGACTCCTCATCTCTATTAGCTGATCCGACCCTTTTGTAAAGCAATGATTGCCCGGCAGCTTAGGTTCCACATTGACATCGAATTTCCCAGCGACTCCTCATCTCTTTTAGCCGTTCCGATCCTTTTGAAAATCGAAGAATGTCCGGCAGCTGGAATTCAATAAGCTCATCCACCTTGATGTTAAGTTTTCTAGAGACTCCGTATCTATTTTAGCCGATCCATTGCTTTTGTAAGGTAAAAACTATCCATCGCCCTTGACATCGAGTTATCTAGAAACTCCGCATCTCTTTTGGCAGTTCGTTGCTCTTGTGAAGCAAAAAATATCTATCCACCTTGACATCGAGTCTTTTTTAGCCGGTCCGACCCTTTTGTAAAGCAATGAATGTAATATACTTTACCTTGAGTTCATATAACTGATCCTTCACTTCGTCATCTTGCCAGAACACATAACCCATAGGACTCAATATTTGATTGATTAGAACAATTCAATATTTGTTCGTTACCAACATAGAAAATTGAGGGCGAAGAACTTGATTTAAAATTTACATACATTACAGATTTTACAGGTGAAAGAACCAATGCTTCGTTTTTATGGAATGCATCGTTGTACATTGGGAAATTGAACTCTGAAAAAGTTAAAAGAGATTTTGTATTTATGTTTTTTATTATTAAATATGTTGAAAAACATTTTTTTACAAAACTTTGTAGATATTATTTACAAAACACAAACTGATTTTCACATTGCACTCATCAACACACATGGACTTTTCATATTAACATGAACTGTGATTTTGGGCAAATTTCATTTCGTTTTTAATTAAAAACGAAATGTAATATTTGGATTTACTGTGCGTATACGCAACTCTCATGTTGCAACAAATGTTACTCATACGCTCCGCCATGCAATGCAAGGGGGAAGCAACTTGTTTACACTCAAAAAGCAAAACTTTTTGAAATGCCAATTAAAACTCTTCACAGTCAGGCAATAATGTAGGAAAAATAAATAAATTTTTCGATTGTAATTTCAGTTGTTGTGCCACTACTGACTGCCACTACTGACTCATAAAAGTCCATTTGATTCTGCTGAAGTAAAGAATACTTTGGCTGTTGCTTTCAATTTTCAGTTGCTTCGTGTTTAACAGCAACTCAACTAATTGTGAGTATCGACAAAGACAAAGTTTGTGCCAAACAAGCAAATAGCTATTGGAATGTGGAAGGGAAGCGAAGCGGGGGGATGAGGGGGAGGTAAGTGGCAACACTATCAACATCGACTGCGTCAACAAGCCAAAGGCCAAAGGCATTCTTCGTTGAGTATGGGTCATTATTTGATGTTATTGTTGTTTTTGTTGTTGATATTGATGTTGCCGCTGTTGCTGATGCCACTGACTAAATATTTACACTGTAGGAGTGTTCTACACTCAAAACAACAACAAAGTCATCTGCTATAGCAAACAACAAAGCATACGCCAAACACACACAAACACAGACACAAACGCATAAGCACAGCTGTCCTTTTGTCTTGCAATCTCCTTAAAACGCCACCCACCGTCACAAACCACCCACCGTCACAAACAACCCAACTTGCCACTTGCCACTTGCCGCTTGTCGCATGGAATTTATTCATTTTAGATCTCATTACGGCGCTGGCTGCAGCCTGCCGCCAACAACAACGCACTGACAACATGTCCTTTGAGCGGCAAATACAATCATAAATTTGTTGACTTTAAGACGCCGCTGGCACATTTGCGCCGTTTATTGATGAGATATCGCCGGAAAATGTGAAATTTCGGCAACTCGAAGTGAAAATATGCCAACGTCATTGCCATCAGGCGGCAGTCATCCAATCACACCGGGACGCACCAGTGAGCCGTGCCGTGCCCGAAGTTTAGATTGAACATTTGCGCTGGAAAAAAGCCATCGGCGCCTAGCTGTGGCAATTTTTTTTGTGCGCGCCCCTCAATTTAAATGAAATTCCTCTACAGCCGATAAGTAGGCCTTATGGTATAGTTAAAGTACTCTATTTGTTGTTGTTGTTGTTGTTTGTATTGTTGTAGCTGTTGTTGGCAATTTTTATGAAGATTGAAATTGAAGCTTTACGACCATTTCGACACCCCCTCTTGGCTTTGTTTCTTACGGCCATAAGCCGTCAAACGCAACGCCGTCACAAATGGCCGCAAAATATTCACGCCAACGGAAACGGAAATAATTTCGCATGCAAATGAATGAGCGAGTGAATTTCAATTTCAATTTAATTTGCCAGCGATTTGCTATGCACAAAATACACCAACAACTAATGCAAAGCCGCAACGCTTGATTGTATTAGCTGAAAGCAAAGACGATTCTGGCAGCAGCCATTTCGAACCAACGCGCCTGAATTTAAAGCCATAACAGAAATTAATGAACATTGGAATAATCGGCCACTCGATTGCGCAGCTCAGTCGAATTAAACGCGCCACCACGCGCCCTAAATAACAAAAGCTAACTTTCAATATCTGCGCCCCTCTCTCGCGCCTTGACTGCTGAGCAATTGTTGTCGGCAAATTGCTGGCGCAAGCACTTCTCCACAATTGCTCGCCGACACAGCACAAATGTTTTGCTGCTATTCTGCGTTCCACATACGACCCGTTGTGCCAGTGCGTTGTGTGTCAGTGATTTAGCTATGGTTCGCGCACTCAATTGGCGTTTGTTGCTAATAGTTGTAGTTGACAGTGTTGTAAGCATTTGTGTTGCTGTCACCAACATTTGTACCAACATCAGCGATAACAGTCGCCGCGGCACTGACACCAGCCAGCAACACAATTTTCATGCCGAGTTGACAAAAATTCTTAACAATGCCATCATGTCGAGTGCTTATGACATTAGTGCACATATACACACAATGACACACATTATCACAGCCAGACATACTCTTAGTTAGATGTGATTAGGATTATTACTATTATGAATGAAATTGAAAGTACGAGTACACTGAGCGAATGAAAAGCCATCACAAGGTTTACAGAAGCCAAGCATTCTTCTGGGGGCATTTAAACCTCTTGAGGCTAAAGAAAGGCAGTAAATGTAAACAAAAATAATCTGGGAATCCTGTTTTGACATTTTAGACTAATTGAACCAAACTAATAGATAGACAGATAGTTTTAGACCGATTACTAGTCGGATAGAGCTCTTAAAATTGTTTCAATTCAATTTAGTTTTGTTTAAACCGAAGACTTAGGTTTGCTTACAAAAACTGTCAAGTCCTTCAAAAAACATATTCAAATGAGGAAAAGTATTTGGCGTTTTTCTGCTAGGAAGACCACAAGTTTTCCATACCTAAAAAGACTACATATTATATCCGCTGATATCTCGAAAAGTATACATTGAATTTGGCTAATTGTAATTGTAGAACCTGAATTGTAGACCTAATTGTCAAACTCTATACAAAAAATAAAAGTCATCAAAGCAAAAGTTGCTAGAAATACTAAAGAAAATGCAGATATGAAAAAAGACCGCAATAGTCTTTCTAGTGTTAAAGTACTGTGACAATAATGCTTGCCGTCAGTTTGCCATTGTGAGGCAATGCTGAGATATTTGAAAATTAGTTGCGCTTCGAGCTTAGCATACTTTTAGGAACATGGTAATTTCAATGAAACAATCGCAGAGACGACTCGCGGCGATACTGGGAGGTTTGAAAAGGAGCTACACTACAAGCAGTTGATTTTGTTCTTAACCCTTTTGACCCCAAATTTTACCCTGTGTCTCGATACACATTTTTGGTATTTAAATCATGAAACACGTTCCTAAGGAGTGTCGCCACGCCTCATTGTTAGAGTTCTAGAGCTTCTTTACTTTTGAAAAACTTTAGCTTAAAACGGGTTAAATAAATTTTGTATCAATATTTTTTGAATACAGAAAAACTATCTAATATTTATGGAAAAATACAAACATTTTCGCTTTTTGATTTTATTTAACCATTATTAAAGAAACAGGGTTTTGATCAAACGCGCCCAATTCGTTGACTTCAATTAGAACAGAAACTGTCCCTGATATTGCTGCAAATTATTGGAAATTATTTTGGGGATAACAGTAACATTTTTGTAATTTACTTTGAACTCACTTCTAAAACTATTAATTTGTTGGTGTCTTCTTAAATTAAACACATAAATCAATCGTAGCTTAAAATGACAAATAAGTGCAGTTGCTCTCAGTCAACTTTGGGGTCAAAAGGGATTAACCCTTGGGTTGATAGCTTTTGCTGTTCACGCAGCTCAATTTTGTTGTTATCGATAATGTTGTCGAACAAGTTTTGGTTTTTGGCGGAAAAAACTTGTTTCTGTTTATGGATGAAAAAAGTTTTTAAAACCGTTTATTGAACATTTATTTTGTAATATTTAAATAGTAAAATTGTTAATAGTAAAATTTTTAAATGAATTTTCAAAGCAATCAAAAGTTCACAAACGTCTTTTGTTGCTGTAAGTTTCTAATTTTTATTTTGGTTCTGTCAATTGCGAATGAATTTGTTTATAGATAACAGCACAACACATGGTTGCATAGCAAATCGAGCTCAATTTATGGTCAATTTAGTGCTAATTGCAATTAACTAAATTGAAACTTAGGATAAATTGAGAAATTGTTTTAATTGAGTGATTTAGCTGGCTGTTTGAATAGGTTATAACAAGAGAAGAGACAATAAAGAGTAAGAGAGAGAGTAAAGCATGAAATTGTAAGTAAAATTACTGCTAATGGTGGATTGTATTGCAGGATTTGAGTGTGTTTTGATTTTTGAGCAGAATCCAGCGAAACGAATTACGCCTACATTAGTCAGCCAGACTAATTTTCATAAGAGAATAACTGTGAAACTATTTTTTGCTTAACAGCAGACAAATCAGCTGATTATTATTAACTGATTTTGAAATTTGTATTGAGATTTCAAAGTGAACAATTCGTGAAGTAACTGATTTGAAGCAATTGAAGATTATCCATAAAAAAGTTTACAAAAAAATTGCATGAAGTTGGTTCTGGTTCTAAGTTCGCTGCCGTTTTATCTGAACGCAACAAATTTAATAGACCGATTTTCTTCCTGCCATTTTCTGTTGAAATGAAACAACATTGAGCTATTTTTGACGATAATCAAAAGTACGCAAGGAGTACCTATACCGGTTGAATAAAAAATCACATTTTCTCACAAAAATGTAATAACTTCTTTTTAAGACTCAACTACGATTGCAATTATATTCAAAATGGGGAGGTTAATGGGGTTTCGATAGTACATTTTAGTTTTTGCTGTGTAGAAACCCAAAGTTGACAACATCACAAATCCGATCGTATAGGGGACGCCCTCTGTTGGTGAATTTCTGAACCTAAAGTAATTTTGTATTTTTTGTACTCAGAAATGTTGTCAATCGTTGTATAAATCATTGAAATCGGTTCAGTAGTTTCCGAGATACGATGTTTTCTCGCTTACTTAATTAGAACATTTTCAAGTGGGGAGCCAATGGCATAGAAAATGGCCAGTTTTGTATGGCAACCCCCTTAAGACTTGAAGTTAGCGGGTAGGTATGTTTGGAAGAAATATTTGGAAGAGAAAATAAATGGGTGTCGGTCCTACATTTGATACATCTGGGGGCAACCTGGGAGCAATGGGAGCCCATTTTATAAAAATTACCATTTTGTATGGGAGCCCCATTAAGGGTTGAAGATAGGGGGTGAGTATGTTTAAAAGAAATGTTCAATAAGGAAAACTAAAGGGGTCAGTCATAGATCTTAGCCCTCTAAGAGCAACTTCTAACCAGCTGTGTAGCAATTTGTCGAATTTCCCAGCTGTTTTGTGAACTTTGACCTCGATGAGACGCCATTTAGCCCCACCCTAGCCCCAAAATTTTTTGGCTCATGCACTTTTTTACCAAACCGCATAAAACGAGAGTTTGCAGAGCATCGAAATCGAAAAATTGTGCACTAAATCCTTCAATGTATGTTGGAACCACATGTCGTGGAATCATATGTCAAAGGATAACAACGTTGCCGCCTGAAATGTCAAAGCACCAAGCTGTGGATCTTCAAAAATAGCTGATTGAGAAACCTTTCTAAAAATCATGTTGTTCGATTTTGTTCACAGTGTATGGAAAAAGTTCAAAAAATTCAAATCTACCACGATAAACGAAAAATCCAAACCGACCGAGTAATCCATGCCAACAACCATTTTAGTCCCAACCCCAAACGCAACTCAACTCCTTATCGCTACATATTCATTCATTCATTATTTGTTACAATGCTAATAATATTAAAACAATTTGTTGTTGTTATTGTAAATATTATTGTAAAAGTTCAATGTTTTGGTTATTAGTGAACGATAAAATGCTCTGTGTGTGCTGGCTACACTCGAGTGTTGGCTCAAGTTTGAAGTGCTGTGTAGACAAAAATGTTTTCAACCAAAATAACAACAAACACTAAAAAGCAAATTCCCAAATTTTACACTGAAGCATTAAAAAAAAATATATACCCTCTTTGCAACAAAGTGAAAAGCAGTTTGGTAAACAGTTGAACTTTTGCAAAGTTTTGCCATTTCGGTGCAAATAAATTCCATTCGATGCGGCAAATGCTCGGGGACCACACAGAAAGCACTCAAAGCAACATTTGCACATTTTTCGGTTGCAATATGTTTTTTTTGTTACTTTTTTTATACTTTCAATTTTTTCATTTGGCTCGTTTCGTTGCATTTATGGCAAATAAATGCGCGCGCGTACTTAACTTGCAAAAAGTTGCAAATTATAATTGGCAGCGCAAATTTTGCACGACTGCCATCGATGCCACTTCAGCGACAGTTAAACAGTTAAACTGTTGAACAGTTGCCGCAAATTGTTTGCCGAACATTTTTGTTATTTGGGCAGCACTTCTTAAACGTGCGGTAAACGATTACATTAAATTAACAACAACAACAACAACAATAAGTGCAATAAAAAATCAGCTCATACCGGCGCTTATTATGTGCGATTTTATTGTTTGTGAGCCGCCAACAATAAAAGCGAACCGCAGCAAACGCACAGTGGAACGAGTCAGAACTAATAGCTGTGGCTTAGAGTAGAAAGAGTAATTCTGGAACAATGAAATTTGGTGCGTATGATGTTTATATGAAAATATATATTTGGAGAAAAAATTAACAAAATTGATGGACGGACACAGCCACTCCTCATATAAAAGTGATATTAAAAATTAAAAATTTGTGCCAAATAAAAAAGTATTTTCAAAATATTGAATCAAAATTCATCCACAATGCGATAAAAAGACATACAGTCGTGTCTGGGTATAGTGAACTCCCTATATAGTGAATACCTCGATACGAGGGCGGGTCAATAAGTCCGTGACTTTTCGAATTTCTCGCCTCTTAATTGAAATGGCAACACTGCTCCCGTCAACAGTCATCTGTCAGTTGATTCGTGTCAAAAATTGAACAAGCTGCGACATTTAGTTTGTTTTTGACAGCCGTTAATATCAGACTACCGCATTGACTGAAGAAAATGGAAAAAAGTGAATTTGGAGGCTAATCTCTTTCCGCCGAGCCATTTCTTCAAGTTTGGGAACAAGAAATAGTCACTTGTGGCTAGATCGGGTGAATAGGCGGGATGAGGGAACAATTCGTAGCCCAATTCATGGATTTTTGCCATGGAAACTGCACATGTGTGCACCCGTGCACACGAAATTCACTTTTTTCCAATCAATTCTTGACAAGAGTCAACTGACAGATGACTGTTGACGGGAGTAGTGTTGCCATTTCAATTAAGAGGCGGGAAATTCAAAAAGTCACGGACTTATTGACCCACCCTCGTAGAAGCAATTACATAATTTAATTTAATAATAAAACCAAAAATTTGTTTTTTTAATTTTTTTTTAACTTCTTTATTAAACTTCAACTTAAATGACACCCTGTAACTTTATTCATAACTTTGTGTAAAATATTGTTACTTTACTCTATCTGAAGTGTTAAATATAATTAAAAAAACCCCCAATAAATGCAAATCGAAAAAAAATTTTAATATTTTTAGTTGTACTGGTCCCAGTGTGCACCGCGGACCTGATGCCGTGACTGCATTCGTATTTATTGTTGCATATCAGAATTCAATTATCGGTAATAAAGGATAATAATACTCTGCACTGCTCGTTTATCCTTTTTAAAGTTATTTTTATTGTGCAAAACGTTCGCGCTGTGCATCGAGTTACTGTTTTAACCCGTTTTTGTCCTTGTGGTCGAATAGTGGGAAGCAAATTTCTTAGAGTCTAACTTGATACTAGAGGATGAGTGGTGCAGTCCAACTTCGTACCAGAGGATGACTTGTGAACCATTGATACTAGAATGAAAAGTAAGTGAGTCAAAATTACTCGATTGAAGCCTTGTAATTATTATTAAATTGCTTTTTCTTTAAGCCAAATCATATATGATACAAAAATTGAAAATTCACGGTGGTGCGAAAGTCATCACCTTATCGGAAGATGCTTTAACTTTTGCAAATTCATAAACAAATTAGAGCCAAAGAACACTGGGTGACAACTTTAGCACCACCCTGTATAATTAAAAAAAATGATACCTCTCTTTTGGGACATAGTTCCATATTGATGTTCAAGAAATGTTGGATTAGATGAGCATTCTGGTGTTAATGAAGCTGGCTGATCCCTGAAGCATAAGAAAATCATTCAACAAAATTCAATTTTAAAGGATTGAAGGTTATATTTTGATTAATTCAATTCAGGTCAAATATGAGATATGGGATGCAACATTTAGCTCGATAAAGTTTTACTATTTTGAAGTTAATTCCAGTGTCTGTCTCATAGAAACTCTCGTCCCTACGCAAAAAACTTGCGTAGTCGACTTTCAAAAAATTCTCTTGAGACACATTTTTCACCAACAAAACTATTCGTCATACACTGGAATAGTAGGTAGTCACTCGGTGCAGGTCCACACTATAATGTGAATGCATAAGAACACCTCAACTCAGTTCCCAGAGCATCTAGCGAGTCACTATCGATGTGTATGACCTGTTGTTCTTCTAATGTAATACAATTCCTGTCCTATTTATAGGCCAAAGTTGGCCGCTTTTGGGTGATTTCCTCCTTCAAATGGACCATTTGCTGATAGTGTATGTTCGAATTTAGAGTTTGGAAGTAAAAGTGCAGCTCATAGAAGATAATTCCTTACACATCTACCAAAAACACAACAAAACTTTCAAGAAACCTTTCCGTCAATCCTGGCTTGACCACAGTTTGCGCCGGCTCACTGTCATTCGATCACAACCGTTTTCACTTGACATTATTGTAATTGATTCACTTTTTATTTCCAGTCACCATTCGCTTTAGAAATGGATCGATTTTTTTTAGCGATACCTAGATGAAAATTCGGTCCATCAAAATACATTGAGCTTCTTTTTGTATCCAACCAAAAATCCATAGAATATTGCTAGGGGAAAGATCCCACGTTTCCCCAGAGACAACTTTTCACTGCCAAAAAGCTGACTGTGCTTTTGATGTTTTTAGTTTGACGTGTGATTTTCAAAAGAGTTTGTCATATAAAAAGACTCCAGATACTTACTTGAGCTCTTTGAATAACAGAATAGTGACTCTTTGAGTGTAGACGAAATGAATCCAGAAGGGGATCACACCAGTCAAGCGACTCCAGGTGTTAATCATATCCAGAATTCTCTTCATTAAACCCACAATAACATAAAAATTGAAAATAAAAACCAATAGGGGATAAAATCGGTTAATGTATGGTTTGCTGCTGTTGGCCGCCGCTACTTGACGTCATTGTCGGCAATTGCCATAAGCTGTAGACAATCCTTAATTAAAGTGCATCAGTTGTATATAATTTTCCATTACATGTTATTCTGTAAAAAAAATACACGCATTCAAGCTTACAGCTTGCGGCATTACATAAATACATTCAATGGAAATACACTGCCATTTTAATTAATTTTATTTGTATTCTTTTCTTCTTTTTTTAAATAAGTTTCGAGATATTCAACGCAAACGAGAAGACTTTACTATTTCATAGTAAATGTTTGAAACAATGCAAATATTAAAGCTTCCTGCCACGGTTGACTGGTTGATCTGTATTTTGTTTTGTTGAGTAATATTTTCCTCCTTGTTCTCTTCGTTAACGACGAAAGTCCTCAACAAGTCCTAAGCAATGAGGCTGCCACCTGTCGTCGCACAGAAGCAACGCGCCTCCGTATGTGAAAGTTTACTACTGGGTTGTGAAGAGCGACTTCTAATCTTCCAGCTATGGTTGAGTGTTTCTTGTGCTGTTTCTGCGAGGATCGGCGCGATTTTTTTTTATTATTCACTCCGCTTCACATCCGGGCCTCAACAAAACTGATGCCTGTATTAGTTACATTAACTGATTGGATTTCTTTCAGGGTGGGAAATTAACCTATCGTTGGAAGTCTAATGTAAAATTAGAGCAGTGATGGCGTAGAGTAGAAGTGATGCCAGTTGTCGTTTTCTACGAGCGACGCCTCCGTATGTGACAGTTTATTACTGGGTTGTGTACAGTTCTTTGCATTCAATGATGCTGGGTAGGAACTGTTGTTGGAAAACTCGCAGATTCTTGTGTTTGATGAATAAATTTTGGGAAATGTAAACGTTCCGACTTAATTTCCTTTGCCCAAACTGGCACTAATACGAATACGACTACGCATAACTGCCTGAACAGAGTGTCGTGGCTGTGGCTGTGGTACGAATTTGTCTTGTATGACGTTTAGGCCTCGAACACATAGATGACGACAGCGAAACGACTACACATGTCGAAATATAAAAATAAGAACGATCGTATGGAAATAATTATTTTGACGACTACATGCACATCGACCACAGTTGTCGCTGTCGCCAGACATAGAACTATTCCTTATTTCGCAAAGAATTGTAATAACTGTTTCAAAATAGATATGTTTAATTGCATTTTTTTTTATTTTGAGATATACTTTGAACAAATTTGTTATTATTGCAGTTAAAATTTAATAGTTCTAAAAATTATTACACATTTGTCGTTTGTTTTCAATTGATTGTATAACAATAAAATGGATATAAATGAATGCTTCATGACGGGAGAGTGAAAGCACTTTAAAATTTGTGGTTAGGAGCTCAAAATTATGATTGTTATGTTGTTGCAGTCGCTTTCAATGTAGTCACGTAGTTGACTACACGCCGAGGGTCGAAGTCGATGCCATCTTGTCGTCTCGAATGTGTTCTGGCTATTAATCTTAAAATAAATTTTTTAATATCAACGATAAAATAACAGATAAACTTATTAAACTTACTACACGGCGACAGTCGAAGTCGACGCCATCTTAAAGTTGTGTGTGGTCGTGTCGCTGCCGTATCGAATGTGTGTTGCCAACATTAATCTTTAAATATCGATGATGCTTTAAAATTCAGAAAAAAGAAAAATTAAAAATATAAAATAGTTAAAAATGTAAAAGAAAAATTATTAAATTTTTTGTAGCTTTTTTACAAGTAACCATCAAATTTTCAAAACTTTTAAAATTTGCTTGCTACATCATTGTGCTTACAACTTTTGAGTATGGCGACCAGGGGCGGATTCAGAAAATTAGTTTGGGAGTTTAAAAATGTAAGTATTTAATATTCATAAATTTGTATGTATATGTCTTTCAGTTTGTATGCAGTTTTAAGGTCGACCCTAATATTTCAAGGGGTTTCTAACCCCAAAACCATATATTGACGACACTTGTGGCTGTAGCATTGCATTCTGTTCAGGCAGTAATCTGCTGTGTGCTGCCAATCCACTTATTTTATTGCAGTTCCACAATTTCATGGTTTGGGAAACGCTGATCCATACTATCTCCACAAAGCAAAAGTGAGTTGAAATGTTTTCTAAAAACTGTGACAAGAACAACAGACACAACAATGTCAAAGCTTCTCGCAACAGATTAATGCAAACTTTCCTCAGTTTTATAGAAAAAATATTCAATGATTGATCGTTGGCCGGTAGACACAATGTGCAGCTGTGGCCATTGCTACGAGCATAACGGTAAATGATAGAAGTGATTGGTGATTTTCTATGGTGACTGCAGTTTACATCGAGCAACAACAGCGCGAGCGCAACAGCAGAGCGCGAGAGAGAGAGCGTGCTCGCTCTTTAGTTGGTCTGCACTAAACTAAACCAAACAATTAACCCAAAAGCCATGCGGGGAATACATAATTGAAAAGGGAAACTGGTTTGGCGGCACAAATCGCAAAACTACGAGGAAAAATATACAAATTCTCAGTCGACCGAAAACGATGACTAAATAGTGGAATTTGGAATTAAAAATTTGGGCATTTGAATTAAATTCCACTGACAGACGCCCACGTGCCGAAACGAACAAGAATGCCAATTGATGGGACATCTCGCTTCTAAATTGGAGGAGTGGTGTCTAAAGCTGACAGCGCAGAAATGCTAAAGGTGAATCAAAAACAATAAAATCAAAACCATAAAATTTATTTTTTAATGTGTGAATGCGTTTTGCACTCAATTAGAGGCCGCATCAAGTTCATGTCTTTTTATGATTAAAGTTTTGTTCGTACAACAATAAAAGCACCAATAGAAATACGCATTAAAATGAATGCCAAAACAACAACAGCAACACTCACTGCAAGAGCACTTAAAAAACGGTAAAAAAAAGCTAATGGGCGACAAGCAGCTGCACGCGCCGCCGCTCAACACCAGCCGCAGAATTGTAACGCCGAGATAATCGGCGACGACAGCGGTTGATAGAAAAGCTGCATTTACACCTGGAAAAACACCTTGGAAATTAGCAAAAAATTCTCAGAAAAATCGGCGTTTAAAAGTCCAAACAAATGATTGCAGTGCGTGGTGACTCAGAGACAAACTCACACTTGTAGTTATTTGTTGTATTTGTTTTCTTTTTCTTAACACTAAAAAGACGGCAAGCTTTTCATACCTTAAAAGACTACACATCGGATCTGGCTAAGTGTAATTGTAGACCATGGTAAAAAAAAATGAAAGTCATCAAAGACAACAGTTGATGGAAATACTAAAGAAAATACAGAAAGCTTAAAATGAAAAACCATCAAAATTAACGCAATGGTCTTTCTAGTGTTAATACACCTCTTAGTTTGGTTTGAACAAATACCAGATGTTGAAATGCAGAAAATCAGCACAACTTTAAAGAATGATTAATTTAGGCATCAACCTGTACGCTACAGTGTTTTGCAAAAGTCATCATGAACATTCATTCAGAATTCTACATCAACAATTCAGTCAGAACGTTTTGTAAAATATGGTTGCAATTTTTGCTTTCGAACTTTCAAAACCTACATCAAAAAATTCCTTAAATTTCCTGCAGATGACTTTAATAATCCATATTTCGACTTCAGTAAGTCCGATCGGGTAACGTGGAATGGAATTAGAAAGATAAGATTCCCTTCTAAGAAAACTTCTCAGACCATTTTGTGATTGCTTGGCTCAATTTTGTTTGAGTGCGCAGCAAAGATGGATCTTACCTGAAAGAAAATATGATCGAGTCTGTATTTTTTTTTGTTGAATGATATTTTTGTTCTCTTTGTTCACTTCGCTTGGGAACATAGGGTTAATTTAATCGATTGAAGTTCTGCCAGTGTGAGTAGGTTAATCCGATTGCTAGGATTGCTAGTCCTAGGCCATGCGGCTGCCATTTGTCATCGTCCAGAAAGGATGGGCCTCCATATGTGAACATTTATTACTGGGTTGTGTATATTGTGTTTTATAAGTGTAGTCGAGTTAGGCTTGATGGCGTTAAGAAGATTTGATTTTGTATTAAGAAAACGTCTCAGAAAATTTTCTGATTGCTTGACTCAATTTTGTTTGAGTGCGCATGAAAAATGGTCATTGCCAAAAACAGAGATAATCGAGTCTGTATTTGGTTTTGTTGAGTAATATCTTTCTCTCCTTGTTCACTTCGCTTGAGGATGTAGAGTTAATTTAATTGATTGAAGTACTGCCAGAGTGAGTAGGTTAATCCGATTGCTAGAATTGGTAGTCCTAGGCCATGTGGCTGCCCATTGGTCATCATTCAGGAAGGATGGGTCTCCATATATGAAAATGTATTACTGGGTTGTGTATATTGTGTTGTATAAATGTAGTCGAGTTATGTTTGATCAGATTTCATACTAAGAAAACGTCTCAGAAAATTTTCTGATTGCTTGACTCAATTTTGTTTGAGTGCGCATCAAAACTGGACATTGCCAAAAAGAAAAGATGCTGGAGTAATATCTTTTTCTCCTGGTTCACTTCGCTTGGGGACATAAAGTGCTAGTGTTGGTTACGTTAATCGATTGAAGTTCAGCCAGATCGAAGTTTAGCCTATTGCCAGCAGTCCTAGACCATACGGCTGCCATCTGTTGCAGCCCAGGAAGGATGAACCTGCGTATGTGAAAGTTTATTACTGGGTTGTGTTTATTCTGTTGTATCAGTGCAATCGAGTTAAGCTAGATGACATTAGAAAGATAGGATTTCATACTAAGAAAACTTGTCAGACAATTTTGTGGCTGCTTGACTCAATTTTGTTTGAGCGCGCTTCAAAGATGGACACGAACAAAGATGGTCAAAGAGAAGATATGTCATATTTTACAGTTTTTCTTCGTAAAGGTGGCTGTAAATGTTCATAGTTTTAAATGTTCTGATAATGAAACAGCCAATCAAGAGCTATTTTGGTTTAATTGATTCCGTTTCGGTAATTTCGATATTAAAGATGCATCACGCACTGGAAGACCAATTGTCGAAAATTTCAAAAAAAAATCATGGATCTGGTCAATTTCTACTGTCACATAAGCATTGTTTCGATTGTCCAGAAGTTTAACATTGCACAGAGAACCGTTCGGAACACCTTAATAGAGGATGTTTACAAACAGAAGCTCGATTTATGTCTGAAACAAGAGCAAAAAAACTCATGGACTGAATTTCCATCTAAATATCGCTGCTTAATGAAAAAAAATTGACCCATTTCTGAAAGGGATGCTGACTGGTGATGAAAAGGGAATCACTTAAGATAATGTCAAGTGAAAACGTTTGTGGTCGAATGGCAGTGAGCCGGCACAAACTGTGGTCAAGCCAGGATTGACCGTCAGGAAGGTTTTGCTGTGTTTTTGGTGGGAATTATCAACGAAATCATCAATGATGCTGAATATGTCAATAAAATCATGGATTTTGTCGAGTTCTACTGTCATGTAAGAATTATTTAGATTATCCAAAAGTTAAATATTGCACAGAGAATCGTTTCGGACTTATGACTGAACTTCTAATTTGGATCTGTAATATTAAAAATTGGCCCATTTAAAGGAAGTAATCCTCAAAAAGTGGCCAGCTTTGCTCAAGAGGAAGATGTCTGGTTTCCATCAGAACACACCAGGCCACAAAAATCGACTTGCCAGATACTTTGGAAACTTGTTTCACAGATTTGCATGCATCTATCTATAGTATCACCTTTTTCTGTCTGTAATGGATGATTTTGCTGAAACTTTTCTCTTCAAATTTGTCTCAAGAGAAGTTTGTGAAAAATCAACTGTCTCGGCTTTTGTCACCAATAAGGACGAGGGTTTCTAAGAGAGAGTCATAATGTAAATACCATCGAAAAGGCAACAAGCTGTGGAACAAAACGTTTCTTATTTCTTTTAAATCGGACCATTCTAACTTTGCTAAATAAAGTCTTCAATTCTAACAAAAATAACGAAGTAGAAAACAAATATTCAAAGCTCTCTCTTCCTCTCACAAATCACAATTGCACATTTTTATCAACTGTTAAAGACTGCAAAAGAAGAACTATTCTTCTCGAAAAATTTCGCAATTAAAATTCTAAAAATCAAAAATCTTGGACACATTACATTTCTGGCAAAAAATGTTTTTGTTCTATTTGAAATAAAATAGTTAGGTATTTCGTTTTTTTGTGCACAGTGTACGACTGCAGACATTTGCGCTTTGAGATCTGCGCTACGGTGCAAAACCTATAACCAGACACCCAGTGCTCAAGAGCCGACATCGGATTCATCGATTTGCCGTGCCGCCAAGCAACGGTACATAAAAAGGTGTATAAAGCTGTTTCTCACCCGATCGGGCGGTTTAGTTCCTCACACAACGTAAACGCAACTAGTCACAACCAAAGTGAGCGGAACGCGTTTGTTTGCGAATACATTAGTGGCAGCAGCAACAACAACAACCATAACAACAACAACAACAATTCAGCAATCACAACAACGACAACAATATCGACAAAAGCCAAAACGAAAAATAAAAACGACGCACAAAAAGTCGACTACGAAACAGGCAACAAGTACAACAAAAGCAGCTTTTAGCCGAAGCTGGAGCTGCGAAGCCGAAGAAAACGATACAAAAATTACACATTGGAAATTCATTGCGGCCAAACGAGCAACGTCGACCGCGACAACATTCCATTGAAAAAATGCTTAGACATTTGCTGATTTTGTTTGCGTTTGCGGCATTGCTCGCCACAGCAACAATAAAGCCCACACTGGCGGCCCCAACCGAAGACCCGCCGACGGAGGTTGCACTGGTGGAGACTTTGTATGCGGCGACAACAACGACCATTGCGGACACATTGGCTGGAACGGATGAGACAACGACAGAGCTGCCGCCACCAACAACAACGACGACCACGACGACGGGGAACGCAACGTCGGAGAAGACGGCGCGCGAAACGCTCGCGGAGGTGGCGGCCATAGCGGGCGAGTTGCAAGCGTTGGCACTAGCCGCAGCTGGCGAGGTGAGCACGAACGATGACCGAAAGGACGAAGCCAACGTCGCGGAGGCAAACGTGGGGCAGACAACGGATCCACAAATGATTGCAGAACACGAAATGGAAGTGGAAGAAGAAGCAGCAACGACGGTGGAAGCAAGAAATGCTGCTGCACTGGAAGCTGCAACCGAAACCGATGCTGCAGCAACAGTTGAAACCTTAGCAACACCAACAACAATCACTGAGATAGCTGCGCCTATAACTACAACAACAAATGAGGCTGCACCAGCCGCACAAACTGTCACCGCCAATTCGATGCTCGCCGAAATGGTCAAAGTTGCCTTTGCCGAAATGGCCGCCTTGGATGCGGTCGACTCTAATGCACTGACAGCAACAATAACACCTTCGGTGTCAACAACATTCAGTACGTCAGCAGCATTGACAACGGACGCCAACGCCAGCGCCAACGAGAGCGAAACAGTGTCCACAAATAGTGTTGAGCCGGAAGTTGCGACCGCAACTGATGCGGTACGAGAAGAAGCAACAACAACAACTCTAACGAATGCAGCCACGCAAAATTTAGATACTTTGGCGTCGTTGAGTGAAAGTGCATCGACGACAGTAATTGCGCAAGCGGGAGATGAAGGTACAGCGCAGTCGGCAACAACAATTGAAGAACCAATAGCAACAACAAAAACATTAATACAGCTGGAAGAATTGCCCAGAGCAACGGTGGATAGAAGTGATCAATTGGAAGTGGCAATTACAACTGAAGAACCTTTTATTGTTACAACAACTTGTTGTTGTTGTAACAATAAAACTACTACGACTACTTCAACAGAACTGCCAACAACAACAACAACGACTACTTCAACAGAACTCCCAATAACAACAACAACAGAAGAACCTACAACAACAACAGAACAATCGACAACAACCACCACAACTGAGCTACCAATTACAACAACTAGCACAACAACAACCACTACAACCGAGTTGCCAATTACAACCACAGAAGAGCCAACTACAACAACTGAAGAGCCTAGCACAACAACAACAACAACAACAAGCACAACGGAAGCACCCTCAACAACAACAAGTACAACTACAACAACTGAAGCACCAATAATATCAACAACAACGGAAGAGGCAACAACAACCACCACCACTACCACAACTGAAGCACCAACAACTACAACTACTACGACGGAAGTACCCACAACAACAACTACAACAAGTACAACACCGGTCACAACGACTACTGAAGCAATAACAACAACAACAGCAGCAACGACAGTAGAAACTACGCCAACAACAACCACTTCCACAACGCCGTCACCGCCAACGACAACAACAACAACAGAAGCATCACTTCCGGATACCACAACCACAACAACCGCCGCCAGCACAACTGCTGCTGCTGCAACAACAACAAGAACAACACCAACAATAACAACAACATATGCAACAAATGTTGTCACCATTGACGCACCAATCGAACGAAAGTTGCTGCAGCGCGTCGACGCAGCGCCCCCCACTGCCGCAGCCGGCAGCAGCACAGCTCCCAGTTTGGTTGCCGCCGAACCGGAGGCGCGTTCGCTGCACCCAGCGCCCACAATACACCGCCACCTCAACTCGGACGGCGTCGAGGTGCTGTACGGCTACTCGATTGTCCATCACATGCACGCGCTGGCGCTGGCATAATGATTGTCGACAGCGGCAACAGTCGTCCGTGCAACATCTTCGGCAGTTGCAGTGACTTCGCGCCGATGTTTGCGTGACAGCGATGGCAGCAGCAACAACAAACACACAAGTAGTTAATACAAATTATTTAAGAGCAACAACAACAACAGTAACAGCAACAACAACAACCACAACAAAGGATTGCCATAAAGTGTGCTTTTTTTGTTTTATACAATTTTTGTTTAAGTTTAATGCAAATTGTGATACAAAAACTAAGCGCAGAAGCAACAATTATTACAAAAGGAAATACGAGTGAGAGAAAGAGAGAGATAGTGCGCAGCAGCATCAATAAGTGAAGCAGCACAAGTTGAAGTGGAACAAGAAGAAGACAAATATGCAAGAAACAAGTTTCATAAATTATTAATAAAACATAAATTGTCGGTGTCTGCTTTTTTCATTCACTCATTTTTAGTGAACATTTTTAGTGTATTTATCGTCTGAAATAAGTCAGAAACAACAGCAAAGCAACACCAACACCAATGGCAACAATAACAACAATGGCAGCAAACACGCAACGTGTTTTGAAGACATGTTTTTCGGGAAAATGATATATGGACAGTCGAAACGAGCAGTGGAACGACAGTGGAACTGAAAAAAAAGAAATGAACTGAAATTGCGCCAATCGGCTTTTTACAAAACGTACAAAAATATCTGACCGGCGATCGAGTTTTGTTTTGTTTTTTTTGTGAATCAGCAGGTGACATAATACGGACACTGGTTGTGGTCATGTCTTCTTCTTGCACTACACACGTACACACAGTTTTGGAGACGAGTCATCGTGAAGTAATCTGAGAAAGATTACTTCTTGATTAGATTTTCAATCTGTCTTTCACTTTGCGGAAAAGAGCTTTGAAGTGTTGCTAGCAAAAAAATCTTACGAAAGATTTTCATACTTTAATTGACTTTGGGGAGTTACCAGAATAGTCCTGCGAGTCTGTACTCCGGTTTTTTTCTATAGGCTCTAATTTTCAAAAAATATTTGGTGTACATAGTCTTTGCGATTTTCTGGCACTTAAGCAATAGTTAAAAATAAATTATATTATGGACAAAAAATCGTAAGAAAACAAAGCGGCATTCAAGAAACTAATGGAACTAGTGTTGCCAGAGGTTATTTTAAATACCAATGCAATCCTTCATATTATTAAAAATAGAAGAGCCCAGCGCCTTTTTGAACCAAAAGTCCTAATTGAAAAATACTGATTTCATTGAAAAGATTTTAGCTTGTGTTATGTTTGTTTCTTCATATAAAATTCTAACAAACTTTTTACCTTGTCCGATGTTGATTTTCAAAGAAAGACGAATTTCTGATTTCTAATGCTTTCTCCAAGTCTGAAGTGAATGGGTCCAATAAATCAAGTTTCTTTTAACCACTTTGTTGACCTCGTCAGTTTTTTATGAAAAATACTTGTCTCATAATCTCATTTAAAATGCTGTCACCAGTTTTAAGTCTAGTTAAGTTTCCCAATCAAAATGTTAACCCAGTGTTGACCCATCAAATTTTGATGAAAAAACTTGTGTAATTAGTTCTCACATGAAGTGCTTTCACCATATTTGAAGTCATTAGGCCAATTAAATAATGTTTCCTCTAACAAAATGTTAACCCATCGTTGACCCCATCAGATTTTGATTTACAAAAAAAAAAATACGATTATTTTTCACTAAAAGTACTTTCACCAAGTTTCAAGTCAATAGATCCATTAATTCATGTTTTTCAAAGTTTCTCCATACAAACTCTTAACCCATCGTTGATCCCGTCAGATTTTTATTTTCGAATAAAAAAAAACCTATCGAATATTTTATCACCAAGAGTACTTTTACCAAGTTTGTAGTCAAAAGGCCCATAAAATATTGTTTCGCCAAACAAATTTTTTAACCCACCGTTGACCCAATTAAATTCTGATTTTCAAAAAAGTGAAAAATAGGTGTCGAATTATTTTTCACCAAGAGTACTTTCACCTAAGTTTGAAGTCAAAAGGCAAAAAATTATGCTTCTTCATACAAAATCTTAACCTTTGGCTCACTCTTTTAGATTTTGATTTTCAAAATAATAAAAAAATAACACATCGTGTTTTCATTTCAAGTCGATTTTGAAGTCTATAGGCTTATCGTTACAAGTTTTTTCATAGTCTTCCCGTATATGAAATTTAACTCATACTTGACCAGTTATAAACTGATTTTCGAAAAACTGAAAAAGACGTGTCGAATTATTTTTGATTTTAAGTATTTTTACCAAGTTTGAGATCCAACATCTGAAAAAATGTTTTGCCCTTTTAGACCCCGAATTTTGCAATAATGAATCAGTCAGTCAAGCAAGTCACTTAAGCAAGTTGAGTACTTAACCCATTTCGCACCGCTATATTTAAATAGATTTGATTTTAAAATTTTTTGTAATAGGGAGGTGAATCAGGTTATAAAAGGCACGGAAAATAAGTTTGAGCAAGATCAATGGATCGATCGGCATTTGTCCATAATCGCAGATTAAAATATAATTTTTAACACCTTCGCGCCCTCATTGGAACATCTGAACAGATGTTGCAATCACTCTTTGTCAGTTTGTCTGGTTATTTTTAGTGTTTTTAAAGAATTTAAAACAAAGTTCTATAAGTGAAGTTTTTTCAATGTCCGCTTTTTCAATGTACCAACTTTAATGGGGAAGGCGTGGCATGGCAGACAAATATTTTATTAGAAAGCCAATAGATCTTAGTAACATATAAAAATATGAACTTTTGATAACTCAGGTTTATTGCAATAAAAAAATGCAAATATTACTCATTTCTAAGACTCGTTAACAAATCCAAAGTACGAAATGGGTCAACAGATCTAAATAATTTTTTTTATAATACAAAATTAGTGTGGCATTTTTGTAATCATTCTGAGTAGGTTTTATACAAATCAGGTTATTTCTAGTATTTCAAAAGAATTTAAGAAAACAAGCCTATGTATGAGGTTCTTTCAATGCTCGCTCAGCTTTACTAGGGAAAGTTTGGCATGACAAAGAATATTTTATAAGAAAGCCAATAGATCTAAATAAAAAACATATACTTTAAAAACATATACACAGGTAATCATAATAACAAAAATTGCAAACATCTAAATTTGTATGATTTGTTAACAAATCAAAGGTGCCAAATGGGTTAAGCGTTCAATCTACAAATATTTATTACTTGCTTAAGTGGGGCAGGAACTAAAGACGGAAGGTACTGAAGCCGGTTTCATTGTACTTCAATGTTCTCAATCGGTTCAAAACGAGCTGCTTTTGAATATAGAACACGAGTAGTTTTGGTTAGTTACAGACATGTGAATATTTCATTAGTCAGGGCCGTATTAAAGCTTTTTCAGTTCAGAACCGGTTGATAGCTTTGTTGTTATAAATTGCTAACATTGAATGAAATTAACTAAAGACAAAAAAAATATTAAAATATTACACGTTTTTCGTCTCGGTACCAAAAAGGTAACCAAATTTGTTAACTTGTGTATTTATAGCTTGTCTGTTGTTTTTGTTGTTGTTGTGTCTTTTACCATCTCCGAAATGTGGCGAATTTCTTAAGCTGAACATTGAACCGGCCCACCTGCCGAAAGTAAGCAAAAATCGCACTCATTCACACTCACACACACATACAGTCCTAGTGGCCGCCGTCATCGGACGCGTGCTGTGCCTTCGCTGTTGGTGTGGCCGCTGTAGGCGACGAAGATGCGCCGACTGTTGACGCCGAATTGGTGCCATTCAAAATTTCATTATGATGGTCGCTAAATTTTAAATTAAACTACCGAACGCCCTAAATGCTCCACAAGCTGACTGCTTTTGCTTTTGCTGTCTTCTTGGTTGTGTTACTATGCCATCGTGTTGTTTTTGTGATTTTATTTTGGCATTTTACTTGGCGTTAATTTTAATTTGGTTGTAAATTTTTCTGCAATGCGTCTTTCGTTGATGTATTTATCAATAAAAATGCAAATATTGGTCGTTAAACACGAATTTGTGGCGCGTCAGCGATTACAAAATGCGCGCTTGCGCATTGTTTATCAATGATTATCACGTTCGCTCTTCAGTGCCCACTGCACTTTTGGCCAGCGCCTGTTACCAGTGCGGCCACTCAGCGGCGCCCTTGAAAGTTTTATGGCCACAGCGCGAGTTGAACTTGACGCGAGTACGCGCGCCGCTCAACAATTTTATGCGCTTCTTCGTTTCGCGTTAAGGTCGAAAATTGGTGCGGGGGAAATATGGACAGCAAAAAAAACAAAGGGCAAAAAAGTTTTACCAGTTAAACGTTGCAATGTTCTCCACAGTTCGCTGCATTTTCAATAAACATTCAACTCGAAATTATTTCCGAACTTGAAGCCAATTTTCAAAATTTCCATGTCCAAGTTGCCGCTTTTGAAGGTTCGCTGCAGCTTAATCACGCACGCGGAACTGTCACTATTTGAATTGTTGTTGCATATTTCGATTTTCGTCATTTATCATGCGGCCATTAATTAGTGTCGCTGCAAAACTGGTATTTTTGCACTTTCATTTCACTTTCGTTGCGATGCCCGCCGGCACCGACACGCCACAGTTCGCCAAATATTTTGTTGCCGAAATCGCATATTTGACTTCCTCCCTGCGTTTTTCGGTCTCTGTTATGTGTTGAGCAGTTTTATAGCTTTGAGTCTCGTTTTTTGGCTCAGACTTGAAAGCTGCACTCAAAACGCGCTTCAAAATTTTAGCATAGTTTTAGGCTGAGTTTGGGTTGGCCACATAGAGCTGTGTCTAGCAAAATTAAACGATTTGTTAAAAGTTTTTCAAGTGCAAAGTTGTAGGCAACACATTTCTGTTGACATTTTTGGCTTAAATTTGTTCAAGCAAGTAGTTTGAAATACAGTCGAAGCTTGATTAGGTTTGATCTTTTAAAATAATGTATTTTGTTTCTAAAAAATGTTGAACCTTCCCTTTCACTTCTTCTATCATCTTCTGCACAGTTGCTGTCTGAACTATTTTGGCTGATTTCTTAAAAGTTTCCTAAATTATCTTGTCGACGTTCTAAAGAACTTATCTTTTTAAACAGATCCTAGATTAGTGCAAAACCATTATTGATGTTCTAACGGGCCACTGTTCAATATGGGTTTTAAAACACTTCTGTCGTAGTTGCATGGAAGAAGAATATATGAAAAATCCACTTTTCCTTCTATGCACTTGTCTTGTTTTATCCAGAAGACACTGAATTTCCTTAGCAACTTTTTCTTCGACTGTCTAGGGGACCTATCCAATTAGACTCAGAACTAGAAAAAGTTGCCTAAACTTTTTTTCGACTGTCTAAGCTATCTGTCTAACCTATTCGATAAGACTAATCGCTGTCTACTAAGCTTCATTAGAAGCTCAAACTGGTTCAATGAGTGATTGGTTTTGTACCTTAAACCTTCAATGTTCCACAGAACTTCTCTCAGATTCCAGATCAGAATAAAGTCTTGATGAGGGTCACTGATCCATTGGTTTTTAAACGACTTTTGTCGTGGTTGTATGAGCGAAAAAGAGAAAGGATATCAATTTAACTTTTATGAACTTGTTCTGCTTTATGCAGAAGGAAGCTGAACTACCTAGAGAACTTTTTTCTCGACAGTTTAAGGGACCTATCCAATAAAACTTTTCGTTGTCTGCTATTCTTCGTTAGAAGCTCTAAATAGTTCAGTGATTAAGCGGTGTCATAGTCCATTGTTTGTGGTATCGCAATGGGCCTTAATGACCTGACTGGGCTCCGCCTTGGGGTAGCCACACACGTAAAACTGCCAGTTGTTGTTGCCAGTCTCCTTGACTTAAGTCTTATTTTCTCCATAACGCATCATTCAAATTACGTCAACAAATTTTTCAGTGTCCTGCTTTTTACACTTCGTTCTCACTATCAATGTTTCTGTGTGGAACTTTTTGTGCTTTTTTTTGGGCATAAATAGGTCTGAATTATCCAGCGCTAGCTTCTAGAGACCAGAGACCTCAGGTTCCTAGATACCTAGTTCGGGTTGGACAATCTTTCGTCTTTTCTGATCGCTCTCTACATGAAACAGATGAGAATTTTAAGAATCGCACTGGGCAGGGAATGGCAGAACCTTCAAAAAAACTGCCAAGCGCTGTTCGGATTCGGCGTTAGGCTGTAGGTCCCCTCTCTCCCTTCCCCCATTCGATTGAAATGTGTGTTGTAAGACATGTTGGAAAAACCAGTGTTATACGCTCATTTCATACGGGTGGAATTTGTTAGAGTCCTATGTGTGTCTCATACAGAGGCAACCACTACAACATACATACCTACCTTGGACATAACTCCTAAGCTCCTGGAGATAAGTTCTTAATCTGGGCGCAATATCTCTAACAGAGACGAATTTTTCTGTTCGAATGCTCAACTTTTTTGCGATAACCTTCGACACTATCTGCCGAAAGTTTCTCTAAATTTAGAAATTTTGTTTTTTTTAATTTCTTATAACAATTGTATCCATTGCAACACTGTAAAATCTTGATTTTCAAACCTTCTCTGAGTCAACGCATAGTTTGATGATGTCGTCAAGAACTGTGAACTGAATGCGTAGTTATTCCATATTTGACAGGTGTTTTCATTTTTATACCGTTTTTCTATATGTGACTACTGTCACATAGTGTTATTGGACTCATGTGTATTTACATATATCTGTAGATATGTAGTTATAAACACACTAATTACTGTTGTCTAGTCGCCGAATAACATGAACAATGTACGATTGTGTATAATTTAAACAAAAAAACAAGTTTTTGTGATTTGACTTTTCGTAGTTTATGTGTTATCAAGAAACAGGTCCATAGTATCGATTTTATTTGAATTTATCTTGAAAGTTCATAAATATTTTTCATATTTTTAAAGGTTCAGCATTATCGGCGCCAATGTCTAATTTAAATTTCTTATTATAAAAAATATAAATATTAAATTATTTCTTCTTGTATGGACATTCTTAATAATGGGTTCTCAACGCCCTCTAATTTTATGCAGTTTGATGAAAAAGTGCATGAGTCAAAAAATGTAAATCAAAACACACAAAAGTGCTTGAAATTTGGACAAATTGCTGGAAAGCTGCTCAGAAGTTGCTCTTAGAGGGTTCAACTCTATAACGAACCCCCACTAAATTTTTGTTCTGAACATTTCTTTTCAACATACTTACCCCCTATCTCCAACCCTTAATGGTCCTCCCATACAAAATGACCGTTTTTATAAAATGGGTTACCATAGCTACAAAGTTGCACCCAGACGTATCAAATGTAAGACTGACCCCCATCATTTTTGCTTCCCAATGTT
The DNA here is from genome assembly GCA_963971225.1 of Melieria omissa. Classification (NCBI taxonomy): domain Eukaryota; kingdom Metazoa; phylum Arthropoda; class Insecta; order Diptera; family Ulidiidae; genus Melieria; species Melieria omissa. The sequence goes on along the minus strand of OZ020267.1, from coordinate 128,787,084 downwards.
TATTCCACATAGAGCAAACCGCTATCTCCAACTCTTAAGGGGGCTGCCATATAAAATTGGTAATTTCCTAAGGATTTAGTGCTCAACTTGTAAGTGCAGCAGTTGATTGTAATCATATCTGGGAAACTACTAAACCGATTTTAATGATTTATTCAACAATCGACAACATTATTAAGTCAGAAAAATACAAAATTAATTGAAGCTCCAAAATTCACCACCAGAAGGCGCCTTCCATACAAACGAAGTTGTGAGGTTGTCCACATTTGGGATTCTACGAAGCAAAGATTTTATTGTATTCCGTTTCAAATATAATTCAAATCGTAATTGAGTATTGAATTACAGTGGTGTCTGGATATAGTGAACTAATTATTGCAAGACCTGTATTGAGGTTGTTCACTATATCAAGGTTAACATTTTTGGTCGAAAACTCGTTTATTTCCTCAAAATACACTTTTTGTTTTTTGCTTGAATATTTGTGTCTATATTTAAAGGCTAGATGTAAAAATTTGGGTCTTCACTATATAGGGGGTTCACTATACCCAGACACGACTGTATTTCATTTTTGTGTGAAAAAGTGAAGTGTTTGTTAAGTCGCATGACAAGTATTCTTTGCGCAGGCAGCCGATATCAAACATGTTTTTCTATGAACCCAGACGCCACTAAAGTCCCGTATGAGTTTCATGCCCCCTGACGGCAATTAGTGCCACAACGCATCACTGTCATGCGATTTTTAGCAATTCACTGCCGAATACTCATTTAAAATGAAATGCCATCAAAGCAAAACATTGTCGCAGCCTTTTCTCGAAGTTTCAATACTCCATAAAAATTAAATTTATGTACTAAACACAAATAACTAATTACAACACACTTTTATACTTTGATATACTCGACACGTGCCCAGTAGCTGCAAAACTGTTCAACTTTGTTTACTTTGAAAATTTGCCAAATTTCATTTCGAATCCATAGAAAGAAAACAAAAGTAAAAAATTAACACATCATGGAGATAATTGCTCTGGTATATCGAGTTTTTAATGAACCAAAAAACATTAAAAAAAAGCGAACTAAATGACAAAACAGTCACTCTGCCTGGAGTCAACACCATCCAGTTCATCCAGTTTGAAAACAGTTCACCCATCAGCCGTCACGTCAACTTCTTTGCAATTCTACGAATATAAAAGATTGCATTGGCCGTACTGGACATCAGTTTAGTTCTTCATAGACACAGACAACATGAAATTCTTTGCACTGCTCGTTCTGTTGGTGGTGATGGTGGCAACCGTTAGTTGCGGTATCGTATCACCGGTTCAGTATCCAATTGGCAGCACCGCCAACGCCAACGCACATGCTAAGAGTGAAGCCATAGCTGACGGACTGCACGGCAATGCCAATGCAAACGCCGATTCAGTGGCGGAAGCCATTGCGCATGGGTAAAGGACATCGCAGGACTTATCAACCGCCGTCAGCATAACTGCAGTAACAATGACACAAAAATGTATACAAACAATAAAAACGCAATAGTAAAAATGGAAAAGTGGTATTTTTTTGTATAACATTTGGGTGGGGCATTGCAAGGATGTGAAGGTCGCAGGGTGAAAACATTACATTCGTCGGCAATTCTTGGCGCCTGTCAATCTGGCTGTGAGCTTCACTATTTGTGAGCGTATGTGAAACAAGCCAAAGTGATTCTGGATTCTGATTGTCCTTGAGGTGAGGTGAGTTGCGGACGCTGCTCATGTTGAAAAGACAAGCTGCATCTTCTCCATTGCTTTGTTTTTTCATAGCCTATGCTGTTGTTCGATTTCTAGACTTTTGATTACAATAAATACGAAAGCCGTTCTTGTGTGAAGTGGTGGGATTGATTCTTTGCCATTTCTTGAAGTGCTTTGCTCTCTGAATGAACACTAGATATGACTTAGTGCAAGTTTTTTCGATTTCGATGCTCCGCAACCTCTCATTTTATACGGTTAGGTGAAAAATTGCATAAGCCAACAAAATTTTGGGGCTAGAGTGGGGTTAAATGGCGGCGCATCGAGGTCAAAGTTCACAAAAAAAGCTGGGAAATTCGACAAATTGCTCAACAGCTGGTCAAAAGTTGCTCTTAGAAGGTTAAAATCTATGACTGACTCCCACTAGTTTTCTCTTCTGAACATTTCTTTCAAACATATTTATACTTCATCTCCAAAAAAGGCTCCAACTGCTCCCAGGTTGCCCCCAGACGTGTCAAATGTATGACCAGCACCCATTTATTTTCCCTTCCGAATGTTTCTTCCAAACATACCTACCCGCTATCTCCAACTTTTAAGGGGGCTGCCATACAAAACTGACCATTTTCTATGCTTTTGGCTTCCCACTTGTAAATGTCGTAGTTAAGTAAACGCGAAAAAAATCGTATCTCGGAAACTGCAGAACCTATTTACATGACTTATTCTTCGATCGCCAACATTCTTAAGTACAAAAAATACAAAATTATTTAAAGTTCAAAAGTTCACCACCAGAGGGCGTCTCCCATGTGATCGGAGCTGTGAAGTGGTCAACTTTTGGGTTTCTATACAAAAAAGAATAAAATGTATCACACATCTTAGCTTTAGCCATAGATGTTAACCCTCTGAGTGCAACTTATAACCAGCTGTGGAGCAATTCGTCGAATTTCTCTGCTTTTTTGTGAACTTTGACTTTTATGCGACACCATTTAGCCCCACTCTACTCTCAAATTTTTTGACTCATACACTTTTTCACCCAACCGCATAAAATGAGGTTGCGGAGCATCGACAACCTTTTGTTAAGGGTATCCATACAACACTAAATCATCATCAAAAATTGTTTGTTTTATGGTCTGAAATCCTACAATGAGTTGCCAGAGGATTTGAAACTTTGTAAACAAAACATATTCAAAAGAAAGCTATACAATTATTGTAAGACCTTAGCAATAAGATAATATTATATTTATATTTTATATTTATATTTTATATTTACAACAAAAATGCAATATGAATTAGGCCTAAAAAGCCGTAAGGAAAAAAATAAAATAAAAACTAAAAAACATCATATCTAATGAGCAACGATGACTTTAAGAAAGCAACGTCAATTGAGACCAAATCCTGCACCTGAAAACCACTTCTATTAAAAGATTCATATACACCTAATTCTGTTTTTACACGGTCTTTTTTACACGGTTTTGATTTAACACGGTTTAAAAATAAAAAAATGTTAATATTTCGTGCTAAATGGAATAAAATCGTGTAAAAAAAAAAAAATTAAAAATTTTTTTATTTTTAAACCGTGTTAAATCTAAAACATGTAAAAGAAGACCGTGTTAAAACAGAATTAGGTATATTCAGATTAGTTACGAATACTTTCTTTTATACAAAGTTTTGCTTTCGTAAGAATTTTGTTTTAGAAATCATTTGCATATTAAACGTAGTAAAAGTCATATAAATCACTGGAAACATTCTCTTTTGTCTTGACGTCTTTTTCGTAATTTATTCAGAACGTGCAATAAACTCTAATTGAATTGATTTGAAAAAATCTGGACTCCATCAGATAAAATCAGTAATATAAATTTTGTAGAGCATTAAACTAAAAACAGACTTTCAACTGTACTCACTAAAATGTGACAATCTGCAACTTTAAACGTCTGCACTTCTAAGACTGTAAGCAATAAGGAGTGCGTCGAATAAAATTGTCAATTACAAAAATTATTAAATCTTTTGAACCAGTAGTCCGATTTTTATGAATTAAAGTATTTTTGTTACAGATTTCATAAGCAAAGTAAGAAACCAGATATTATATTATGTTTTGTTAATACAAGGTTCAATTTTTCAGGAACCCCGTCCATTAATGTTTTTATGGTAGTGTCCGACACCCTCATAGCTGATGAAGACGACTTTCTTTTAAAGTCTTGAAGGTCTTTGGCTACTTTTGTGGTTACCTTCACCTCCCTTTTTACTAAAGCCCAGTATCTCTCCATCGGCCTTAGTTCTGGACAATTAGGTGGATTGGCTTCTCTAGGTACCAAAACCACTTTATTTCGTTGGAACCAATCTAAAGCCGTTTTGCTGTAGTGACATGAAGCGAGGTCAGGCCAATAGAACATAGACACTTCATGTTGGCTTAAAAAAGGGAATAATCTATTTTGCAAACATTCCTTCACATATTTTTTTTTGTTCCTTGTTCACTCCTCTCGGGAGCATAGGGCCTCCACAAGACAGCCTTGTGTTGGTTACATTAATCAGTTGTGTTGTTCTGCCAGAGTAGGTGATTGGCCTGCCGCAGGTAGTCCTAACTGATGGAATCATCTAACGCCGCTCAGGAACGTCGCCTCCGCTCGAAGCGCCAACTGTTGTGAGGAGGTTACATCAGAATGATTGGGGACCTCGCTAGATCAGGTTGGTTCGCGCTGTTTTCGCAGTTGTCCGCTTCCCCTTGCAGATGTCGCTCGTGCGCCTGCTTCACATATATTTCGCTGTTAATTGTACCCGATGTAACGAATGAGCTGCTCCTTTTGCCACAATTGCAGATAGCCTGCCAAGCAAAGAATTTCTTTGTGAATTTTGTCACTTTTTTGGACTTGAATTTTTCAACATTTCCTCGAGAATCGGCTGTATAAAATTCCTGCCCAGGCTGGAAAGAGTCCGCTTAAAGTTTCGTCATCCATTATGCAGCGTTCGAATTTCTTCACAAAATCTTGCGCACGCTGTTTAGCTCGTTGTTTTGGGGTTTTATTCTTGACAGAGTTTCGGTCTGGAACGTTCTGCACCTTGTACGTCTTCACCCCAGCTTCCTTCTTAGTTCTGCACACGAAAAATTCTGAGCGGTCAGCCTTCCTAGCCAATTTCCTTCCCAAAATGCTTGGATCCTTCTTCAGAATGGTCACAACGTTGTTCGCCTTTCCATGACCATGTGACCCCTTCTCTTTACCAGAACCTTTCTTTCTATCAATATGCACGTCCTCCTTAAAGCGTTTAAAAATACGATAAATGGTTTTAAGGTTAAACCCTCTTTGGAAATTTTTTTTAAAGGACCACTGAGGTTGCTTATGAAAAATTGTAATGATGTTTTTGCCCACTTCCACTTCGTTGCCATTTTCGCGTTAAATAAATGTTTATTGGCTTTAACGGACGCATTATATTTCCTGACATTTAATTCAGAGCTACTGAGATACAATTTTTTTTATTTGAAATTTTCAATAGCACTGTGTACCAGACAATTTTATTCGACGCAGTCTTTTTAAACAATTTATTAATTAATTTGGAACGTTTTATTGGCTGATTTATTAGAAACTAGTTCTAAGTTTAGCTGATTTGAATTTTGTTCCTCCAAACGGCTAAGCCTGGCCTGGTGTTGCCAGATCAGGCGATTTCCTCCAAGATTTTGGAAATTCTTGGCCGTTGAGGAGAATTTTTAGGAGGAAGAATTTTTTAGTAGATAGTTTAAAAGATTTTTATGGTGACACATTTGACATCATAAGTGGCCCTGAAGCATTGAATATTGAAAGCTAAAGTGTCTAATTAATATTAATTAAGTTTTTTAAATTTTTGGAGGAAATTTAAGTTTTTTTTAAGATTAAGGAGAAAGTCATTTCAGGTATATCTGGCAACACAGGGCCCAGAGCTCAGTAGAAGAAGGCTAAAAATAATAGGGCAACCGTGTTAAAGATCTGCTTAGGTTCATAGCATCATCGAAATGATTTAAGAAAATAACAGATTTTAGGGAAAACTGCATATGGCATCACAACATTCCTGCTTCTTGACCATGTATAGATTCATAGGATTCATTTAGCTTTCTTTGCAACCTAACCTAACCTGCTTAGATTGCATAGATTTTCACTTATTAGGTGACGGATTTTTCATTCACTTTCTTTCTATTTGTCTGCTACATAATCCGTCCAGTTGATCACATCTCATTGTCTGCTCATAACATTCAACTAAACTTGCCTAATGAATAATTCAGCCATTACTGGCACATTTGCATAATGACTTATCGACATTTGCTAATCGCGGCGTTTTGTTGGTCTGTTCTGTCTCAATGTTCTGCAGCTTTTGGGGTCGTCTTAAGTCACCGCTGCTGTTGTAGAGCTTTTAAGAAAATTATTTTCTAAGTTTTCGTTTTTTTTTTGGTTCTTTGTCACGCGGTTCAGTAGCTGGAAATAACTGATTTAGTTTGGGATACAGGAAATTTGTTTTTTACATAAACATTGAAATGATTTTCTTATAAAAAAACGAAAAATTCCCAATATTCTCAATGCTTCTGGCAGTCAGTTGAAATACTAAGCCTGAGTGCTGAAGGAATGGTGAAGTCATACGTTAGTTTCAAGGCTCCATACAGCAGAGACCTGTCATCTCATTACAGAAATAAATAATGTTAAAATGTATACATAAATAGGGTAAAAGGTTCGGTTGTGGGCATAGTTCGGTTGTGGGCACCCCTTCGTATCTTTTGATAGAAAGCAAGCTGAGTTTTTTTGACTAAGTCCATTTGTTCATTATGGAACCACGATCTTTTTGTGCCAAATACTGAGTCGAACAGACACGCCTGTTTTGTGCTGGGACCATATATATCTTTCTGTGCTTAAAAAATAAGACAAAACTTTTTTTACACATTTTAAATGGTGTCATAAATCGAAATGCATCTTTATTTAGTAAATTTATTATACTTTGTGATCCAATATTGATTACAACCAATATGTTTACCCCGAACAAATTTTACACTACTTCTCAAAATGGCTGCCAAATTCGGTTGTGGGCACCGCAATTAGTTCGGTTGTGGGCACCCGTCTTTTAGTGATTTGGTAAGTTTTGGTAAGTTATTTGATCAAAAATGGTCTTTTAACGCATTTTTTGGTTGTTTTAGCTATATCATCAGAGGGTAAATAAAAAAAATCCCCCGATATCTTTTTAAATGTGCTGGATGTAATTTTACATTGTTCTGCAGATAAGCTAACCACAAAATCGACTGCCGCAGCGTGTGCGATTTCCCGAACCACTCTCCAACGCTACAAAAAGAAGGTGGAAGAAAATTTCGGAGACATCAAAGCTGTCCACGGTGGTGTTTTCTTCTTTTTCTTCTTTTCGTGGATGTTATCGAATCAGGTTAACTGGTGTTTTCCACCTTCTTCACGTCACAGCACTTGAATAGTGTTGATTAATTAGGTTGAATTTCATTTTACTTTAGGTCTTCTTGACAGCCCAGGAGAATGACTTGCTCACTTACATTTTGAAATGCCCGTCCATCTAAAGTGTGCCGACATGCGTACCAGCTACTTCACATGCGTGCATTGTGCTTCAAATAATTAAAACTTAATATTTTTCTATATTCGTGTTGATTTTTCTTAATATTTCCTCGTTTCCAGCAGATTTTCCAAGGGTGCCCACAACCGAACCAAAAAAAAATTTTTGTTAAAAATGACTACTTTACAAAATTTAAAAAAAAAATTTTCTATTTGACGGAATCGATTTACTTTTATCATTACTTGTTAGCTAAGGTTTCTAGCTTTCCATAGATGTCCATATGTCCGATTAAGAAGAACTTGGTAAAAAGTTATGAGCCAAAAACAAAAAGGTGCCCACAACCGGACCCATTCCCCTAACAAAAAAAACATTGAATTCAATTTGAAATCAACTTTTGAACGTCTCTCACATAAATCCATATTAAATTATTTGAAAATTAATTGTGTACAGTTTTTTTTCATTTCATTTGTTAAGTTGTTTTTAAGTTTGATTTTTTTATTTAATTTATTGACTTTTTTATACAATTCCATTTGGTTTTTGGTTGATTAAACATTTTGTTTATCTGATTTTCATACAACAACAAGTTTTAAACGTATTTTGTCGCAGCTGTTTTTGCTCGCAAATTGTCCCATGACGTCGGTGTTCCATGTGAAATTCTATCAATTTGACTTCATAAATTAGATTATTGAAAAAAAAACAAGCAAGTCGAGAAAATCCCCAGCTACTGCGTACGAATAATGAGCTCAACTCATACAACAACAAGCATGTCGATTAATAAATATATACCCAGTCTATCCAGTTTAGCACCAAAAGTATTTGAGAATCGCAATTTGTCCGCCCAATCGGATATATAAAAAGGTCCCGTTGTGTGTTGGCCAGCATCAGTTAAATCCATACAGCAACAATTCAAACATCATGAAGTATTTCAGCGTTCTGCTCGTTCTTCTGGTGGCGCTGGCAGCGGCACAGGCTCAATTCTTCGGACGTGGCGGCGGCTTCGGTGGAGCGAATGCGCGCGCCAGCAGCTCCTCGCGCGCCTTTGGTGGCGGCTTTGGCGGTCCCTACGGAGGCGGTTTCGGCGGAGCCAGCGCAAATTCGAGAGCTTCGGCCAATGCCTTCGGCCGAGGCGGCGGCGGCGGATTTTTCGGACGTTAAAGGATATTGGCCCAAAAAATGCTAACTTGGATTATTGTTAAGGAAAAACTAGAAAAATTAAAATAGAAAAAATAAAATAAAATAAAAACATTTAAAAACATTTAAAACATTTAAAAAGACATTTGGCTTCTTGCCAATCGAATGCTGTAAATGTGCTGTGATTTCAAAGACATTCCAAGGTGTAGATACCACAACTTCACTGAAAAGTTGAGTGACTGAATTATGGGTTTTAAAATTTGGTAAAAACTATTCAACTTTGTTGATTGAAAAAACTCCAAAACATCCAGAGTTCTTTGGGACAAATAAAAAGTTGAATGTCAAATGACATTTGATAATTTTCAGAGTTTCTATACTCTGAACGACTCGAAAACATCCAGAGTTCCTAGGGACAATAAAAGAGTTTAATGTCCAATGAAATTTCAATTTTTCCCAGTTTCTGAGTTTTCTTACTGTGTGACTTATATTCCACGAGATTATCTTTTTGAATATGAAGCGATCTCATATCGAGTTTCGACTCGAAAATATCCAGAATTCTTTGGGACAATAACAGAGTTTAATGTCCAATAAGATTTCATAAATTCTCGATTCTAAGAAGTCATTTCATCCTAACGAGTTTTCTTACTATGTGAATTTTTTCACGAAATTCTCTTCCTAAATACGAAGCAATTTCATATCGAGTTTTTATACTCTAAACGACTCGAAATTATTCAGCCTTCTTTAACCCTTTCAATACGACTTTTGGCCAGTGAAAATATTTCTGTATGTGCTGTAAATGTGCTGTAAATAAGTAAAAGAACATGTTTACATAATTTCAGATTTTATTTTTTTTTATGCACAAAGAGCACGCTTACACTTCTGAACGTATACCAAGTATGAATTAGTTAGGTTATGGTAACCAAAACACGTGTTGTGAAGTACTGACTACAGACTACTGTTTAGTCCCATCGCAGCACTTTAAAAGCGAATACTTTTCGCACAAGTATTTTTGAACATTATCTTATATATCCCCGCAGTATTGAAAGGGTTAAGACAATAAATGAGTTTAATGTCCAATTATATTTAATGTTTTCCCGATTTTAGGACGTCACTTCTTTTTCATGAAGCAATCTCATGACCAGTTTCTATACGCTATGACAAGTGATCCATTTCGCGGCCTGAGTGTCTTTTGGCAAGTCCAGTGCCCAGACGGCCACTTTAACTTAACCTAACCTAACCTAAGAAGTGATAACATATCAAGTTTCGTTTCTGAGTGACTTATACTTCTTTAGTTTGACTTTGACTTCAAGTTTCTGTTCAATCTAACTAGCAGTTTCCAAGCTTCTCTGATATAAATAAGAACGATCTGGATATCAACTTTAGATCCCATTTCAACAATAGTTGCCGAGCTTTGTTAGTGTGACCAAGAAGTGAACTTTTATCTGATTCGATCTATGTAAGTTTTTGAATTTCTCAAAATTGTCCAAATTTCTAGTTTCAATCGTGTCTGACTAATGGTTCTCTAATAGCTCCTGTGTCTAATAAGACAACTCATAATAAATTTCTCTCTCATTAGAATAAAAGTCGAAGTGCCGAATCGAAGAGTCGAAAAGTTAATTAAATTATATCTGTTTCGTTCTAGTTTAGTTACTGATCTTCTCTGTTATGACTAAGTTTCAAGTTTCAATTCTCCCTGACTAATAGATTCCGAGCTTCTCCGATATGACCAAAAAGGAGAACAGTCTCTGTTCTGTCTTACCATCAGTTCTAGAGCTTTGTTGATGTGTCTAAATAGTAACCTTGAATCTAGTATTGGTCCTGCATGATTAACAGTTTTTCAGATTCTTTCATATCACCAAGAAGAGACCTGAAATAAGTTTATGTCTAACTAAAAGCTCTCGAACTAGGTTGATGTGACTTAAGGTTACCTCATATAAAGTTTTGGTTCCGTATGACTCAAATTTCCTAGAATCTTTGATGCATATATTCAAGAAGTGAAACTTACAGGAGCGGATCCAGAAAAATATTTCGGGGGGTTTTAAAAAGTAATTCTTTAATATTTATAAAATGCCTTTTAATTTGTATGTAGTTTTATAGTCGATCCAAATATTTCGGGGGGGTTTCGACCCCCCAAAACACCTGGATCCGCCACTGGAAACTTAGTATCTGTTCTGTCTAACTTCGAGTTCTTGAGCTTTGTTGATGTGACTTGAAGGTTATTTCATATTAAATCTTGGTTCTGTATGACTCACAGTTCCCTAGAATCTTTGATATATCCAAGAAGTGACCCGAAATAAGTATCTGTTCTGTTTAACTGCGAGTTCTCGAGCCTTGTTGATGTGACTAAAAGGTGACCACATATCTAGTTTTGATTCGTATATGACAACATTTTGCGTTTCAATACTGTCTGACTAATACTTCCCGACCTTCTCTAATAAAAAGACAAAGACAAAGAAAAAACAACTTTATATCAAGACCCGGTCCAGTTTGACTAATAGTTCTTGAGCTTCGTGGTTGTGACTATAAAGTGACGTGGCTAATAGTTCCCGAGCTTCTCTGATATGACCAAGAGGCGACTTGATATCAGACTCGACACTCCTACTTACTTACTTATAAACTCTTATACGACTTAACGACGAAACTCTTATATGAGTTAAATCGAAACTTTTATCAAGTTTCCGTCCTTCGTGAAATTGAGCTGAATTCATAAAAAAGTTCTACAAACATCGCATTACTTCCCATTACTTATCCATTAAGTAGTCTACATATCGTCGCCTGAGAAAATGATTGTCGTATGTGCTATTGAATTCAATGGAGCATACGACAATTGTTTTAGATAACTGGCCTCGATAGTTCAGTGGAAACTGTGCTGGCTTTTCATGTCAGAGGACCTTGGTATCGCCAGCTCCGGCTGGTGATACCAGATGAGAATTGCAAGAAACGCGCTTCCAAGCTTCTCTGATATGACCATCAGGTGACTTGATAGCAGCCCTGAAACTGTCTTGTATGACTAAAAACAGTTATTTAATCAAGTTTTCGTCCTCTGTGACTAGTGCTCTCATAATTTTTCTTTTAAAACTTTGAGTAGCCAGGTACACTTGTTGCATTACACTTCTTGTATCCAATAAATTGAGTTGGGATCATAAAACAGTTCTACAAACATTGCATTACTTCCTATCATTCATCCATTAAGGAGTCTTCATATGTCATGGAGATATCCGGTATCGATAGTTTAATGGGTAGCGCGATGGTTTCACATGCCAGAGGCCCTGGGTTCGATTTCTAGCTCCGGCTGGTGAAAGCTGTTGGAAAGACAAGACAACCTCCAAATGTAACAGAAAAAACTGCCAACTATCACCTGCCGTCCGAGTTCGACGTTAAACTGTTGGTCTCCTTCCCCCTCGTGGGGTATCGCAATGGGCCCTAAGTGTGGCTTATACTAAGCCAGTATAACTTACCTTTACCATCCAAACAGACAGTCAGGTGTCAAATATACAGTCAGACAGATAAAGTGTTTCCCCTTTCTCTGATTTTCAAATAGTTACATATATTTCATTATCAAATGTTGTTTCTTTTTCGTTTCAGTTGTCACAGTTAGCTGAAATGTTAGTTTTTCAATTTAGTTCAAATTTAATTTAAACAATTCACACAATTTTTTCCATAGTTATGGTTTTTGTGTCGAATGGACATAGCTAATCGATTCGTCTACCAGATATAAGTTCACAATAGTTTCGAAAAGAGAAGAGATTAAAATCTCTCGAGATCTTCTCCGATAGATTCTGCAGTCCTTAAGTTTGTTTCCACTTATCAAAGTTCTAATAAACGATTTCATGCTTCGTTTAAATCAAATATCACTTTAATTCAATTATAAAACCGCACATTCAGTAGTCGAAGTTTTTACTCTTCAAAGTTCAAATGCGTTGCTTCATGCTTCAGTTAAATCGAACGTTTCTTCTTTCTAAAAAATTCTATGCTTACAACTCAACACTCAGAAAACATCTTCTTCAGTGTTCAGACTTGTACATGTTTTATTTGTTTCGTTTGCTTTTGTTGTTGTCATCATTTACAATTTAAATACGAATTAACATAAAATTAATTTTGCGATCCACGCACATCTATCTACCAAAACCGCCCCCCTGGCCGATGGCATTGGCATTGGCGTTGGCGTTCGCGTTAGCGATTCCACTGCCGAGTCCGCCGCCAAGTCCACCGCCATGTCCAGCGGCCGTCGCACTGGCTGAAGACGAGGCCGAGGCCGAACCCGAGCCGCCGCCGAAGCCGCCACCGCCAAAGCCGCCAGGATAGCCGCCACCGAAGCCACCACCTGGATAGCCGCCGCCGCCATATCCTGGACGGCCTCCAAATCCGCCACCACCAAATCCTGGACCACCGCCATATCCGCCGCGATGTCCGCCACCAAATCCGCCACGATGGCCGCCGCCAAATCCTGGATGACCGCCAAATCCGCCGCCACCAAATCCTGGCCGACCGCCAAATCCGCCACCGCCAAATCCACCGCCACTAGCAGCCGCATTCGCAGCGGCATTGGCGTTCGCCTTGCCGCCACCGCCACCGAATTGCGGCAATGCGCAAGCAACCGCCAAAATAGCGGACAGTACAACGAAAATCTTCATGGTGCCTAACAGCGCACAGAACTAGACTGACCTATCGCCCGCGCCAGCCACGTTTTTATACGCCTCCGTAGTCTCCTTTCGGCGATCTGCGAGCTCAACGCCCGGTTCGGCGACACACACACGCAACCCAACGATACGTCATTGCGTTTTACGACCTTACGCCTTTCGCCTTACGGAATAATTATATGCGTTGTACCGATTGGTCGGTCGGTCGGAGAGACGGCGAAAGTGCGAACTGGCAAAGAGCCGCAAAGCCGGTTCTGTTGGGAATACTTAAAGCCCAAAACTAGAGTGACACATGTCAGAATCGATGTTCAGTGAGAGAGCTACTAGCTAATTAGTTATTTGCAGAGTTAGTTAGTTGAAAACTTGGCAGAGAAACTGATGAGACGAGAGTCTAAGAACCGGTCTGGCCATAAATCAACGCAAACCCTTTGGGGAGAACTTTGAAGCGATCAGAAGCTGACAATGTGTTGAAAACTGTCTAGAAAACTTTGCATCTAAGTTAGGAGAATCAGTAGGAGAAGTGCGATAGGAGGAATTGAATAGTTGATGATGATGATGACAGTGTGTCAGAGGGCTAGCAAGGCATACAACTTTGGGAGAAATTAAGATATTAGACTGAAACTTGGTGCTAACCATTTCGCAGTGTTGCCAACTGGTTGGAATGTTGGGCGGATTTCGCTGCTCGTAAATGACAGAATAATCATCATTACTTTAGAGGTACTCAACAATGCTCATATCTCAGTCAAACAAATAATGTTTCTCTTATACAATGTGAGCAACCTGATCACCCAGGCGCGGATCGAGAAAAATATTTCGGGGGGGTTTTAAAAATGCTTTAATATTTATAAAATGCCTTTTAATTTGTATGTAGTTTTATAGTCGATCCAAATATTTCAGGGGGTTTCAACCCCCAAAACCCCCCCTGGATCCGCCACTGAGATCACCTAAGTCTATGCAAAATTACATTCACTGTTCAATTCTTTACATGCAGTTGGTTAGCTTCTTTAAATCCGCGTCGTTCCAGTCATTGGACTCTTCAGCTCTTTACGGTTAATGGGTCCCTTTATTTGAAGAACATTGCGAGTCTATATAAAGATAAGCTAAGTTTCGCAAAAAATAAACTATGTCTCCATTTTTCGGATTTTAACAACACTAAGGTTAGTCTAAATGAGATCCTTAGGGGTCGGTTAACCAAACGTAATTTAACTTATGTAAATTCAATTAATTCAACCACCATGAAAACATTGTGGACCAATGCTGAACAGTGGAATTTCTATTGTCGAATCTGCTTAACTGAGCCTTCAACAAAAAATTGATACGCCAAACGAACTGGAAACTGGGAACTGTACCATTAAACCGCTTGACATACGTCGTCATCCTCGTCCATTAACATATTTCTGTTTTATTTTATTTCATTTTATTTTATTTTATTTTTTTTTAATTTTTTTTATTTATTTTTATTTTATTTTATTTTATTTTATTATATTTTATTTTTTTAATTTTATTTTACTTTATTTTATTTTATTTTTTTTTATTTTATTTTATTTTTTTATTTTATTTTATTTATTTTTAATTTGATTAAATTTGATTTGATATAATTTTGTTTTATTTTATTTTATTTTATTTTATTTTATTTTATTTTATTTTATTTTATTTTATTTTATTTATTTTTAATTTGATTAAATTTGATTTGATTTGATATAATTTTGTTTTATTTGATTTTATTTTATTTTATTTTATTTTATTTTATTTTATTTTATTTTATTTTATTTTATTTTATTTTATTTTATTTTATTTTATTTTATTTTATTTCATTTTATTTTATTTTATTTTATTTTATTTTATTTTATTTTATTTTATTTTATTTTATTTTATTTTGTTTTATTTTATTTTATTTTATTTTATTTTATTTTATTTTATTTTATTTTATTTTATTTTATTTTATTTTATTTTATTTTGATTTATTTTATTTTATTTTATTTTATTTTATTTTATTTTATTTTATTTTATTTTATTTTATTTTATTTTATTTTATTTTATTTTATTTTAATATTATTTCATTTTATGTAATCTTTTTTATTTTATTTTTGCCAATTGGTGAAAGTTACGCAATATTAAAAATTCTACATAATTTTACACAACACAAATAAATTTGCTAAAAAGTGATAGTCATGCTTCTAGTTATTTGACTTGTTTTGTTTGCTTTTTGTTTTCTACATTCAAAATTCAAACACTAATTGAATAAGAACTCGCTAAGCGATTCGTTTGGTATGCGGGTTTGAATGTCGCGCGGTCGAAATGTTCGCGTTCAACTCATACATTGGCGCAGATAGGATTTCTATTTTGGTTTATTTGGGCAAATTAAACCACCAAAACTGTTCACTGAAGCCATTCAATCAACTCCCACCGATCCCACTTTCAATCTAATGATCCCATGCTGATGGGGCTGCCAGGTTAGTCCCTTCCACCAGACAGTTCAAAATGTTCACTGGATCAATGTCAAATGGGGGGCGAGCTCCTAATTCGGCGACTTCCAAGAATAACATTGCTGAATAATACTGATAAGTTGGTTGCTTCTAACTGGAGGCGCTGACTTAATTTCATAGTTTCCACGTTTTGCGAAAAGCAACGTGACAGGTCTCAGACATACAAAACGTATCCAACACTGCGAGAACTGTCAATCATAGCCGGTTTATTTGACGCCGTTTAGTGAGTTTACTTTAGTCGTTTAGATTAATTTGATTTGTCAATAACAATAAACAACAATTATTCTGTCATTCTTTTGACATAACGTTCTTCATTAACGTTTTACATCGGGTATGGTTTTTTGTTTTAACAACAAAACCTGTAATTAATTTAGTGATTGACAAAATCAATCCAAATATTCTTTATTGAATACTAAAATGTAATTTCTATGAGACTTTAAAAAAGAAACAAACAAACGACACATTACGAGTGTCGAGATATCCTCGAGTTTTGAGATGTCCTAAGGTCTTAGGCTCCAAAGACCCGTGCTTCATCGGAAAGTGTAAAGATTTCATAAAACAGTAAATAAAATTAAAATTCAGTATTCAGACTTGTAAGGATTTTATTTTCTCGTTTCTTTCTCGATCATTTAGACATGTAAGCGTTGAATTTAATTTTTAAGAGCATTTTTGTTTTTGGCTTAACCTAAGACTTTCGAGTTTGCACTTGCGTCTGCGTTAGCATTCGCGTTACCGAGTCCTCCGTGTCCACCGCTGCTGGCGTCCGCTGCGGCTTTGGCCGAGGCCGAAGCAAGTCCACCGCCGTATCCACCTCCCAAACCGCTAGCAGCGGCATTCGCGCTGGCAGCGGCATTAGCGCTGGCCTGGCCACCGCCAAATCCACCAGCACCGCCATGACCGCCGCCTAGACCGCCGCCGCCAAATCCGCCAGCACCACCGTGACCGCCGCCAAGACCGCCGCCTAGACCGCCTCCTAAACCGCCAGCACCGCCATGACCGCCGCCGAGACCGCCAGCATCGCCAAATCCGCCAGCACCGCCGTGACCGCCACCTAGACCGCCGCCGTGACCGCCGCCGAGACCGCCAGCGCCAGCACCGCCAAATCCGCCAGCACCAGCACCGCCATGACCGCCGCCTAGACCGCCGCCGCCAAATCCGCCAGCACCAGCACCGCCGTGACCGCCGCCTAGACCGCCATGACCACCATGACCGCCGCCGTGACCGCCTCCTAGACCGCCACCGTGGCCGCCGCCATGACCGCCTCCTAGACCGTGACCATGACCGCCATGACCTCCATGACCGCCGCCGTGACCGCCTCCTAGGCCGCCGCCATGGCCGCCTCCTAGACCGCCGCCATGACCGCCTCCTAGACCTCCTCCTAGACCTCCTCCGAAACCGCCGGCGCCGGCATTTGCACCGGAATTGGCGCCGGCCTTGCCGCCACCGAATCCGCCTAATCCACCGTGACCGCCAGCAGCGGCATCTGCAGCCGCATCAGCGCTGGCGCCTGCGTTGCCGCCACCGTAATCCGGACGTGCGAGAGCGACCGCCAAGACGGCGGCTAATACAATGAAGACCTTCATGGATGCGAAACTAACTTTGAAGTGTGGAGCTACAGCTGACAACACTAAACTGACTTATCAGCGGCGGCCGGCAATTGTTTTATACTCCCGACAGAACATAAACCCACAAGCGATGACTGCATGCGCCGTTGGCGTCGGCGAGCGCTGGTCCCAAAGCCTGCTTAAGCCGGTTTCTTTGGGCTGTGGCTTGCCGCCCCCCGACGAGAGTGAAAAGTACCAACTGTGTACGGTTCGAGCTTCGCACTGCCAATCGAAATCTCTCGGACTCTCACAAGCACACAATGCAATAAATCAGACAAAAAACTACAAAACCCATAAAAAAAATTCGATAAACAGTGCAACAATCTCGCTAACACTTCAATTAATATTTATTCCAACAATTAACGCCCGAAGACACTCGGCCACTGCTAAAGTTGTAGAACAACCAATGTGCATGCAACGAGTGCAAAAGCGCCGAGCGGCCACAGCAAAAAAATGGGAATTCACAAACTTGAAAGAAATAGGAAAACAAATATTCATACTGAAAACTAATATTTACAACAAAACGCAACAAATCTTCTAGCTTGTAATTAAAACCTGAAATTTCCGGTCCTACTGGACCGTAAAATCATACTTGGCATCAAAACACGCTTCATTGCCTAAATTTTAATGGACTCAATAACAAAAATTAATTAAACATTTCGCTTATCCCTCTACTAAACATTATAATACTTTTTAAATGAATTTACCAATGAAGAGATTTTACCTGTTAGTTCCAGCTGATTTGTGCAACAAGCCGCTGTCACAGTTGCCACTCGACCAACATTTTGTTAACCAGATTTTTCTGCAAAAGTAACCATATAAAAAAAAAATATTTATATAAAAACCAAAAAACCAATCGCAACAAAACCAACGAAGCTCCAACGAGCTTCAAGCAAAAAATAAAGGGGTTTTCCTTTGAAAAAAGATAGGTTAAATTTTGAAAACAGTTATCATGACTTGATTTTCCAAATTGTATTCAGCTCCTTCTGAGGATTCCCCTTTAAGGCCTTAATCGTCTCAAAACGCTATCTGCGAAGTGCTTACTTGAATGGTGAAAATAGGGAAAAGGCACAAAAGGCGTTCTCGGTTGAATATGGAGCTTGCGAAATGGAATGAACTTTGTTGTTGGTAAAATAGTCGCGTGAAAGGTGTATAACGGTACGATTTACCGAAGAACATGTTCCCTTTCCAAACGCCTTAACCCAGCCGGCCTCAATAGTCCAGCGGGCAGCGCGCTGGCTTCTTACACTAAATGTCCTGGGTTCGATTCCTAGCTCGGTGTGATAGAATACTCGTCTACTTATATCGCTACACACAACAGTGTTGCATACACATTTTAAATGGGTGAAATTTGGGTGTTACAAGAAGTCATTATAGGGGCCTAAGTGTGTCTCATCATCATCACAGAGGCAGAGGCAGAAGCTATCTTCAACTTAACCCAGATATGCCGACCGTACTAACATACATGTAGTACACAGGTGAAAGTGCTGCAGTAACTGTGCTTTAAATTTACTAACCGGTCCCCTGAACTTTATATATAGTTCCACATCGTCAGCATATCCTCATTTATAGTCTGTCTGGCGAAACAAATTCGGAGTGGACCACATTAAGGCAATGAAGAACAAAGGCCAAGAAAAACATGATTTTGGATCAACTGTGGTGTTGTTGTTTTTTAAGTTTTGGCTCGTCTGAAACGTGATATTCCAATGAATATTGGTTAGTTGCGATGCTATATTCAGAGACCCATATCTCGTTACCGGCACTGATGTCGTCGATAACATTTTGGCCCATAGAAGGCATTTCTTTAGCGACACCAATCCGATGATGGTTCAGCGACAATTTCAGCATTCTTGGCTCAAACTACGCTTCAACTCAAGTCTTAATCCCAAAACATTGTACATAACTTTTGCACTTTTGCTTTGCACTATCCAAACAAGGCATTAAGATCGGTAACTATCTTTCTGATGTTCACACAACGATCTGCGAGACTAATTTTCTCAACTGTTTTGATGTTTTCGTCTGATTTGGAACACAATACGGTGTCTCTGTACCACTTGTACGCTTGTGGTTACATAATCAAAATTTTAGGTTTATGGTCAATGCCACACCCCTTTGATCAATACCTACCCAATTTTTCCAGTCGAAGGTTGCACCGAATGCCGCTGATGTGCGACGTTTAGTTGCAAAGTTGTCAGAACATTTTTGTTACGAAAGCAGTGCCACACCCCTTGTCCACCCGTTGTCCATGGGACAACGTAATACCAAATTTCAATGTTGTCCGACTTTTAAATCCGACGTTATTTCATGATAAATTTTAGTTGTATGGGCCGCGCCACGCCCTTTTTTCACACACAACAAATAATATCCAGAAACCCCACTTCTCTCAAACCCAAACTTCAATGCTGTCCGACTTTTAAATTCGACGTTATTCAATATGATAGATTTTAATTGTATAGGCGGCGCCACGCCCTCTTGTCCATACACAAAAAATAATACCCAGAAACCCTCAATTCTCTCAATTGGTCAAGTAGTTTCTACTCGTTCCCACATATTTGAATGTTACATTGCCGTCACATCACAAAGAACCCATAGCATCGATAGTCCCAAAAAACTATCAACGTCAAAATAAAACCATCGATACAATCGATAGTACTATCGATAGTTGTACAGCTCTAGTTGCCATAGGGTAGATACCGTTAACATTTTCAAATCGCTTTCAAAACACTATACTGTCTCTTAATTTTATAACATTTATTAATCGTTTCTCCAATAGAAAACTGATTGCTTAATCCAGTAGCTTTCAAATTTAAAAGAAGCGCTTGAAATGAGTTAATTATTCACTTAACCGCTGAAGACTTCAACGATATGCAAACCCAGTTTTTGCCGTAGATCCCCAAGTCCCAAAAAAAATAAATCACACACAAACCTGCTGCACTGTGGATGTCTTTGTTGCTCTTTTATTTTAAATTTCAGTTAATATTTGTTGTCAAATATATAAATAACAAACAACTGAACATTATTTGTGTACACAACTCACTGCAAATGAATTGACAGAAGCACACAAAAAAATCATAGAACAACAACTGGCACCAAGCACCGAACAATCGCCGATATCTATTAACAGGTAATAAACATTTCGAGAAGAAAACATTAGTTGCCAAAAAATCAAAATCAAAAGCAAGAAGCGCAAATAAATTATTTAAATGTGCAATTATCGATTCAAACCGCAAATTGGCGCAACCAAATTGAAAACAACACAATTCGATCCGAATTCTGCTGCCATATGGCAGAAGCAAACAGGTTTAACCATTAACAAAAACAATAAAGTGCGCCCCGAACTGGATTCTAAGCTCAGCGCGTATCAGTGCCAATAAAACAACAACAACTGTTACATCTTATTTATATCTTATGGAAGACAATTAATTATGTCATTTATTGTTCAGACTTGTTTAGCTTAGATTTAGTTAACTTTTAATTAGATTAAATTAAATTACAAAAGAAACAGTAAATACGCCTACGATGCACTTAGCCGCGGAATCGGCCGAAACCGCCACCTGCCGCCGAGGCCGAAGCTGAAGCCGACGCTGCAGCTGCACCGCCGCCGCCGCCACCACCGCCACCAGCAGCGCTGGCGCTCGAGGAAGCAGACGCTGAGGCAGAGCCACCGCCGCCACCGAAACCACCTGGACCGCCGAAGCCGCCGAAACCGGGTCGTCCATAGTAGCCGGGTCCGCCGAAGCCCGGGCGTCCACCGAAGCCGCCGCCGCCAAAGCCTGGACGTCCATAGTAGCCGGGTCCACCGAAACCGCCGCCGCCAAACCCTGGACGTCCATAGTAGCCGGGACCACCAAAGCCGGGTCGGCCAAAGCCGAACTGCGGCACCGCAGCCACCAACGCTACGCAGAGCAGAGCGAATACGATAAGCAACTTCATTTCAACGCCGTCCGTCAGTTGTGCTGATCAATCGTCCGTTGAGATTAGTTTATGGTGCTAAGCCAAATGTCGCGAGTTGAACTAATGCCAACTGGATCGCTGTCAAAACTATTTATATGCGCCAACTGATGAGAAAACGGTCAAGACACACCAAACGCTAACAAGCGTCGTAAAACGCTTTACGACTCCGTTACGTTACTACGACCACAGCAATGCTGGCAGAGAATGATGAACATTCCGATGCTTCCGATGCTCACCGATCGACCGTACGAAACGCAATATGACGCGAGCTATGCTGCCAGCTACAACACCAACAACAACAACAACATCGATACTAACCATAAGTCTGTGCGACGACAGCCATGCAGCCACTGACGTAGGTAGCCGTCAATCAAAAATTTGAGAGCGCACCATCGCCAATCTTTTGTAGATTCGATTTGCCATGAACGAACGCAGCTTTGCGGGTGATTCCCCGCGGAAACAATAAGCAAAAATGCTTCCTCATTGTCCGCATTAACAATGATTCCATTGGCGCGTGTGGGTGACCGAATGCCAACTTTCCATTTACACTTTGGTGGAGTTGAGAGCAGCAGAACAGTTCTGGAAGATAAGACGCTGTCAACGGTGCCGAAATTCTGTCCATTTTGCTTTACGTTAGGGCTGCCAAAAGTCTTCAATCTTTTAGCATTGAAGACGTTTTGTGGCTCAAACTGATGACATGGATTGTTCCGAAATTGAAAATGAGAATCCAGAGCAGTGACGCAAAAAAAGGAGGGATTTGGAGGTTCATACCCTCCAAACACAAAAATTGCTGGTACAAAATATGGTCTCGAATGGAATTCGGCTCAAAAGTTGTACGCAAAGCCCCCTTCCCCAAAATGATATTCTGTGTGTGCAGACAATATTTGACTTCACCAACTGTACACTGTGCCCCATTTTTCCAAGAGAACTCCCCATGAAAAAGTAATCTCAAGTTAAGGCTTTGTCAATTGGAACCCGAATGATACGATTTGATGTCCACACTCGTAAAGTCATGTCCAAGAAATTAGATAAAATACCTAAAAAAGATAGGAAAAAATCTCATAACTATCCCTTAACCCTTTCGAGACTGAGTTTAATTTTGAAATTCAAAATACTCTCAGTAGAAATATTCTCATGCCATGAAAATTATAAACATTGGATGCTCACAAACTCTGAAATCATCCATTTATGCGGAAACAACGAAATCGAAAGAATATTTTGCGTGAGTCGTAAGATTTTAATAATTTTTTTTAGGGTTATTAAAAACTTGCTGGGACGTATTATCCCAGCAGTCTCGAAAGGGTTAAATGATGTTATTACATTCCATACATAACGACAATGTTCAAGCCATGCATCGATTATAGACATTTCCCCGAACAACCGAGACCCATGGCAACTCTGCTCTTACACCTCGAATGAGGTTATTTGCCTTTGGCGCACTGGCGCTGCAACGCAAACTACTCCACACGTTTTCAAAATAGTTCTTACTATTTTTTTACCTATAATTAATTTAATTTAAATTTATTCACACGATTAGCATTGATTGTTTTCGTTTTACTCTAATCGATCGATTAATTTGTTATTTTATTTAGCTACCTGTTAGACACGATTTTTCAAGCGGCATTCTTTGATACATAGAACATATTTCGCTACTCGATAACTATTCTAATGATCATTTGTATTAATTTCTTGTAGAACGTAAACAGTTTTCGATAGATGAATTTTACTCGTTCTTACGTGATATTTGGTGAATTTTTGATTTTGAACATTTTTAAAGAGATGCACTAAGAACTTAAAGGTTAGACTGGTCAAGTCTGTCCTCCTTACCTTACTCGACCTATTTGACTGAACATATAGCATCAACACAATTGTACAAGTATAGTGACAATATAACTTGTGTTGTTGTATTGTTGGAGGACATTTGTTGGTTGCTGTTGAGAGGAGCGTACCTCTTCACACTAATAGCCCAGAATCTTTCAGAACACCCAAACTTTGACTAGGCTGCTTTAAAAACTGACTATTATAAAAGCTTTGGCTTTCTTAAGAGAATACAACATTATAAATGGAAGTGTCTTGTGAATGCCCTATGTGAAAGAGAGGAGTGAACAAGGAAACAATGAACAAAAATATTTGAGGAGTTCAGAGATCCGCAAACCCCGAAATGGTGCAAAGTTTTCTTCTACCCAGAACAGAACTCATTACTCGCTGCCAAAGACTAACTTACCTCAGAGACAGTCACCATCACCATAACCTAACCTAATTTACAGTGGGTGGTCAAGTAATTAGCACGCTTCAAGCAATCAAAAGCTTTTTATGTTTAAAACAAACTCTTAAAATTGTATTTTTTTAATTCAATTATATTTTTATTTCAGAACAAATGAGAAGATATTTTTAAAGTTAATTGTACAGTTTTTTGCATCATCCATAAAAAACAGAAATTTGTTTAAGACACCGTTCCAAACTACTTGAAACAGTAATTACAACGCCTTAATGCGAGTATTTTTCAATATATCGTTTTTATTTTAATCCCAAAAATTCACGATTTTCTCATAACAATTTCAAAATTCGAATGCACACTTCACTATCACAGATTTGCAACAAATGTTCAATTTAATACTGCTGCTACCAAAGTCCCGTTATCGTGCTCCCCCACGGCACATAACCCCACAAATACCATTAGAAATACTGTGGGACAAACAAGCTAAGCAACAACATCCACTTAAACATGAACATTTACATTTTTCGTAAGCGTGCTAATTGCTTGACCACCCACTGTACCTGACGGACCATAAGTTATGTTAGATTACCGAAGAGGTGTGTGTAGCACTCGGAGACCCTTTCGTGTCCATTGTGATTCCGTTCATTTTAAAATCCAGTATCCTTCTCTATCTGTTGAGTTCCCTGTAGATCCAGACAGGATCTTTTGGGAACCATTTGATCTTGGCGCGGAAACTGTCAAGATCAGTAATCTGTGCATTAGCTTTTCCACAAATCCATCGAAGAACATGGTCCCAAGAGTCTAGAGTCGTCGTTCTCGCAGTTGTTCGACAGTTCAACAAATACAGTCTGCCACTCCCTTCTCTTCAGTTAGTTGCACCAAATGCTGGTCGAATTTCTTCTACTTGATATATTAAAACAGACAATACGATCTCTTCGTCGTCGATATCAAAATACCAAATATCAAATGGTTTTTCAAGGGTGCTTCGTCTTTCATGGGTGTGACACGTTTAAGCCAGCGTAGTCACTGAATGTTAATAAGCAGCGTTAAGTACGAGTTTTACACAAGTCGAAATAATTTTGAGTTATGGAATCCCTAACCTGAAGTATTAGTGAGAATCAAAGATCTTCTGAAATTTCTTTTGCTGGGACACTCAAGGCGACCTTATCTTGTAACACCTCTTTAACGATCGATGGGATCTCTCCCATCAATTTGCAACACAGCGAATCTATACTCTTTCTACTCTAGAACTTAGGTCCCATCAATTTACTACTTAGCGCGTGTAAACTTTCTCATTCAGAAGATACAGACATTTAAAGTTTTAGAATTATGATTTCTGAAATTATTTTTCTTTTTCCTGGAAAAATATCTGAATATTTCTACCAATCATTGATTAAGTGTTGAGTTCTACTATAAAATGAGCTGAATTTCAGACTTTCTAGTTAGTTAAGAAGTCAAAGGCTTATACAATTTTTCAATTACATTTTTTGGAAATTGTACCTTTCCAGTAGAAATAGCTTAGACTTCTAGGTAGAGTAATCTTTTTAATAATCTTTTAACTAACATAATTACAATTAACCCATTGTTGACACCGTTATATTTCGATTTTCAAACAAAATTGAAAACTTGTGCTGATTAATTTTTCATTTGAAGTGGTTTTAGTAAGTTTGAAGTCAAAAAACAAACTAAATCATGTTTTTCCATAACAAATTTTCACCCTTGGTTTACTCCTTTAGATTTACAAAATTTTAAATACGTGCCCATTTGTTTATCATTTGAAGTGATTTTACCAAGTTCGAAGTCAAAAACCCTACTAAATCATGTTTTTTCTTAAAACTTTTTAACACATTCTTGACCCGGCTGAATTAGATTTAAAAAAGATTGAAGAAATGATTGAAGATTGATTTCAGATGCTTTCACAAATTTTGAGTCTATAGGCTCATTGTATAATGTTTTTTTTTTAACAGCCTTCCTGTATATATGAAACTTAACCCATTCTTGACCTGTTAAAATTTGATTTTTGAAAAGCTAAAAAATACGTGTCAAAATATTTTTAATTTGAATTGTTTTTACCAAGTTTGAAATCAATTAAGTCACATTTGTTCTTACAACACCTTAACCCATGCCTAGCCCTTTTAGACCCCGTCGAAAAAATTCATATTAGCAGAGGTTCATTTTGTTTTAGCATACCTACAGTTCAAATTTTATATCTATAGCTTCAATGGTTTGGGTTGGGCGATGTTGAATCAGTCAATCAATCAATCAGTCAGTCAGGACAGACAATCATAGGTATGTAAAAGTATAGATACAGCTTCCAATATTTATTTAATTGAATTTCAACTAATTCATTAATGCATTTGACGTCATTCTCTTCATAGCGACTACGTGATTTTTTTAAGGTAACTTAAATATTCATAGATTTTCGATACTTGGAAATCCTTGAGAACATCTTACTGCCACTTAGACGTAAGCAATAAACAAGATGTGAAGCACCCAGATCTTTCAACTTTCAATTTCAATTCAATTAGTTAACAAAATTTATGACAAACACATGATTTCTGTCTCTTATTTCAAACGAAGATGCGTCAACATTTTCAGCCAAAACCCAAACAAAGTCGCTAACAATGCCAAGTAAGCTGGCAAACAAAGCAGTTAGCAGCTGAGAACCATAGCCACAGAATTCGTTTAACCAAACTCAATTCAAAAGTTGGACATTAAGTGCCCACTTGCTGCTTCCGCGTGAAAAACCCACATCCAACGTACGAACGGAACACTTGAGGCGAGCACTGACCGACTGCAGCGTGCGGGTATTTCACATTTTGTGTTGGCACCTTTTGCTCCACACACGCACACACACACAAACATATTCAAACGCACCAACAGACACAAACTTCTGAACTGCAATTAGATGTGTTAATTATCTGTGTAAGCCGATTATTTTTGTAATGTGCTTTTTTCTAATTCTAAACTGAATGTTAGTTCAGTTGTTGTTATTGCTGGATTTGTGCAAATCATTAACACTTTGGCGAATACCGAAAATCGGCAAAAATCACCGCCAGACGCATTCGATTGCAAAACTGAGAATGGATGAGTCATTAGCGTCCAGCATTGGGGCAGAAGTTCATATTAGATTGTTGGTGTTGATGGCATTTTTTTGAAAACGCTTTCACCTGTGTCCCTCGTTAAGGAGTTCAACTGTCGTCATAGTGCAAATGTGGGCTTCCTAAAGTACTGACGACCAGTGATCATCAGAACGCGAGACGAGACCCGCTTCGATGTCAGCAACAGATCGCGAACGTTCCCAGCCACACGCCGCACAGTGGTTTAATTTGGCATTTTAGGTTAAGAAAATCATAACTTCTCAACGAATAAAAATAATTAAAAATCGTTTGCTGTTGTTAAAAAATTCGTCAGGCTATTTTAATCTAAAAAATATTTTGATCGATATACAGGGTGCTATGTAATCATTTGTCAAAGTTCAGCTTACTGTAAATGGAATAAAATTTGAGCAAAATTTGTATGTTTTGATTCCAAATTTAGTGAAAAACGAATAAGTAGAAAATAAAATAATTAAATATTTTACAAATTTAAGAAAATTCAAACATAAAATGAAATTGATGGCTCTACACTCGACTATGTAAAAATTAATTTGTTTTGCTTGTAATCGAGATCGAACAATTATTTATGCTAAAACTTTATTTCAATGTTTTTTTTTTCAAAGAGATTACAATTTTGAGTTTTTTTTTCTTTCAATTGAACGGGTTGGTGTCACAGCAACATTTACGAAAATTTACGAAGTTATACTTTCGAAAATATATGAAAATTTGTGTTTTTTATTCGATTTCGCTCAAAGTCGGAATATGTATAAATAATATTGAAAGAAA
Source organism: Melieria omissa (assembly GCA_963971225.1). Lineage (NCBI taxonomy): Eukaryota > Metazoa > Arthropoda > Insecta > Diptera > Ulidiidae > Melieria > Melieria omissa. Next base: position 128,759,941 of record OZ020267.1, on the reverse strand, counting down.
TACTTTTACAAAAAATGGACTTCATGAGTAGCTCTGGAGTCGAGATATCTACAAAATTATAATGAAAAAAATTTACGAAAATTAGTGTTTTTTATTCTATTTCTCTCATATTCAGAATATATATTAGTAACGTGGAGAGAAATACTTTTACAAAAAAATGACTTCATAAGTAACGCTGGAGTCGAGATATCTACGAAATAATACTTTCGAAAAATGTGCGAGCATTTGTGTTTATTATTCGATTTGGCTCAAATTGAGATTATATTTTAGTAACATGAAGATAAATACTTTTACAAAAAATGGACTTCATAAATAGCTTTGTAATCGAGATATTTACGAATTGATCCTTTCGAAACTTTAGGAAAATTCGTGTTTTCATGCGATTTGGCTCAAACTCAGATTATATATTAGTAACATGAAGATAAATACTTTTACAAAAAAAGGACTTCATAAGTAGCTTTGTAGTCGAGATATCTACGAAATGATTCTTAAGATAATTTACGAAAATTAGTATTTTTTTATTTTAGTTACGTGGAGGAAAATACTTTTACAAAAAGTGGACTTTGTAAGTAGCGCTGGAGTCGAGATATCTATGAAATAACCTTTGGATTAAAGTAAATTCAAGAAATAAATTAAATTTTCTGGAACCAAAAATCACACATTAATAAAATTCAGTGTGAACTTTCTATTTAGTTGCATCGTTCGGCTAAAAGAATGGTACTAGCATTAGATAAGTGGGTGTGGCACCGCCCATATAATATAAATTTTCTTAATATGGAATATCTAGAAAATATGAGCAACAAAAACATTGAAATTTGACCCCTTTGGGTATTTAATTCCACTAGTAATTTCTTTGAGGTTTGTCAAGAAGGCGTAGCACTTCCTATACTTCTTAAATTTCCAGTACAAATTAAGTCGAAAAGTAAAACTAAGAAGTCAATATGCCATACCCTGTATTAAAATTTATTTTTTTGAAAGTATTTCTAATACTAATACTTACTAAGACTACACTATGATGTTGTTACGGACATTAGTTCTCCTACTTAACGCAGGCGTATTCGTTTCTCAGGATTGTGCCATGGAAATACATGTCAAAATACAACAACAGCAACAAGTTAATTTTTCCTGAATTTTTGTATTTACTATAAACAAAACCTTTTGGAAAACTGGTCAAAAAAATTTGAATTAATTTATCTTTTTCTCAACTAAAAACGTTATCTAAAAAGTTATTTATTGTACAACTCGAATTTTCGCACAACTTTGACAGATTCCACAAGCAAAACTATTTGTTATATTTAGATCAGTTTTTCGATTTTCTTAGGCCAAAGTATTTACCTAATCAAAAAAAACAGTTTCTCTCAACTCGAACATGATAAAGTTAATTTCTGACAACCGCGTTGGCAGAGCGAACCACTGTGCGCCGCTTCGACAAGCAACAAGCTTGTCATTACTTAACAAAAGTTAATCAAAACAAAACAAATGTGTAAACTGCTGTAAACAAAAAATAAAAATTTGTTAGAAACGAAACGCAAAAAAATGCATAATAAACCAATATTTTAATTGTTAACGCGTGTAGCGACGTGTAGGAAATTAAGTTTGGTCAACGGCGACCATTTTTCACAGCGTGCCGCGACTGCGTTGTAGCCGGTGATGAATTTCAGATAAACAAAACAAAATAACCAAAATAACAAACAGCCATAAACAGTAATTTGATGCTGTTCGCTCAAACAGTGAGCGAGTAGAATGTAAGATTTGCGCGACAGTGTACCGATTTGTGGTCGCACTGATGCCAAAGTTATTCAACCTGTGATCACATTAAGTTGTTTACTTTATTGAAAGTCAAAATTGTCTATGGATTAATTAACATTAGTATTTCAAGTACCATTAAATATTTTTTATTCATCATTTTGGCGTCTGCCGAATTGAACTGAGTTAATTGGAAGATTTCTTCAACGAGATCTGGTAGCCAATTAACAACAAACAAACCTTGATGACTTATGGCTAAGACAGCTGAGAATGAAGCAAAAAACAATTACAAACACATTTTAATATTTAACTTGTTAACCAGATCTAGAGTTAGATTTTTGCTTTGAAATACAAAAAAAAATAAAACAAATCAAAGAGTTCTTATCAAAGAGTTCTTAGAAATGAAAGCAGAATTTGTGTTGTTTAAGTTGAAAAAACAAAAATGTTTTAAATATATTTTTAAAGGCCAATACTTTGGTTAATTGACGTCGAATAAAATTGGTTTACCAATAAAAACCTGTGATCAAAATGCAAATTTCTTTTCAATTCTTGAGGTCTTTAATTGGATTGGCAAGAAAGTAATATTGTAATTTGAAATGAAGGGTGACCAGGTAAAAACAATTAAATAGCAAATTAAAAAAAATAAACGGTGTAAGATATCAAATGGATTCTGGATCTATTTTAAGGCTACATGCATGTCATTCCATTTAAATGGTCACCTCGTCTTTGCTGGCAGTGCTTCAAGCGGTCGATCCTGTTTTTAATGGCCCGATCCAATATGTGCAGCGTTGTCCCAGCAATGGCATCTCGAATGTTGGCCTCGAGCTTGTCCAAAGTAATTGGCTTGTTACAACACCTTGGAATATAGATTCCATCCATTCCATTCCATTCCAAACTAAACTTTGCATTGATTTTGTTTAAGCATTACGGATATGCAAAATTTGCCTATTCAAAAGTTACGCCACCAACAGAGCACAACCAAAATTTCACGCATACTCGACATATGAATAATTTTGCCAACCACTGTAATGACCGAGCACTCGCAAACAAACAAACAAACACACACACTCATACGTACGCTATCGCTGTCATACAACCAATGGAAGCAATTAATTTTACTTTGCTAATTGCAAACCAAGCATTTGAATTCAGCGCGACCAGTAAACATGGAGAAAAAAGTTTACTTCGAACAACAAAAAACATTAAGAAACAAATGTTATGTCAGATTATAAACAAAACTATAAACAAATCGCATATTCGATTAGAATTATTGGCGGCAAAAAAGCGTTAAACGTTTCGTACAAGTCGCCAACGTAATACGCCAACGAAAATCGAGTTTTATTTGCACACAAAAGCGAATCTGAGCATCTGGCGTTGTGTTTACATAAGCCAAAACAAGCTGACATAAGTTTATACAAAGTAAAAACCAAAAAAATTGCTTAAAATTAAAATACTAAAATATAAAGTTTGCATAAATTTAGCAATTAGCACAACGCACACAGCGACACTCACTGGGCACTGGGATTGCTGAAGCGGGACGTAGGCAGACGCAGACGTACGAAATGTCATTCATTTAACTTGCGTGACGTTTCTCCCTTTTAACTAGAAATGTTTTGAATAATGGTTTATTAAATCGGCAAATAAAAAACTGTTTGAATTGAAATTCAAACAAGAAATCGCTACTTCACAGACAACACAGAAAACTTTGAATTGAATCGATTCAATGTTTGATGCTGACGGCATCAACCAAGTTTCATTAAATTTAAGGTGACCATTCGTCTCAAATTTGATTTAATTTTATTTCATTTAATTTCATTTCATTTAATTTCATTTCATTTCATTTCATTTCATTTCATTTCATTTCATTTTATTTTATTTTATTTTATTTTATTTTATTTTATTTTATTTTATTTTATTTTATTTTATTTTATTTTATTTTATTTTATTTTATTTTATTTTACTTTATTTTACTTTATTTTATTTTATTTTATTTTATTTTATTTTATTTTATTTTATTTTATTTTATTTTGTTTTGTTTTATTTTATTTTATTTTATTTTATGTTGGTTTATTTTATTTTATTTTTTTGTTTTGTTTTATTTTATTTTATTTTATTTTATCTTATTTTATTTTATTTTATTTTATTTTATTTTATTTTATTTTATTTTATTTTATTTTATTTTATTTTATTTTATTTTAATTATTTTATTTATTTATTGTATTATTGTATTTATTTTATTTATTATATTAATTTTATTTTATTTTAATTATTTTATTTATTTATTGTATTATTGTATTTATTTTATTTATTATATTAATTTTATTATTTTTATTAATTTGATTTTATTTTTCTAAATTTATTTTATTTATTCGTTTTTAAAGCAAATTCTTAAAAATATTTAGGGGCCGTTCACATATTACGTAACGCATTTTTCGACCTTTTTTGACCCCTCCCCCCCTGGTTGTAACACAACGTAACAAACCTCACTACACCCCTCCCCCCCCCTAATACCATAACGCGGGTTTTTTTTTTTATTATGGAAAGTGTATAATGTAGCCAGCAATATTTTTAATGTTATAACCATCCAAATACCGTAATTATGGTTATAAGCGTAAATTTAAATGTTTTTCAATATAATCCGGGTACATTAAATACATAATTTTGAATGATTAATATATAAGGACTCTCTTTGAATAGTAATATCTGTGGCTTGCCGCCATAACAGAGAAAGTCACTTATGCCATAAGGGTCACAACTAGGAAAAATATTTTAAACAGAAACAATCGTAACGATTCAGATAATCAAACGAGAAGTGAGCAGGCACAGACGTGCATAGACCGAAAACAGTGCTGCCACAAGATTGTTTGAGGGCCGCTTCACAATGCAAGTCATTGCCAACTTTACCGAATCCGCGCGCGAATTTGAATTTCAGGTGCTGATTTTTGGGTATTTTTTCGACGTTACGTAACGCAGTCGATGACCCCCCCATCCCCGTCGTAACACTTCGTAACACACCTTTGAACCCCCCCCCCCCCCCTAAGAGCGTTACGTAATATGTGAACGGCCCCTTATCGAAGAAATTTCGCAAAGCAAAAACTAGGAGATTCGGTCTTTGACCGACCAGAGTAGATCCAGCAAATTGAACCTACTACACAATTCAGCCATAGTGATTGTTGTGTGACTGGTCAGCACACCAAAAGACTCTCCAGTTTAATGACTTCTGCAGAAACTTCTTGAATGAAGACTGGAAACGGACGAGCATCTCCTCTGTAAATCAGGGCCGTTCGACACAGTTACGTAGACTCTGAATATTCCCATTGATTTTCGAAGAAATACTTATCTAAAACAGTGCGCCTCTTTCGAAAGAGTGAAGGACTATAACACAGAAGACGAGTACATTTTCTTCTTCTACATAGCTTGTCCATGTAAACCATGTGGAATCATTACAAATCAGTTGGAACGTTCTGTCGTGGAAAACTATCACAGTTTTTTCGTAACTGAAGCTAGAAATTGCTCTTAGAGGGTTAAAATCTTTGACTGATCCCATCTAGTTTTCTCTACTTAACATTTCTTTCAAACATATTCAAACCCTATCTCCAACCCTTAATGGGGCTTCCATACAAAATGATCGTTTTTATTAACTGGGCACCCATTGCTCCCATGTTGCTCCCAGATATGTCAAATGTTAGGCCGACACTCATTTATTTTCTCTTCTGAGTGTTTCTTGCAAACATACCTACTCGCCATCTCCAAGTTTTAAGGGGTCTGCCATACAAAACTGGCCATTTTCTATGGAATTGGCTTCCCACTTGTAAATGTAGTAGTTAAGTAAGCAAGTAAACATCGTATCTCGGTAATTACTGAAGCGATTTGAATGATTTATTCAGCGATCGGTAACATTTTTGAGTACTAAAAATACAAAATTGATAAAGGTTCAGAAATTCACCACCAGAGGGCGTCTCCCATACAATCGAAGTTGTGAGGTTGTCAGCTTTTGGGAATTTTGAAATTGTATTTTCGAAACCCCTTTAACCTCCCACACATAGACATTGAGTATATATAGCAAAAAACCAACAATCAACATTTATATCTCTCTTTCTAATTTGTTAATCTTTCAACACTCTGGTCACCTTAAAACTAGTTCAGCGCGCGGCCGCAGCATCACTTTGTCGCTTTTGTTATTTATGCATCTCATCAGCATGTGGCGCGTGTGCGTGTTATCGCCACTTACGCTTTGACTTCGATAATAACCTAAAAAAAAAAATTAATGCACATTTAGCGGCGGGATTCCCCAATGCACTTTCGAATCCACTCATTTGCGTATTTTTCAGTGTTCTGCTATTCGTTCGAACTTGTTATGTTTTACATTTTTCCAATGTATATTTCTGGTTGAATGGTTTTAGTATCCAACTATTTTGTTGTCTACCGTCGATGCGTCAGCAATCGACGCTCACCGGCATTGACTGACGCGCGTCGTCACGGGCGGCAGTCATATTGCGACGAGGCTAACATTGAGTAATTTCGTAATTGTTGGCGTTTATGTGAGAATTAATTAATGCATCGTTAACTGTGGAATTAAGCAAATTTCTGGCTTTATGGGGAATTATTACGCTGCAATGTGCTGTTGCTGTCGGTGTAGATCGGAAATTTTAACGCTTTGCTGAAAACAAATCAATGCAGTTATTGATGCGGCGTTTTGCTTAAACATTTTACTTACACAATTACAGCAGAACACCGACAGACGTAACGCGTCCGACATCCGTCACAATGCACCCGACGTGGAAATCATTTAGCGACACTCATCTTTAGAAATTAGATGTAGCTGTCAGAACAAATTAATTCATTTGCCCCTTCACTTCTCAAAGAATAAAAGTAAATGTATGCGGCGGTCGCTCTCTCTGTCTGGGTTTTTAAATAACTTTGTCTACTTAAACTTTGATAGCTTATTGCTGTGTCATTTCGGGTGATCATGGTGTCAGCATTCGATGTTTCTTTTCTGTCATGGGCATTATTACGTTGCATAATTATTCAAATTTATTCAAATCATATTTTGTTCACCAAACTTTTAATGAACTACGACCACCCACCAAGACTGTCCGATTCAACGCTCTTAGACTTTTTTCCTTGTTCATGACAACTGATTAACTGGATAGCGACTCTTCACCGAAATCGAAATTAAGTTTCGGAGATTTTTCCAATTTCCCATCAAACCAAACCACAATTTTGAATTGAGTCCTGTGAACAAAGCTACAGAAATACAATAAAAAAATGAAATACAATGAAATGAAATAAAATAAAATAAAATAAAATAAAATAAAATAAAATAAAATAAAATAAAATAAAATAAAATAAAATAAAATAAAATAACATAAAATAAAATAAAATAAAATAAAATAAAATAAAATAAAATAAAATAAAATAAAATAAAATAAAATAAAATAAAATAAAATAAAATAAAATAAAATAAAATAAAATAAAATAAAATAAAATAAAATACAATAAAATGAAATAAAATAAAATAAAATGCAATAAAATAAAATAAATTAAAATAAATTAAAAAAATAAAATAAAGTAATACAAAATACAATAAAATTTAATAAAATTTGAACGATATTATTTTCAAGACAAAATAGTACTGAATGCACTTAAGTCCAAAATAAAGTCATCCGTCCTATCTGCAACTATTTCGATAAAGTTAAACAGGTTTTATAAAACCTCTTGACTATATATGAGTTAGAGGGAAGTGAAGCCTATTCATAAATTTACGCGATCCACAAGTTTATACAGATTTCGAATGGCAGAACGATAAACTGTAGATCTCGTTTAGTTGTAAGTAACACTAATTGTTATAGCATCAATAGTGGAGAGCTAATTACTGATTACTCTTACTGACTTAATAAAATTATTGCCAGACTTTTGTATAATTTAATTGTTATGTCGAAAAACGGGTAATTTTTTTAATGTCCTGCGCTAGACAACAACAAAACCTACGTGGAAGATAACTGTCGATAACTGTGCTGTGTGTGTATACTAAAATGATCAGCCTATGCCGACGATCATTTACAAAAACAAATGGAGAACTAGAACAGTGGTCGGCAAAGCTTTCTCTTATGAGCAGTACGCTCTGCCCACGTACACAGTACGCTCTCTCAATCAGTCATTGTTCAGGTATAATTTACACAGTCGAGAGAAATTTCAGTGCGCTCACTAACACCATCTCATTGTCAATTTTGCCGACCACTGAACTAGAATCCTCAGCCTATGCTGAAGATCATTTACAAAAACAAATGAGCAACAAGAGCATAGGGCATGGGCACCTCTGCATTACCCATTGCTGCCTAATGGGTAAAAATTTACCCATGAAAATGGACTTTTAAAAAAAAATCACAGAAAAGTTCGTGGTAGAGATATCTCAAAATCATTGATGGGATGGTTGGGGTAAAGAGGGAACTACCTTAATCTAGTGGAGGTCACCCTAAAATTCCGCCATCCAGCTAGAGTTACCACACTCCAAAAATTGGGAATTTTCCGGAGGTGGAAAATAAGGCGAAACGTAGTGGCCTTAGAACTTCACAAAAATCTGCCCCCTAACTCACCTGTAAAAAATACATCTTTTGTTTACGTGTTTACTTTAAAAAGTATGGAAAAAAAGCTACCATTGCTGCGTAATGGGTACAAAATACCCAATGAATATCTCAGCAACGTGCAGAGATAAAAAGCTGAAATTTTGTGTCTGATCAATTCCAGGTCGTGTATGAAATTTCATCAAAATCGTATGGGTGGAACTGGTACCGGCTTTAATGGGTTAATGTAATGCTATTTTTATGTCAAGTTTCTTGTATGTTAATTTTATTTTTTTGTTCGTTAAATTGTAAATCTGTCTTTCGACAGGTTCAATAAATTTTTACGTTTTATAGGTTTCGATAATGATGCTAGCCGACCTTTACGAGCCCAAACAAATACAGCGGCTGCCATTTTTTGTTGATAAAATTGTTTTATTACAAATTATTCGCAAGTTCGAAAGTTTTACTTACAAGAAAAATCTAAAAAATACATGCAACTCCATAAAAATGTGTTGGGTTACCCGGGTGCCCCAGCAACTAAATGGAATCAAACACTCGAAAATAAAAACATACTCGTAATACCATTTTGGAATTTGTCACGAAGTTTCACCTTTCTAGGTTATCCGCAATTATATAAAATTTCAGTATCAAAGTGATTTGGGTACCCGGGTACCCCATCACACACATAAGGGTTAATTGTTATGTTAATTTTATGCTAACATTATGTTGCATGTTCATATTTTGTCAATGTTATTTTAATGTTATATTAATGTTAGTTATGTTGATATTCTTCTTCTTCTATATATATAATATAAAGTGGATGTATGTGTGTAAGCGCATCACGCTCAAACGAACCCGCCGATTTCCATGGAGTTTTTTTGTTGGATTCGCATTGAGTCAGTTCAAGTTCGTGTGAAAAGAAAATTCCGGAAAATCGATTGGCAAAGTCGGAAAATCCCTGCCATATTTGACTGTGAAATCTGAACATTTTCAGACGATAACGTTCGAACCATAACTCACACATCAATTAAATTTAGTACGAACTTACTATTTAGTCATGTCCTTCAACAGAGGGTATGGTGCGGGCATTGAGCAAGGGGCGTGACACCGCCCATGCAAGCCAAATCTTAATATAGAATATCTTCGAAATTTCAAGTTATATGTTATATGATATTTTTATTCACTAATACCATCCAATTTCCCGCTAATGCCACATTCCATTATGCCATATCGAAAAGCAAAAACAAATCCACATCAAAGAGCTTTGAATTTTATTCACAATTCGAAAATGTAATGATGGCTTATAATTATTTCGATGTTTTAAGCGTTTGTCCATTACCATATTTTAATTGTAACAGATTTGAATATGAATTAGAGATGTGCGTTGTGGCATACCGAAATTCCATGACCATTAGGCAAAGAATAGTAGATAGATACAAATTTTAAAATATAAAACCATAGTTGCAAATAATAAATTTAGAATTTCCAATTTCATTATATTCCAATTTTCCAAAACAAATGTTTGTGATTAATATCACTAGTGTGTTTTACTGTCAACAATTGTGCGTAGCTAACTTAATTATTACTTAAACATTTAAAACAATAAACATTATTTATTAAACAAAACCACTGCCCTGCAGGAATGTTAATGCAGTCGAAGCTGTAAGAGACAAAGACTGAACTTATGGCAACCAGTATCTCAATGGAGCTCACAATAGGCCTCCGAGCATGTCGCAGAGCGTTTCACAAAGGCTGCCACCCTAATATAACATAACCTTATATAGTTTATCTGCCCTGAATTGAATGACATAAATCTATAGGTATATAGACGGCATGCGGTTCCCAAAAGACATCACACATGGGGCTTTGTACTGCAATTGTTGTAAGAAAAGTTCAAGAAATTGAAGCCAAGATCGTGATACTTAACATACTTAGACTTTTTCTCTAGAGCTACGTTTAGTTGCGGATATTACCGAGTCGAATGATAGCAGGAAATGCAGAGAAATCGGTGCCAAGGAAATCCTGGATCATCTGCTCCTGTCCGGCTATCTCAAGATTACGACTTAAGGGCCCGTTATTTTCTGGGTTAGTGGAGGTTCCCAAGGATGACATCTAGTCGCTGGGTAACCTTTCTAGGAACACCAGCATTCTCACCGATCACTTCTACGTCGATACGTCCCACTAAGGACGTCCAACTAGTATCGCTAGGCACCTAATAGAGTCTATGCGTGACCTACTTAGCCAGCAAGCTTTTATTGATTCATTCGTGAGATCCAGTCCGACTTATACAAGCGAGTTATACAATATTTGACCTTTTATATCGAGTCCAGCAAAGACAATTTGAATTACATTATTCAATCAATTCAATTCAAAGGTATTTTGCATATCCAGTAAGTGGTCCTGGGGCTCAAAGCCCCAAAAACAAAAATTGCTTGTACAACATATGGTTTCAAATGGAACTGGACTTAAAAGTTGTACTTCCCTTCCCCCCAAATAAAATTCTGTGTGCACCACTTGTCATATTTAGAAACACATCTCTTTTTACCTAACTTTCAAGTTTAAACACGTTAAATGAAACCCCCACCCCCTTAGCAGTTACTGCCTTTAAAAGCTTTAAAACACCAAATCTAATATTGGCTTAGGATTTAAATTTTGTTAACTAAAATTTCCTATTGGGTAAACTTTTTGCGTCCATCACTACTAAGTAGTTGTCTGTCATACACATCGCTTAGTTTGTGTGTTTGTAAATACATTTTAATTACTTTAGTGCCCATCGCTCGCACATCAATTCGACATCGGGCAGTTCATTAAATCAGCGACTGCGTCAAACACGACTCGGCTGATATTAAATCGAAAATAAATGCAATTCAAAAAACTTTTATGCGAAAGTATGCGCGGCTACTGGTAGCAAAAATCGAAATTTGTGCAAAATTCGACTAATTTATGCAAATTTTGTGCGCGGCGCAGTTCGAACGACCGCAATTGTTTGCACAACTAATGGCGATTTCAGGTGGATTTGGTTTTTATATTTTCCGTGCAATGTTGGCTTGGAGTTGGGCGGTGGGCAGTGCAATTGATCTGCCCGGCAGCCTGTTGCAGACAACCAATTTGACAGCGGCAACGCTCGGCGACAGCATCGACATGGACCGCCACTGGACAACGGTAGGCGGCGCGCGGTGTGGTAGAAACGGATGAGAAGAGCAATTATTGTTGATTTGGAATTTAATTGAAAAATTATAAAATTAATGCACAACTCTGCATAGACTAATTGAGGCCGTTTTGACAGGAGACGCTAATTGCTCGGCAGCGTTACGCCGTCGAGCTGCACCGAGTGACCACACAGGATGGCTACGCACTGACGCTGCACCGGCTGCCGCAGCCCGGCCATCAGCCGGTGCTGCTGGTGCACGGCCTCTACGGCTCCGCCAACGACTTTGTCATCATGGGCCGCAACGTCAGTCTGGGTGAGCGCACCAAGCAACGAGCCGTAGGAACTAATGTCCTCCAACGCCAGCGTCCATTGCAGCGTTCGCACTGTGGGACGGCCACTACGACGTGTGGCTGGCCAACTGCCGCGGCAGCTTCAATGCGCAGCAACACGAACACTACACGCGCGACCAGCTGCACTTCTGGAACTTTAGCTTCCACGAATTGGGCGTCTACGATCTGCCCGCACTGATCGACTACGTGCGCGACAACACGTCCTTTCATGCTGTGCACTTCGTGGGCTACTCGCAGGGCGCCACGGCGCTGCTGGTGCTGGCCGCGATGCGACCGTCCTACGTGGACAAGTTGGCACTGGTGCAGCTGTTGGCGCCGTTGGCGTATTTCCGACACACCAAAGCCGAGTCCAGTTTGCTGCGCTTTGTTGACAATTTTCTGCAGGTGAGAGCAATTAAATTTACAAAAAAAAACACACCACTTTTAAGACTTTTTTCAGCGACTCTCGCTTTTCAATCGAATGTATGAACTACTGGCGGGACCCTGCGGACTTGCACGCAAGTTTTAAACCAATGGGGCCCATAAATCAAGTTCTTCTTAACCCTTTATTGATCCCGTCAGATTTTTATAAAAAAAATACTAATCTAGTTATATCTGATTTGAAGTGCTTTCACCACATTTGAAGTCAATTGGCGCAATAAGTCATGTTTTCCCATAAAAAATCTTAACCCTTCGTTGACCCTGTCAGATTTGCATTTTCGAAAAATATAACACGTGTCGAATTATTTCTCACTAAGAGTACTTTCACTAAGTTTTAAGTCAGTAGGCCCAATAATTCATATTTTTTACAGTTTTTTCATATAAACTTTTAAGCCATCGTTGACCCCGTTAGATTTAGATTTTCGAAAAAATTAAAAACACCTTCCGAATAATTTCACATTTGAAGTACTTTTACCAAGTTTGAAGTCAAAAGGCGTAAAAATCATATTTCTTCAAAAAAACGTTTAACCCTTGGTTCACCCTTTTAAGTTTTGATTTTCAAAAAAATCAGAAACACATATCGAATTATTTTTCACTAAGAGTACTTTCACCAAGTTTGAAGTCTAAATACGTAAAAATGCATATTTCTTCATACAAATTTTTTAACCTTTGGTTCACCTTTTTATGTTTTAGTTTAAAAAAAAATTACAAATACCAATCGAATTGTTTCTCACTAAGAATACTTTCACCAAGTTTGAAAACAAAAGGCGTAAAAACCCATATTTCTTCATACAAACTTTTAACCCTTGGTTCACACAGTTAGATTTCGATTTTCAAAAAAAATTAACACGTGTCGAATTATTTCTCACTAAAAGTACTTTCACCAAGTTTTAAGTCAATACGCCCATTAATTCATATTTGTTCACGGTCTCTCCATATTAACTTTTAACCCGTCGTTGACCTCGTCAGATTTTTATTTTCGAAAAAATTAAAAACACGTGCGGCATTGTTTCACTAAGTTTGAAGTCAAAAGGCGTAAAAAATCATACTTCCTCATACAAACTTTTAACCCTTGGCTAATCTTTTTATGTTTTAATTTTCGAAAAAATAAGAAACACATATCGAATTGTATCTTACTAAGAGTACTTTCACCTAGTTTGAAGACAAACGGCGTAAAAAAACCATATTTCTTCATACAAACTTTTAACCCTTGGTTCACACAGTTAGATTTCGATTTTCAAAAAAAATTAATAACACGTGTCGAATTATTTCTCACTAAAAGTACTTTCACTAAGTTTTAAGTCAATACGCCCATTAATTCATATTTTTTCACAGTCTCTCCATATTAACTTTTAACCCGTCGTTGACCTAGTCAGATTTTTATTTTCGAAAAAATTAAAAACACGTGCGGAATTGTTTCACTAAGTTTGAAGTCAAAAGGCGTAAAAAATCATACTTCCTCATACAAACTTTTAACCCTTGGCTAACCTTTTTATGTTTTATGTTTTGTTTTTCGAAAAAATAAGAAACATATATCGAATTGTGTCTTACTAAGAGTACTTTTGCCAAGTTTGAAGACAATCTTTATTTCGTAATTAATTTTTTCCTCATACAAACTCTTAACCCATCGTTGGCCCCGTTAAATTTTGATTTTCGAAAAACTGAAAAAATACGTGTCGAATTATTTTTGTTTGGAGTATTTTCCAAGTTTGAAATCAATAGTCTCATTGCATCAAGTTTCTTCATACAACAGCTCAACCCATGTTTTGCCCTTTAGACCTCGAATTTCAAAAAATCTAGTCTTAGCGGAGCTTGAAGCTTTAGCGGTTTGGGCTGCGCGATGATGAATCAGTAGTCAGTCAGGACGAACAATCATATGTAAATATATACAGTGACGCGCACAGGGCAGTTTTGGGGTTCAAACCACTCCCCAAACACAAACATTGCTAGTACAAAACCTGGTTTCGAATAGTATTTGACTCATAAGTTCTATGCAAACCCCCACCACAAATTAATTCTATTTGCGTCATTGTGTATGTAGATAGATAGATGGTCCAGAAGACTCCTTTTTTTTGCAAAAAATTAGGGAATGAAACTCTGGCTGCTAGTTTCAAATGATCCGAAAACCTTATATCGGAAACTTTTTGGCTGATGAAAACATTTAAATGTTCGATTTTGTACGAAAAGAGTTGCTCACAAAAATCATTAAAAAAGTCTGTTCCGGCACTAATGGGTGAAGTTGTCTTCAGCTGTGATTGCAACATCCAGTAAGATCTAAAGTGAAAACATTTCCACCAACTCTAACGAACTTTGCAATTCTCTTCACTAAACCATTAATTTCATTTTATTAAAATCTTTTTTTTTTACCTCAATTCAACTCCAACAGAACGCCACCTCGCGTGAGTTGCGCGAGTTCCTTCCACGCGGCTTCATGCAACAGCTCGGCTGTTTTGCCAACAAGGTGCAACAGTTGTCCTGCCTGCAGCTGGTTTTTCGCATTGTGGGCACCGATTTGGCACAGGTCGACCAGTCGAAATTGTCGCTGCTTTTCAGTCAACTGCCCGCCGGCGGCTCAGTCAAGCAGCTGCGTCACCTCCATCAGCTCTACACAGACGGCGAATTTCGGGCCTACAACTACGGCCTCGAGGGCAATTATGACAAATATGCCGCCGCCACACCGCCACCCTACAACCTGTCGCAGCTGCACACGCCCACAGTGCTGCACTTTGCAGCCAACGATCACTTGGCCAGCGCCGAGGATGCGCTGCTGCTAGGACGGCAGCTGCCCGCGCTGCGACGACTGCATCTGGTGCGCTATGCGCAGTTCAATCATTTGGACTTTATTTGGGCCCGCGATCTGGCCGCCTTGGTGAACGATAAAGTACTGCAGGAGCTGGCAGCTTTGGCGCGTCGGTCGTAGGTTTGTTATTTGAGATTCTAGTTTCGGGCTCTTTACAATCATTAATCACATTTGGCACAGCCGCTGTAAAAATCACATCTAAATATAACTATGACTTCAAATTGTTAGCTCATTAATTTAGGCAATTTTTTGTATTGCTTGTAAATATTGGGTTTTCCAAGAATCAAATACACGATTTACGCATAAACACGGATTAGGTAGATTTAGGTAAAGAGATATTAGGAGAAGATGGAAACCTATCGTTGAGGAGGTATTTGCTCAAGTACCCCAGTTGGGAAAATAGTTCCTCAAGTATTTGAGTAAACTTAAAGATCCAGAAGAGGAAACAGTACTACAGGATTTGTAAAAAAAAATAAAAAGAGAAATGTAGAGAAATAAGAAACTAAGAAGATATGGATCGCGTTAAAAACGAAGCAATTAAGCTTATTGAAGACTGTAGGGCATCCAGCTCTATTGACACCTTGGAACATCTTCGAAACGTGGCATACGTTGCCTCATGTTATAGATAACTTTTCGGTAATTATTCAGAGGAGATGGGCATTTTAATTCCCAATGAACTCCTTGCAAATATTTTCCCCAGCACCCCAGTAGGCAAGACAGTCAAGCTGCAATCAAGGCAATAACCTGTAAACGTGTTTCTTCCAACTGTCTTTCTTTAAGTTGTCCTATCAGCTGTTATTGATCACCCCTTCCATTTACCCAATCACAGTACCATTTTCCATTGCATTGAAATTACCAAAACCTTTACTATTTACTTCTACATAGGCAGTCAAGCAGCAATCAAGGCAATAACCTCTAACCCTATTTCTATTTCTTCCAAGCAAGCCAAGAATGGCTGGCTTCGAGTCAAAAGCTGCATATCTTCTGATACCCGGTTACGAGGGCATTGTAGGGAATAAGGCAGCGCCAAAAGGAGGCCAATGATCCCCTGCAAACTCTCAACAGGGATCTCGATGACAGCATGAAAAATAAGATGGAAGCAATGTGGAACAATTTAGGTACCTGCAACATGGAAAAAGAAACCATGCTGAACCACACTGTTTAACGGCAGCTCGGTGAATATGCGAAGGCAACATAACATCAACCTTGCCTTGCTACGCCAATGACATTGACGTCATGGGGCGTAACAAGCGATATGTCACCACCGCCTTTGCGGCAATCTAAAGAGAATCTGCCAAAATGGCTCTGCTGGTAAATGAGGGCAAGACGAGTCTCTGAGGGACTCGCAGCGGCAAAGGTCTCACATCGAGGCTGACGGGTATACTTTTGAAATTGTCAAGGAATTCGTACACCTTGGCATCGCCATAAACGGCAACAAGGATGTCAACCTGGAGATAAAGCGATGGATTACTCTTGCCAATAGGTGAACTGACGGTCTCGGTAGACAATTAGGTGTTAGAGATCTCTCTCGACAATTTTTGCACGCTATAGGACGTCTATCTTGCTTGTGCTCCTCTATGGCGCAGAAGTGTGGACGCTTCCGCGTAACGAGACAGCGCCTCTTGGGGTGTTCGAGAGGATGGTCCTCGCAAAATCTTCGGTCCTGTTCGTATTTGCGACGAACCAAATACGAACCAACAACGCTGGCTTAGTCATGTCTCCCTTATGAACAATAAAGCTCCGGCGAAAAAGGTGTTCGATGCGGTAGTTGGAGGTCGACGTCGAAGAGGGAGGCCGCGTCTCCGGTGGAAGGACCAAGTTAGACCCTATCTTCTTTTGGTTTCATGTCTTCAACATGACTTTAAACTCAGTAAAAGTTAGTAAAATACAATACTAACTTGGCGACTCTTTGTACTCGTTTGGTAGGAGGAGTTTTGAGTCATTGGGAGTAAAGATTTTGAATCTGCAACTGCCGAATAAGTACTTACAACACCGACTTGGTTCCATGAATCAAATAAAAACACTTAATTCAACAATTAAATGAAGAGGTCATGTGGGGAAAACGTGGTACGACGATAAATTATTAGAATAGGTGAGGTTCGGCTGCCACCGAAGAGGGTACACAGACGAACACTCTCACACACTCACTCTGTAGCAAGACTCATTGCAGTTCTTACGCGTTATTGACCGCTAGGGGAACACGGGCCCCCCTTGCAAATACCCTTCAACAATCAGCGTGAGACACTGACCCACTTTCTGTGTACATGCCCGGAGGTAGCTCGCTCGCTACTTCCTTCCTCGATGACTTCAGAACAATTTCAGCTACGAGTATGGAGATCAGGAAGTTTCTACACTTTCTGGATGATACAAACAAGGATTAAAAATACCAGCCAATATCACTTATGTATTAATTGTGTTAACCATTCAGCCAACCAAAGCCTGTTGTGATGCCCAATTCTACTTAAGGAAAGATGAGGTTCGCTTTCCTCTCTATGTGAACCAGTTGGAGCTGTTGGTGAAACTTGGAGCAATTTAAAAAGGAGAAAAAATAAAGTAACTTTGACAATCTGAATCTTTCCCTCATCTCTGCAGATTCTATAAAAGTGAATAGTAAGTAGACCCAGCAGTCTGATATGGCTACTAGAGAGAGTGAGAAAAGATTCTGTGGGAACCCAACTTATTTTTTATTATTAAAGTGTAGGAAGCATCCAGAAACGCAGGCATGTTTGTGATCTGGCTTGTGTCTTACTCCTTGCAAAGTCCACTTCGCTTAACGACTCACATCACCCAATCAGATGAGAGCCGCTTCTACGAAACATTCAACTGCGTCCATACAGCTAACAGGTCCCGAGACAGGACCAGTTTACAGTGATTGTTGCAGAAGAAAGTTCCCATGGGCTCTGAATCGCGGTTAGCCGGAGCTATGCCGAGGCTAAGCTAAGCTTATAGTACATCCCATAACTTAAGTTCCAGGACTACTCCCCCCCGAAAGTTCAAACAGGAGAGCTCCTGAACCCAAATAGCAATTTCAATTTGATTTCTTTAAGTGAGTCACTAAGCAGATGATTTATTATTTTGTAAGTTGTTGTAAGAAAAATTATCCTTTCTGAAAAACCCACACCACAGAAAATGAAAATTCTGTTTTGCCATTTCCAATGTTCCGCTTCCCGTTTTCTGCGCGTAGCACAACTTATGTTTCAACAATGTTGTGATAGTTCTGGCCTTTGTTGTTGTTTTATGTCTTATTTATTTATTTGGCAATTTGCTTTGCTGCTTCAATTTCTTATTGTGCTCATTTTATTGCCTCGTAAATTTTAGAAGAAAAGCTCGCTGCAAAAAAATCAAGAAACCAAATGCCATTTGCCTTTGTCGGCTGCCAATTCGAAGAAACAGCGGAAAAGGACAAGAAGCAACTGTGCAACATTCGTTGGCTGTCTGCAGCAGTGACTGCAACAACAGTAACCACTGCATGCGCTGGTCCCACTAACTATTTGCCCAGTTGTCCTGCCAGCCGTTCTCGGTTCAATGGCCGTTTGCGTGCGGCAGGACTCGGCGCGCGCGGACCGAATTGCTGCTGCCATGGTAATTGTTGCTCATAAAGCGCATTTTGTCGCTGTTTACTTAAGCATTCAATTTGTGCTGAATTTATTGCCAATTCGAGGCAAAGTAGGCGTGGGAAGCAAGAAGGAAATAAATACAATTTGCCCGCATTGCTCAATCTTAAACGACAACAAGAATGCGAATCATTCAGCTGTGTTGAGAAATGTTTCCACAAAAGAGTTATTTGCGCATAAACGAGTTTTATTTACTGATGTTTATTGCAAAAAATGAACATTTCTGATTTTTCTCTTTTATTGATACAAAAGAGAAGAGTGGTTGGGTTGATGGAAGAGCAGACAAATCGGTTTAGTTCTACTCTCAGAGACTACTTTGTGCTGGATATTCATATTATGAATATTTATATACATCTGTGTATTGTTTTACTCTTCCAATGACTGGTTACAGCATCACAATGAATCAAGTGATCATACTTGAGCTGTGTCCCTAACCTAACTTAACTTTACCTAACTTTCTGCACTGGTTTCAAAGTTTATCTGGGTGTCTTTGTTTGTGTTTCTTTGTCACTCTCTAATTTAGTTAAGTGTTTCTCATTAGCAGACTTTACAAATCCTCTCTTTGACAATAAGGTTGCAGTTTTCAGCCCAATGACGTCGCACATGGGTCAAGCCAATATTGTCAAACCCCTTCTACCTGATCCTGTTATGGCACTGAATGAAAATCATATTCTGAATGAACCCAGTATTTTAGTGAATAAAAACCAAATTCGTTTTTTTAATCACACAAAGCCTCTTTAGTTAAAAAAAACGCATTTCATTAAAATTCATTGGTTTTTTTTTATTTCACAGTAAACAAAATCGCAGTTTATCGAATAACAATTTTTATATATCACAGTTTCAAGCGTGTTGCTGTTCAACGTCCAAAGCCACCGCCTTTAGCGGCGGCGTTGGCGCTGGCGCTGGCACTGGCACTAGCACCGCCAAAACCGCCACCGCCTCCGTGACCACCGAGGCCGCCACCACCACAACCAGGGCCGCAACCGCCGCCGCCATAACCGCCCAGGCCGCCACCGCCTAGACCGCCACCGCCTAGACCGCCGCCGCCGTAACCACCGGCTCCTCCTAGACCTCCGCCATGGCCTCCGCCTAGACCGCCACCGCCCAGACCTCCGCCTAGACCTCCGCCATGACCTCCGCCTAGACCTCCGGCATAGCCGCCGCCGCCCAGAGCGCCTCCGCCTAGACCGCCGCCGCCCAGACCGCCGCCGCCGAAACCTCCATGGCCTCCGCCTAGTCCACCGCCAAGGCCTCCGGCATGGCCTCCGGCAATACCTCCGGCATGTCCTCCGCCTAAGCCTCCGCCGAGACCGCCGCCGCCGAGACCGCCACCGCCGAGACCGCCACCGCCGAAACCGCCATGTCCTCCGCCCAGACCGCCGCCGCCAAAGCCGCCATGTCCTCCGCCTAGACCGCCACCGCCGAAACCGCCATGTCCTCCGCCAAGGCCGCCACCGCCGAAACCGCCATGACCGCCATGACCTAAGCCATGACCTCGGCGATGGCCGCCAAAGCCGCCGCCGCCACCAAAGCCGCTGGCGCCAGCGTTCGCACTCGCACTCGCACCCGCATGGCCACCGCCGAATCCGCCGCCAAGGCCGCCGCCAAGGTGGCCAATTCCTAATGTGGCGCTCGCAGCCGCCACACACAAACTAAACACGAAAACCGCTCTCATCGCTGTGATTCAGTTGATTGTCAACTGTTCCGCATCCAGCCGCTGCATTCACTTTTATAGCAAATCAACTTTGCGCCAACAAAAAACCAAAAAAATCCCACCGGGCAAAAATCCGAGGCGCAAATAATGCTCCAGCAGTTTTTCTGCACCACAGATCAGCTGAAACATGGCACCGACCATTCCCCGCCGCCGCCACCAATCGTCGCACTCGTGAAGCATCAACTCAGCAGCCATTTCCGTTGCCCGAGCGAACGGGCCGCCGGATCACCGCTGTGCGATCAACCGGTACATCAGGTTGGCGTCGCAGAGGGAAAAACACCCGAACCAAAGAGCTGTCGACGTCACGCAATAAGTACCGCCGTACGCCTAACTACGCTCGCCGATTCATGAAATCGACCCGACTGTGGCCGGAGTGGAACAGCAGCCAACAACAAAACAAAACAATTAAAATAAATGTGAGCACATGGTGCGGTACGCGAATTCCTGCTCAGAGCAATCAATAAAACAATGCAAAATAGTAGCGAAACTCTAAAGAGTTCTTTATGCAAATTCCCCAATATTATTTAATACGAATTAAGTAGATTGCGCGACGTCGCTACAAAACCTAATTTGCCTATTAATTAAAATTTGCTGCGCCATACGGCCAACAAAAACGGCATCTTTCGTTTCGACCAACAACTCTCTGATAGTAAATACAACATTCGTTGTTTAATTGGTTTAAAGTTAGTTCACAAAAATATATAAATCACGCACATTCTGGTGGAAACTATGCGGGGGTTTCCAGCTTAAGGAAAAACAAAAAAGGCCCAATTAAGTGATACAATTAAGGGTGTAATTTCTTGTGGAGGTAAAGTCCTGGCAGAACACGAAATATGTGAAAATATGGAAATATGCTAGTATCTTCCTTGATTCTCTTCTTCTTCTTCTTCTTTAATTACTTAACTCGTTCACAGAATCAAGAAATCGCTCCGAATGTGGCCAGAGTGGAGCAGCGGCCATTAGAATGCCGCCCAATCCAACCTTCCTTTCATGCCCATTTTGCCCATGCCCATCGTTTTTCAATATTTTTCCAAAAATTTTTTTAAATTGACTTAAAAAAGAAATCATATAAGTTTCAAAATAAATTATTTCAACAAATCGTTTTTATATATTAAATAACTATCTGATCCCCCTTCTCGTTAATTTTGAAAGCAATTTCCTTGAAGTTTCTGAAAATTCCAAAAGTATAAAAGCTTTTCACAATTGAGTTAGATTTGTTTTGCACGAGGTTTTCATGCCGATAACTTGTCCAACACTCATCCAATTCTTTCACTAGAAAGGCTCTTCGAAATAAATATCAAGCTGTACTACTTACAATTCTAAAGAAATATCGAAGATAACAATTTTAGTTATGTGAAGGTGTCCATCACATTTTTCCAATAAAAGGAACCACTCTTGAAATAAAACTAATACTAAAATGCTTGATTCATTTTAAATAAATATTTTAAGATGCGGCAGAATTTTCAAAAAAGTTGGTTCAGATTACTATGACAACAAATTTTAGTTACTACAGTGGATGTGTCAGGAGTCAGAAGGCTTTTGGCTGCCTTTAAAAAAAAATGTCTTGTCTTAAAAAAAATTGTATATATGTACCTTCTGGTCAAATTTGACCGGGACATTGTAAAAAAAACATAGTAAATTCATTTATTCTTCAATATTTATTTTATCTCCTTCAAAATAATCACCATCGGATGCAATACACATATGCCAACGTTTTTTCCACTCTTCGATACACTTTTCATAGGCCGCTTTCGGTATGGCTTTCAGCTCCCTCTGCGAATTCTCTTTGATGGTTTCAATCGAATCAAAACGCTTTCCACGCAGCGGTAATTTGAGCCTAGGGAACAGAAAAAAGTCGCACGGAGCCATATCTGGCGAATACGGTGCTTGCGGAACGACATTCACGCTATTTTTGGCCAAATAATCGCAGTTTTGCGATTCACTTTTTGCAAAAAATTCAACTTTTTCGGAACAAGTCGCGCTGCAACACGTCTCATTTCCAAAACATCGTGTAAAATGGTTTGAACTGATGTTTTTGATATTTCAAGCTCTTCAGCTATCTCAGTCACACGACGATTTTCAAGCACTAACGCCATCACTTTTTCGATGTTTTCGTCATTAATTGATGTGGATGGACGAGCGGCATGAGGCAAGTTTTCGACCTCTGTACGACCCTCTTTGAACGATTTGTACCATTCATATGCCCGTGTTTTCGACATAGCAGACTCGCCAAAGGCTTTATGCAACATTCTCAACGTTTCGGCACAAGAAATTTCGTTGAAAAGACAAAATTTAAAGCAAATTCTTTGATCAACAGATTCAGACATTGTAAAATTCGCAGAAGAAACTCGAGGTAGACTTGTTTACACAGCTGTCAAAAACATACTAATGCACATATCGCGCTAAAAATTGACATGAAATGCTATAACAGTGCTACCAACCTTATGCCATCAGAAATTTGACAATATTTGGTGCGCGCTTCATTTAAATTGAAAATTCCCGGTCAAATTTGACCAGAAGGTATACTACGCCTTGCAAAACTATAGCATATCTGAATTCTGTCATTATAGTGGATCGGGTGAAGAATGCTGCATACAAGAAGACCCTGCAGTCGGCCGCCACGCGAGCCATGACAGAAAAATACCGGGAGGAGAGGAAGAAAGAGAGGTGCCTTTTTAGACGCAAGAAACGGGAGCAAGAAAGGCGCGAGCGTGAGGAAATCGAGGAGTGCAGGAGCAGGAATGACGCCCGAAAATTCTTCCAAAAAGTTAAGCGTCTCACGGAAGGATTTAAGCCTGGGGCATCTTCTTGCAGAGACGAAAACGGGGATCTGGTTACGGATGCGCAGGGTGTGCTGAGGTTGTGGAAGGAGCACTTCACCAAGCTGCTCGCAGGCGACGAAAGGAACAATACCGCCAGTGGTGAAGATGTCCAGATGGCACCAATCGACGACGACGGTGTGGATGTGCCACCACCCAGCCATGACGAGGTCCGGGTCGCTATCCAGCGACTCAAGAACAACAAAGCTGCAGGGCCGGATGGGCTACCAGCTGAATTGTTCAAGGCCGGCGGCGGTGAGCTGATTGGGTGCATGCATCAGCTCATTTGCAAAATATGGCTGGAGGAACGAATGCCCAACGATTGGAACCTCAGTGCCCTTTGTCCTGTGCTGAAGAAAGGCGACCCAACAATATGCGCCAACTACAGGGGTATCAGCCTACTTCCCATTGCATACAAGGTCCTGACGAGCGTATTATGTGAAAGACTAAAGCCACTCGCCAAGGCGCTGATTGGACCTTATCAGTGCGGCTTTAGACCTGGTAAGTCCACCATCGACCAGATATTCACTCTACGCCAAATCCTGGAGAAGACCCATGAGAATCAAATCGATACACACCATCTCTTCATCGATTACAAGGCAGCATTCGATAGCCCGATAAGGGATCGCCTATATGCCGCATTGTCTGAACTTGGTATCCCTGCAAAGCTCGTTAGACTTTGCAGAGCGACGTTGAGCAATACGCGCAGCTCCGTCAAGGTTGGAAGTGACCTCTCCGACCCCTTTGATACCGTTCGAGGTTTCAGACAGGGCGATCCTTTGTCCTGCGACCTCTTCAACTTCACCATGGAGAGTGTTCTGCGCAAGGCCGGTGTACATCGTAATGGCACAATTTTCAACAAAAGTGTCCAGCTCCTTGCTTACGCTGATGATATTGATGTCATCGGACGTAACAAGCGAGATGTCACCGCTGCCTTTGCGGCTATCGAAAGAGAATCTGCCAAAATGGGTCTGGTGGTAAATGAGGGCAAGACGAAGTATATGCTGTCTACACGCAGGGACTCGCAGCGGCTAGGGTCTCACGTCGAGGCCGACAGGTATGCTTTTGAAGTTGTCAAGGAATTCGTCTACCTTGGCACCGCCATCAACAGCAGCAATGATGTCAGTCTGGAGATAAAGCGAAGGATAACTCTTGCCAACAGGTGCTACTACGGTCTCGGTAGGCAATTGAGAAGTAGAGACCTCTCTCGACCGACAAAACTTGCACTCTATAGGACGCTTATCTTGCCCGTGCTCCTCTATGGCGCTGAAGCATGGACAATGACACGAAACGACATAGCGGCCCTTGGAGTGTTCGAGAGGAAGGTGCTTCGCAAAATCTTCGGCCCTGTTCGGGTTGGTGACGACTATCGCATACGAACCAATAACGAGCTGTATGAGCTGTATAAGGACATGGACGTAGCGCAGCGAATTAACATCCAGCGGCTACGCTGGCTCGGTCATGTCTGCCGCATGGACGACGAAGCTCCGGCGAAAAAGGCATTCGATGCGATGGTTGGAGGTCGACGGCGAAGAGGGAGGCCGTGTCTCCGGTGGAAGGACCAAGTGGAAGAGGCCCTGGTATCTCTTGGTGTGACCAACTGGAGAAGGCGCGCGCGAAGCAGAGGCGCCTGGAGAGAAGTTTTGCGGCAGGCCGTAACCCGATAACGGGTTGTTATGGCCAGTTAAGTAAGTAAGTAAGTAAGTAGTGGATCGGGCAGGTAGGTGTATCAGATGGGCATAGGCAACCTATGCTTATCCCAATGAACCACAGAATCATTTGATATCAAAATTTATGTACAGACATGTATTGTAGCTTCACTTTGTTAGTTTATTGAGTGTTTAAAGTGGGCATGGTCAATTTTATATAACCCATTTTTGCCATAATGACACGCTTATCCGTTTGATACATATTTTGCCTCAAAAAAGTAGACCATAGCTAAGTTGTACTACCATAGTGGGCGCAAGAGGTGGGCGTGTTTAAACTTATGTACAATTTGTTTACCCCATTGAAACACAGAATCACTTGATATCAAAATTTATTTACAGACATTTATTGAAGCTTAATTTTGTAAGTTTATTGGGCGCAGAAAGTGGGCATGGTCGATTCTATATAACCCATAGTTGCCACATTGGCACGCTGAATCGTTTGGTACCCAAATCACCATACCAAGGTATACCAAAGTTGAATTTTGTTACCAAAGTGGGCGTGGCTTATCTCATATAGCCTGTGTACTATGTTCCCACATAAGAAATATTTGCTTAGAAATGTTTTTTTAATCTAAATCGGTGATAATCAGTTAAATTTTGCCTGATTGTGGCTCAAAGAGAAAATCGTCAAATTAGTTTTTATAAAACACAGATTTTTTTATACATAGCAACGATTACATAAAACTTTACACACAAAAAAATATATACAGGCAAAACTAGAAGCCAGTTATAGTAAAACTGCATTTTTAGTTTTTCTCTCTGATTTTAGGTTTGTTTGTAAAACGACTTTGAAATGTCAAGGTTCATAACCTTTTATTTTGCTTCAAAAAATTTTCTTAAAAACTTAGAAGCCTGTAAATGGATAATATGGGCGTCAAATAAAAGAGAAACCTCCTTAGAATCTAAAACAATTAATCTTTTGGTGCACAAAAGCAAATAGGTTTCGAAAATAGTCTTGAAAAACTTTATTCTTAAATATACTTAAAAAACATCCTTTAATTTTTTTGGGAGAAATATGTCTTAAGAACTAATATGTACACTACCACATCCTCCAATTTCGTCCTTCTAACTTCACTAGTTTAGGATACAAATGGGGCATTCCACCTCAAGTGTTCCCACTTCAAAAACGAAACATTTCCGATTTTGATGATATTTGGTAGAGTTGTTGTACTATCAGAGTACATTGATTGTGGAAAAGGAGGGGCGGATTTATGCACGGGTTGCAGTGATACAGGGGCTTGAATTTTCGCCCTTTATTTCGGACGTCGATTTTAATTAAATTCTCAGTCCAAAAAGCTGTTGCTAACGAAAAAACAACATGCACGTATCTTTCAGTATTTTTTCCGTACTTTCCAAAAAAAAAGTATATAAACAATTTTTTATGAAATTTAATAACATTTTTTTTATTTAAACTTTGTTAATAACATTTTTTCAACAAGAGCCTGTTGGGATTTTTTTCAGAGTTAGCTATAATACAGTTCATTTCCTCCCCTACAAAAGTGTTTCTTGTTTTTTTGAAGCACCAAACCCAACGCGTTTACCGCGCCCGATGCGCGACTCAGCCGTGGTACATTTTACTTGTGTCGCGCGCGGTAGACACTTTGGGTTTGGAGCCTCAAAAAGAGAAGAAATTCAATTTTGCCCATAAAATACTATATATACTTTTTTGTAGGGGAGGGAATGAACCGTATTATAAGGTAAGTTTGAAAAAAATCCGAACAGGCTCTTGTTAAAAAAATTTTATTAACAAAGTTTAAATTAAAAAAAATGTTATTAAATTTCATGGAAAATTGTTTATATATTTTTTTTTGGAAAGTACGGAAAAAATACATAAGGATACGTGTTCTTTGCTTTCCATTATCAACAAATCTTCGGGCTTACAATTTTAAATAAAAAAAGTTTCGTTTTTGAGGTGGGAACACTTGAGGTGGAATGCCCCAAATATATAATAGTATAGATAGATACCTCAACTCGGTCGGTCTTGAGCATTCTAGTGTTAACACAAAGACAAAGACTATACATTATATCCGCTGATATCTCGAAAAGTACGCATCGGATTTGGCTGATTAACATTGTAGAACTATTATTGTAGAACTGATTGTAGAACCCGATAACAAAATAAAAGGCAGCAAAGCAAAAGTTGATAGAAATACTAAAGAAAAAAAAGATACTCACAAATGAAACACCGTCCAAATGACCTCAATGATCTTTCTAGTGTTAAAGAATGAGCTTTTACATATTGTCTTAGTGGTTTTAACGTAACTTGGCTGCTTTATACTTAGTTATCACCGGCAATTTTGAAGTCAGAGTATTCACATCAATTAGCTTGTTAACCCTTTCAATCTATTTGGTAGTTCTGGATTTAAAATTTTTGACATTATTTAATGACAGATACTTGTCATAAAAGTGATCAAAATAAATTGTATCAGTATATGTATATTTATTTGTTGAAAATGCTTTAAAAATTACAACATTTGGGCTCATGAAACATTTTTAAATTGTTTTTTGAACCACTGGCTCTCTGGATGTCATATGACATTAAAAAAGCAAAGAGGCTTAACACACTTTTAAAAGGGCTTAACAACTTTTGTGTTTCATTAAACAATACATTTTTTGTAAAACTGTTTTCCTAGAAACTCAAGAAGGCATCGATTAATATGACAGATCTTGCTTTAACTTTTTATGTTTTTTCGTTTCTTTTACCTTAAATTGCCACTTCGTGTCTAATGTTTCAATTCATTCAAAACCATACAAAAAACTAATCATTGAACACTTAAAAATTTGATGGATCTTTGAAGTGCTATAGTACATTATTGTGTTAAGCTCGTTAGAAGAAAAAATCAAATAAAACAAAAAAAAAATAACAAACAAATTGTTGGATTAACTGAAAGCAAACAAATCAACATTGATGCATAAATCAAGTTTTGGATTTGTTCATATTTGGTGAGCAGTGAACATTTTTTGCTAAAATGTACAAGATTTATTAACATAGCATGACTTTTAATTCTTCTCGGAAAATAAATCTCTATTAATTGATTAAAATCTATTTTGTTTGCAATAAATTTGGGTTTTTCTAATTCTCGAAGCATATCGGATACGCACTTTTTGTGCGGCCTTGAGATCTTCCAGCGACGCGGTCTATGCTTTCAATTTATATGCTTTCATGGATCTTTCCAGTTTTGGAAACAAAATAAATTTGCAAGGAGCCAAGTTCGCTGAATACAGAGGCTTGATTGATGTTGTTTTTATGCAGAAAATCAAGAAAAAACAACGATAAGTAGATTTCTTCGAAAGAAAAAAACCCCTAAAACACGTCCAATCTTACTTAATATCTGTTGAAAAAAAACTAAATATGCAAAATCACTGCTGATGCCAACACATGTGGACCAACTTCTCTTAGATCCATTCGACTCTCATCGAAATTCTTATTATCGAGGTCAGGATCGAGAATTTGCCTACCACGAGTTCGCTACTTTTAAAATATAAAATATTCCATATCGATTAAGTAAAGTAACTCACCGCTTTGAATTTGATGAAGTCATAACTGGAAGATGTTTGTATTGTTTGCATTCTTATTAAAAAATCAAGCAATCGGTTAAAAAGTATAAATATTAAAGTATCAGAAATGGAAACGGGTTCAATTCAAAACAAATAACAGGTACGAGTGAAGTCAGTTGATTTTTATTGAATTTTTTTGGTTTTCGCAAAAAATCTACATTTTTTTGTTAGCTCACTTCGAATGGTAAACACAAAATTGGGTAATAACTCATAAATTATCATTAATCGAAATTGTGTAATATGAATCATGAACGTTTCAATCTTAAATTTATGAGCAATTTTTTTTGTGAGTCTAAAAAAAATTATTGTTTTTTGTTAATACAAGTAACCAGAAATCCGATTTTGATTTACATTTTTATTTACGTACTTAACTGACCATAACAACCAGTTACCAGGTTACGGTCTGCTGCTTTCTTCTCAAGTTGAATACACCAAAAGATAATAAGGCCTCCTAAATTTGGTTCTTCTATGGAGACACGGCTTCCCTCTTCAACGTTGACCTCCAACTAACGCATCGAACACCTTATCTTCTCTCTTCTCTTTCTTTGTCACACCAAGAGATGGAGATGGGGTGTCTTCAACTTGATCTTTCTTTCAGAGACACAGTCTGCCTCTTCGTCGTCGACCTTCAACTACCGTATCGAACATCTTCTCTTCTCTTTCTTGGTCACACCAAAAGATGGAGATGGGATGTCTTGAACTTGATCCTTCAACTACCGCATCGAACATTTTCTCTTCTCTCTTCCGTCCCTTGGTCACAAAAAAGATGGAGATGGGATGTCTTCAACTTGATCCTTCTTTCAGAGACATGATCTGCCTCTCCGCCGTTGACCTTCAACTACCGCATCGAACATCTTCTCTTCTCTCTCTCTTGGTCGCACCAAGAGATGGAGATGGGATGTCCTCAACTTGATTCTGCTTTCAGAGACACGGTCTGCCTCTTCATGGAACATCTTTTTGCTGGAGCTTCATTATCCATACGGGAGACATGATCAACCCAAATCATATTGATTTACCATATCTATAAAAAATAGATGGATTTAGTTGCCGCTTCAAGAGGATATAGAGGGATGACAGTGGGATTTAATTTGAAGATATGTACGTATATGCCACCACACCTTGAAGTAGGCCTTCTCATTCGAGGGTTAAGAATGTACATCGCCACATGTATTTCGATTCCTATTTGCCCATTATTCCCAGATTCTTTTCACTATCATAATAGGATAATCTTCATATACAATAAATGCCAAATTCTATAGAAAATATCACCACATTTTATTAGACATGCTTTTTAAAACAATCTTCTGCACAATTAGATGCATTTGATTCGTTTCGAATAAGTTTTTAATTGGACATGCAGTCAATTCTCTACCGAATTTCATGTGCATCAGAAATATGGTGAAATAAAGCTTAACTTAATCTACGAAAGATCTAAATCACACAAATATATACATTTGTATATGTTTACAAATTATCTTTCCTCACAGATATGACAACGACCGCAACTCCCAGTCAAAGTTAGCTTTTCAGAATCTGACTGTTGTAAATATTTAAAAAAGAAAACAATAGCAATTTTGCCTAAAGTAATTAGAAAACACATTTTTAATCAAACTTTTGCAAAACATCAAATTAACACTGCACCCCCCCGATGTCAGGAAAATTGCACAATTTTTGGCACTGTCAACGTTTTTTCTTGAATTTTTGAGGCATTCACAGCAACGCTGTCGACAGCCCCATGGGCTGAATTGAAGGGCCATGAATTGATGACTCAATTGTTGTGGCTGCTGTAAGACAGAGAACGCAGCAGCAACATAAAGAGAGTCAGAGCGAATGTGGACAAAGCGTAGCGCAATTCAGTGTAATTAATGTGAAAATAAAAAAAGTGCAGTCAGGCAAGAACATTTTTTTTTCTGACAATCCCTGATTTTATACAACTTTGACTGTAGGTCTATGAATTTGTGAGCAGTCAGCGAACGCGTGTGGCAACATGGGTGCACATGATAAAAATGTCATTACTTCAGCTTGAATACAATAAACAAAAAAAAAACAAACAAAAAAAGATTAATTCGACGAGACTTTTGTATCAACGACTTGGTGATGGTTTCACTGAGGTTCCTGTCGCCTGAGATGGCAGCCACATTGTAATTAATTTCAGCAAGGACAAAGTTTCATTTCATTGTCAACGTTGCAGCCGAGAAAAGTTGGCATTTGCACATCATTTTGAATACGAATAGGAAAATTAGCAAGTGACAACACTTCAGCAACTCGAGTCTTGGCAGATTTTGAGAGTCTGGCTGTGTGGCTTTTCAGTGTTATTGGCTTTTAAGTAATTAAGAGAATTTCTTGGGGAAATAAGCTAAGAAAACAAGAGATTTTTTTTACTAGGGTCGAGTTTGGGGTATTGGAAAATTGTGGGTTCGTATTGCTCCTAAACATTTAATCCGCTTAAAGACATAATGGCACCAGATGTGATTTCTGATTTCGCTGCAGAAAATTTGAAGCCTCTGAGTAGGGTAAGTAAGTAGGTAGGAGTGGATGCCCCAAGGCAGATCCCACTTAGATCATGAAGGCCCGTTTTGATACCCCAACAATCGAACTGATTTAATGCGTGAATGCTTACACTCATTTAATCAGTTTGAGGTTCAAACTATCGATGAAGAAGTTTCACAGGTAAATCATGCCTCTTCTGGATAAAGCAGGACAAGTGTATTGAAGGCAAAATGGATATTCTTTCTTTTTTTCGTCCACACAACTACGATAGAAGTTGTTTAAAAACAGCCTCAATCTTTTAACGTGCCTCTTCAAGTGCCCAGTCCTGGGGATTAAACAAATAATTATTAACATTTGTATCTGTTGGCCAATCTACCAATATACATAAACAAGGGAGATTTAAACGGAAGCACAGAGCTATCCACTAATAGGCAATGTGACCCTCTTTCTAGTCATCCCGTCCACGTTTTCTGTCACACCCAAATGACCCAAAGCCCTGAAGAGAATGAACCGGTGGTGCCCCATGCCTTGGTGTGAAGTACGGCAACTCTGAACCACCTCCTATTTCACTACAGCTGATCCCAGCGGTCCAAGAGCTGCCTGTCTATTCACGAAAACTGTAACTTCTTCCAGATTGTAAAGATCTCCGCTGGATAGACACTACAGAGGTCCGGCAGTCTGAATGATCTTTTGGTTCATACCATGTGTGAGTGAAGGTCAGCTGTGTAAAGAAGAACTCCGCGTAAAAGATAGGCCTTTCAGTCTGAATAACCTTTAGATCCGTAGTTCGTTTAAGTGGAGATCAGTTCCTGTTGTTGCATCCATCTTGAAACTGTCGGTTAAAACAGTTATGAACGAGTCTTTTGTCAGATCTGTATGCCTCTAATCTTCTCTTATGGGATACGGAAATAGTGCACGCGTTTCAAAATCCAATTATGGGATCAGAAAGTCCCTATAGGAAGGTCAATACCTGACCTCGCGAGTGAGCTTGAATCACGAAAAACGTCTTTACTATAAATATTCTTAGTATTTGCTTACTAAAAAATTATAGATTCAGGCCTACCGAACGATATTCGGAAGTGCCCTGTGACATCTTTTGAACTGAGTGCTATATAAGCCCTGTTGATTGCGACAAAGAAAATATACCTACATATAAAAGCCAAGAAGAAACAATACTTTTTTGTAAAAATACCACTTACAAAGTTCTGAAGGGATTGAAATCTAACTGAGATTTAATTCACATGAACTGAAAAATAACTTTTTAAGAGGCCAAGAACAGGCTGGCTCCGTTTTTGTAAACAAAAACGCTTATATAGGGTTTTCAATTAATTTAAACTTAATTGATTAATTGATTCCGTTAATTAAGATTAAATTGAAAAAACATTTACATTAACAGAAGAATAACTTTTTCTGGAGCCAAGAACAGTCTGGCTCCTATTTTGTAAAAAATCGCTTATATAAGATTTTCAGTAATTTGAAACCTAATGGATTCATTAAATCCATTAATTGAGATTAAACTCACATTAACAGAGCATTAACTTTTTTAAAGGGCCAAAACGAAACATTCCGATGCATTGGATTGAAATCTAACTGCGCTTTAATTCACTTAAACGGAACAATAACTTTTTTAATGGATTTCACTTTTGTTGTCCTGCATTGGCCATCAATGGATTCACATAAGGAATGCATACACCACGGAAATCCAACTATCAACTAACTTCAATTGCTTTCAGTTGACTGCGAA
The DNA here is from genome assembly GCA_963971225.1 of Melieria omissa. Lineage (NCBI taxonomy): Eukaryota > Metazoa > Arthropoda > Insecta > Diptera > Ulidiidae > Melieria > Melieria omissa. Next base: position 128,727,263 of record OZ020267.1, on the reverse strand, counting down.
TTGTCCTCTCGTTCATGTCCTTCGCAACAATATCGTTGTTGGCTCTTGTCGTTCTCTTTGTTATGAATCAAAAGTTCAATACATTTAATGAATATTTAGATAAATCTCAAACGCATTCCGCACTTCAGGTTCAATGCTCATTATGAGATTTTGAGTGCTCACAACGATATCAAAATAATCCATTCAGGACACGCAATTGCTGCACAGATTAAAACAGCACCAACCATAATGGCAGTAATAAAACAACAACAAAAACAATAATAATAATAACAACAACAACTGCGCCTTACAATGAGGAAATCCTTTTATCGGCCGACATAATGCTTGCTCTCTGCCTCCTTGTTGCCCTTCGATGTTTTGTCTCTCACCCACCGAGAGACGGTGAGTGCCACAAAAAATGGAATCATCAATTGTGATTGTCAGCAAAATGGAATCACACAGCAGCAACAACAACAACAATAAAAAAATAATAATAAGAACCGCACACCAAAAGCCACATTTACGCAAAGACAACAACAACAACAATGACGTTGGCTATAAAATCAATGACAGCGCGCGGTGTGATGGCATTGAACGGCACCGCGGCGTGTGACGTTGATGTTGTTGCTTTTGTTCAATGCCGAAAGCAGCAAAAAACCATTCTTGACAACACTGACCGTAAACCGTTAAAGGGCGCTTATCGCAATGGCCAGAAGTCAGAAGCGATGAAGAACAAAAACCAAAAATAAAAAAAAATAAAGAAATAACATGAAAAGCATAGCGAAAGTGCCACTTGACCACCGCAATGCGCACCGATTGTTGGTTTGTTAAGTGAAAACGCGTTGCACACAAACACACACACACATACATACACAGAGCAGCTTTCTCACTTAAATATCCGTCAATATTTTAGCGTTTTTTTGTTTTTTTTGGGCTTTGATTTTTACTTTGCGCGCCACTTCATTGCTGTTGGTTTTGTGTATCGTTCAGCGAGCAGCTTAAATGCACTTTGATACATTTTGCTGTTGTTGGTGTTGTTGTTGTTTCTTATTGTGTTTTTGTTTATACATTTTCCGCTCGACCGGCGGAAGCGGAATCACGCAGAATTGAGTGCAAAGAAATCAAATGTTTGTCATTCGACTTCAGCGGCCAGCACTCACGAAGTGGTCCAACAACAGTCACAGGTTTCGATTTATTTTGTTAGCAGTCCTTCAGTTTTATGTGTTGTCCTTCTGAAACTGCGCTTCTTCTTCTCTTTTCACTTAAATATTTAATATCCTAAGTAAGTGTGTCTCACTCATTTATTTGTTTTTGCTTTTGACCAAAATGAGTTGTTGTTGCTTTCGTTCTCGCTTTCATTGTTCTGCTGATTGCTGTCTTTATTGTGGTTATTGTTGTTGTTGTCATTGTTTACTCATTATAATGCAACTTATGGCAAACAGTAACGGTTTTTTATTGACTTCACATTTTAGGAAGAAGTGCACCAATACTTTTGATCGCCATTCGCCTAATGCGTTGATTGTTGTATTTGGTTTGGTTTGGTTCCGTTTGGTTTTTGTTTGGTTTGTTTGTTGATATTTATGCTTTTTTGTGACCTCATTTAGTTGTGCGCTTCACTTGTTATCAAACACAACTCATCACTTGTCATCAGCCACAGCAACAGTAACAATGATACCAATAAAAACAACAACAACAATGGCAATGCCACAATCCCATTGTTTTCATAATCATCAACGTTCAGCACGTTTTCATAGTCGCCAGTCGGCCGCGCTGCATTGTTCATCATTTGACGTTGTCATGACTTAACTTGGACATTTGTCAAACGTCAGACGTGTCATGTGCCTTGACAGTTGAACTCCCGCGCTTTTACCTTCGCTAGCGGCATTTCCGTACTTTGTGAAGCGTTAGCTGTGGTCATTAAAAGATAATTGAGCAATTTCATTATAATAGAAGCGAAAGAGATCGCACGATTTGCTCAAGTTTGCAACATTCCCAGTGTTCTATGATTCATTCCAGTCCATTGTTTGTATATATTTTCATTACACTGAAACCTAACCCAACTTTAGACGAAGGAAAGTTGCTCACTGCGAGTTCAGAAGAATGGTTTCCATGGCATTTATTTCTTTAACTCAATAAAAAAAATCGAATGTGTAGTTTTTCTATCAATTAGCGAATACAGATCGAGTGTGATGACCAAAAGTAAGCAAAGCTTTCTTGTCTAGTTTCGTCCTGATTGAAAGTCCTACTTACAACCCTATACCGAGTTAGTCAGTCAGTTGGTCTCCCCAAGAGAAGATAGGGCCTCCTCAACTCGATCCTTCCACCAAAGACGCGGCCTCCCCCTTCGCCGTTGACCTCCAACCACCGCATCGAACACCTTTTTTCCTGGAGTTTCAATTACTCTGACCATTTAATTCATTTTCATATTGGTCCTTGGCAGTCTGGACCTCAAATGTTCTATTATCAGTTGAGCAATAACACAGCTATAGTTTTATGAAAATAAATGAAAATTTGGCAGACCAAAGTCAGCATCCCTTGCTTCTCTTCTCTCGTCGACGAATTTGACTTTACACAATAACAACTTTCCCCGCACATTTGAATGTTTTAACCACACGTTTCACCACAAAATTCAGCGTCATGCAATGCGTTGAAAAATCTCCATCCTTTGCTCCACTTGTCAGCCAAGCAATGCTTTGCATCATGTTGTCATTTCCAGCAGACACGTTTCCAATGCTCTCGTGCCGCATAATTAAAAAGGGGACGAAATAGCAATGCCGAAATGTTTAAAATTAATTCAATTTGGCAATGCCAAAGAAATGTGTTAGTAAGACTCGGAATTGGCTCAGAAATATTGACCAATTTCAAATCGAAGAATTTTATTAGTTTAGCTTATTTTATTTTTTTTAATCTTATTTTATTTTTTATTTTATTTTATTTTATTTTATTTTATTTTATTTTATTTTATTTTATTTTATTTTATTTTATTTTATTCGGGTTTGATTTAATTTGACTTAGTTTGATCAAAGTTGATTTTATTTTATTTTATTTTATTTCATTTCATTTCACTTTGTTTTATTTTAATTTCTTTTATTTTATTTTATTTTATTTTATTTTATTTTATTTTATTTTATTTTATTTTATTTTATTTTATTTTATTTTATTTTATTTTATTTTATTTTATTTTATTTTATTTTATTTTATTTTATTTTATTTTATTTTATTTTGTTTGATTTAATTTAATTTTATTTCATTTAACTTTTTTATTTTATTTTTTTATTTTATTTTATTACATTTTATTTTATTTTATTTTATTTTATTTTATTTTATTTTATTTTATTTTATTTTATTTTATTTTATTTTATTTTATTTTATTATTTATTTAATTTTATTTTTTATTTGAACCTTTCAACTCCTCACCCAACATTTTCGTTTGACCATAAAAACAGCTACCAAAATTTTCGTTTTATACTTTCCCGCCTCGTTTGTTTGTGTATGTGAGCCATTTGTGAAATTCAATTTATTTGCATTTCGCCACACAACCACAACAAACCCCACATTCAAACGGCGTCCAGCGGACATATGTGCAAATGCGCCGCTCACCTCAGCCCACCGATGCGACACCCACACACACAACACACACACACACACTCACATTGCCATTGCAAATGCAAATTGCAGCGGTAATTTTGCACCTGGCAGTGCCACTGTGCCGCGGAGGCACGCCCACGATTTTCCGATGTGCGGCGCAACTAATTATTATGCGCAGTTTTTGTTGTTGGCTTTTGCAGCTGGCGCCGGCGCTGGCCACATTCCGCCGCATTTTATTACGCATTCATTACGCTCGACTGGCGCAAGGATTCCTCCGAGCAGTGCACAAAAATTATGCAAAACGATTTTCATGCAAGCTACCAAAATTTTAGCAGTTGATGCCACAAATTAATTGTTGAAAGGTGATTTTTTCGAGTTGTCGCTGTCATTCTTTGGCAGCCATTAAGTGAAGCTGCAAGGGGCAATGTTTGTGTGTGTGAGTGTGTGTGTATGTGCGAGCATACCCTGCAAGCAACTCCCCTGCAAGCAATTCCGTAGTCGACTACAAAACTTACTCACTTCTAGTTAACTTTCATGACCTAACTATAAGCTAACTACAAAGTAATGCAGAACTTCCCCAAAATCAATGCAATTTGTTCTTATGCGATTTTATGTCCCTAACTATAAGCTAACTACACAGTAATGCAGAATCCACCCAAATTAATGCATGCGTTTATGGCATAGAAATTAAAAAAACAGTTAATTGTTTGTTTTTTTGCTCTTTGGAATTTTATTTTACATATGTATTTGTCATTTTCTTTCCTGCATTATGAAATCATAATCAGTGCTTAGTCTCGTGCGTGCGGTCGCAGCCCGGCTTTTGAAAAAGGGAAGGGATTCGTATTCAAATAAATTAAATTCATGTAATGTTACTAAATCAGAAGCCACCTGTTCCTCTGCTAATGTGCAGAGTCAATACGAAATTTATATTGAAAATATTAGTGTATTATTATTATATATTATATTATATTATATTACATTTAAAATTTTACAAAAAAACACAGAAATATTCATATTTATGGATAAAGATTTGACTGCAACGTATTAAGTAATAGTTGAGTTATAGCTGATCTAAATAAAGTCAACTTATAGCTAACTGAAATTAGTTTAGTTTATAGCTAACTATAAATTAGATCACTTTTAACTAACTTTTAAGCAACTAACTTTAAGTTAGTTGAAAAGTCATGCAGAATTGGACAATTGACTACTGCCTAGGCCATCGCCATGTTAAAATAGTCAGTTGGCTCCATTGAAAATAATCCAACTATCAACCACAACTAGTTGAGAATTAGTTAGATTAAAGTGCGTTAAAAGTTAGTTGAGTTGCCGGCAGGGTATATTTGCAAATAGCCAGCAGACGGCAATACTTCAAGCATGATATTTGCCGCATTATGTCAAATTGTGCCCTCAAGTGATTTTGTGCCATGTGCGAGTGCGTCGCCCACACCAACACCAACTCAAACCTCCATGCATGTTGCACTTGCAGCACTGAGTCCGAGCCAAAGCCAAGCGATGCATTTGTCTGAAGGCGATCATAATTAACAACATAAATCATGCAACGCACTGCTAGCGCATTGGTGGAGTTCGCTTGGAATTTCATTGCGCTGAATCGCGACAGCTTCGGCAGTGATTGTAGAAGCTGTTTCGAAGCGATTTTCACTCTCTGTTACCATCAATTAAATTAAGGAATAGCGCATAGCAAAGCAAAGTCTTCATTTAGTGTTAAGCTGGGCCACTTGAATACCTTTGAAAGATTGGCGTTGGGCGTTGGCTTTCTTTTGGCAAAATTTCCTTATGAAATGCCGCTCAACTTTTGTTTTTTTAATGAATGACTGCAAGGCTTTCAATCAATTTCTATCACTCTTCGCTTCATTTTCAAACACAAAAGAAACCTTGAACTGTTTAAAACATTGTTTAGGTGATTTGACTGCAGACATTTTTTATAGTTAATTTTTTAATTAACAAACTTTGTGTTATTCTCAAAAACTTGAAGCGAACTCAAACATTTCAAATTCTAAAACAAATTCTATTCCTATTTTCATTATTTTTAAGTTTTCAAAATCAGTACAGAAAATTTGATTAATTCAACATATATAATAATTAAGTTACACAAAAAATACTAAGTTTTTATTGTTCTTTATTCTTTATTATTATTTTCATTATTATGTTGTTATTGTATTTATTATTATTTATTTTATTAATGAAAATTAAATGTGTACCTATTTGCCAAAAAAAAATTTCAATAATTCTTAAAGACTGAACGTCCTTGTTGTTGAACTGCTGGACTAAAAATTAAGTTTATTAAAATTAATGAATTAAATTAAAACGAAGTCACACTAATTTTTTTTATTATTCATAAAAGATTTAGTTTAATAATATTATTATTTTTTGTTTTGAAAAAAAATTTTAATAATAATAGTTGCACTGCTAATTGCATACCTAAAAAAATTTTATAAATGTTTTTACTTCACACCCGAAAGCGCAAAGCTTAAAGCTTACATTCAAACTTAAAGTTGTGGGCAACTGCAGTGTGCGCGACTTGCAACCGTGAGTGAGTTTTATTGCCACTTGGTAAGCGATGCCGCGCTGTGCACGAACTGCAGCACTCACACACACACACTCACACACACAAACATTCATTAACCCGTTGGCATGCGGTACTGCTGCACCTTGCGGCTGTCATCCTTTAGCATTTTGTACCAATTAAATAAAAATTAAAAGCCAAAAAAAACCATAGCAAAAAAAAACGTCCAGCGGTAAATGCAGAAATATTTCCACTCAAGAATATTATCACCGTTATGGTTATTGTCGCTGCCGTTGCTCGCGCTGCATAATTTTCATATTTTCCATGCCATTCATTCACTTATCAGGATTACAATTGACTGTGGCCGGCCGCAGGACAATATGCCAGCGTTGCGCCACGCCACGCCACGCCATGCTGCTGCCACATTTTTACACATTACACACGCCGTCTGCGTGCAGTGAATTAATAACGTCACAACGAAAAACGCACAGACCATCGCGAAAACAGCACAAAACGAATCACAAATTAAATGCGAACTCGTGATTTTCCACCTGCCCACCATCGCCAATATGCGGCCGCGCCGTCATACGAGGCGTATGCGTATCTTTATTTCGTATTTGCCTGCGCAGACAATGTTGAAATGAAACTCCACACAGCGACCACATGAGCTCGAACAGAATGAATGAAGTGCTGCATGCAGTGCTGCAATATGTCGAAAATAGAAATGAGCGGCAAGAGAATGCAAAGTTGCGTGCGTTGTAAAGACCAAAGCAGGAACTTTTCTACTTCGCAGCATCTCAACTCATTGCCAGACGTCGGAATATGATAGTTGCTTTTGACAGTTAGCAGTTGTCCAAAGATTTGGCGGGAGTGTTAAATACAGTAAGCACTATTGTTATGGAAACATTGCTAGTACAGTTGATTGGCATTAATGCCCGTTACGAAGCTCAGACCATCAAAGAAATCTGGCCAATAAGTCCATTGATGATATTGAATAACAATTCTAAGGAGAGAAAAGGTCTTTTGTTAAGTAGTGATTTCTAGTTCAAAAGCTTTCAACGTGAGTAATAAAAAGAAATCGAGTCGGTAAAATTCAAGCACCAAAGATCAAAGTTAATGAATACATTTTGAATTTGTTCGATCCGTGCGGTCAATTTATACCAAAAACATCAAAAGACATCAATATGAATGCATCATAACTATTCAAATAAAATACATAAAGTAAGTTCAGGGTATATAGTTCTGTGTTATATTCTTCTGAGAAGGAAGAACAATTGCGACGAACGAAAGCTGACATGGATTACGAATTGAAGAAAGTAAAATCAAAATAGACAGAAAAAGAATATTTACAATCGAAACGGATACCTAAATTTTAAATAACATTGACCTCTTTATGACAATAGTTGAATATTAAGGAGGAAAGAAAATGATTGAACTTTCTTGCAAAAAAAGTCGATAACATGTTTGTGGTGTTAAGAAACAAGCGATTACTGACGCATCAAACACTAAAGGTTATAAGCTGAGATTGAAGCTCAGAGAAATCCAAAGGATAATAAAATTTCGTTTTAAAGTAAACAATTATTGACCCAACAATCATTGAAGTGATTAAGTTGGGATTGAAGCTCAGAGGAATCTAAAGGATATCTAATCTCCGGTCAAAGACAAACGATTACTGACGCATTAATCACTAAAGTTGGTTACCTCGAATTAAAGCTTGGAGAGACCTAAAGAATAACTAAATTCTGATATAAAGTAAACGATTACTGACGCATAAATCAATAAAGATTTTAAGCTCGAGTTGAAACTCAGAGGAATCTAAAGAATCACTAATCTGTGTTCCAAAACAAATGATTACTGAAGCTTTAATCACAAAAGTTAAGCAGAGATTCAAGCTCAGAGAAATAAAGGATCACTAATCTCTGTTCATACACAAACGATTACTGACGCGTCAATCACTAAAGCTGTTGAAATGGGATTGAAGCGCAGAGGATCACTCACAATCTCTGTTATGAAACATACGATTACAAACGCATCAATCACAAAAGTTGTTAAGCTCGAATTAAAGCTTGGAGGAACCTAAAGAATAACTAAATTCTGATGTAAAGTAAACGATTACCAACGCATCAATCACTTAAGTTGTTAAGCTAAGATTGAAGCTCAGAGAAATCTAAAGGATCACTAATCTCTGTTCAGAAGCAAACGATTTCTGACGCTTCAAGCACTAAAGTTTTTAAGCTCGAATTGAAGCTTGGAGGAACCTAAAGAATAACTAAATTCTGATGTAAAGTAAACGATTACTAACGCATCAATCACTTAAGTTGTTAAGCTAAGATTGAAGCTCAGAGAAATCTAAAGGATCACTAATCTCTGTTCAGAAGCAAACGATTTCTGACGCTTCAAGCACTAAAGTTTTTAAGCTCGAATTGAAGCTCAGATGAATCTAAAAGATTACAAGTCTCACAGTAAATTCTTAAAATAATCTTCATTCAATAACATTTGGAATTAAGAACTGATGTCATTAACCATTTCGTCATTAACCATTTCGTTATTTTGTTGCCATATGGCAAAATGCTACTTTGTGGACGTCTGAACCCTCTGTGGTTTCAGGAATACATTTTTCATTGGCCCTTAGAATAGTTTGAAGTTTTAGGAAAAATACAGAAATAATAAACTGAATATTTAAGTTTAAAGAAGAGAAGCATACACGTTTTTTTAATGGTATATCTTGACATAGTAAAGGAAGAAAAAGCAGAAAAATTACATAACATTTTAATTTGACGGCTTCTTCCAATTTAGATACTTTTTTTTTAATTTTGGCTGAAGAAAATGGAGAAATATTAAAATTTTCGATGCGTAAAAAGTTTTATGTTACTACTACAACGACTTATGCTTCAACTACACACAACAACTTCACATTCTGTTCCATCTCTGTGTGGCAGCACAGCTTTGACCGATAGCTGAAAAGCGGCCTTACGATGCGCAACGGCATTAAATTTCACTATTAAAGACGCAAAAGGCGTGCAGCGGCTGACCAACGACCACTGACGAACACCAACACGCGCGCACGAACATCGCCGCGCAGTGGATAAGCAACGATCCCGACATGAAGCCGGAAACGCAGTTGAAAAGTGCGCTGCAGGAATGCAATCCTACACGAACACACACATATATCTATATATAGTGTGTGTGTGTGTATTGTATGTGCAATGACTGCATTATTACTTAATAAAGCAAACACGCACACAAAATTATTGCAAACGAATGCGATAAAACGTGCAAAATGCTTGTAGCAACTTTTTGTGCGAATTCCTGTGGCGTTTTGTGGGATTTTTATTTGTACAAAATTAAATAAACTACCAGTGTAAATAAAATTCAAAATTTACTTTAAATATGTGCGCCACAATTGAGCACTGAACAAGTGCGCATACAGTGAAGTCCAGTCGGTCGACAACGACCTCATCATTTTTACAGTCTACATTTGGGTGGGTTTTGTGTTCATACAAAACTGAAATTTGAAAATAAATTATGACAAATCACATAGAAACAAAAATAAACATGACATAGAGAAAAATATTCCAGAGATTGGACCTTTACTTCTTATTCCATTTCCATTTCATTTGAGACCAATTAATCAGTAATTTGTAGAGATTTTAAGGAATTTGAACTGTAATCCTTACAAATCAGTGATGAAAAGTCGACTACTTGTGATTAGCTTTGCTCAATGGTAGTCACTTCTGTCCATCATTGCATTGATTGGAATCAAGAAGAAGTAGGATTAGTGTCGTTAAAGAAGGACAACTGACTTCTTATGGACAACTGTCTAAAGCTTTTTATTGACAAGCGCCTAAAAGCGAGATTTATTTGAGGTCTTAAAAAATTATAAATGTTCTTTTGGCGAATTGAGTTTTTTTTCGTAAACTTCTCTCATATGGTTCGCTTTCCGATTGCATCTATTTGCTCATCACTTTGAATGGATGGGATCCAATGTGTACTGTACATTCTCTCTAGAGATATTTTCAACAAATTATGTGCGTATCAGTCTGTAAAGAGTCTGATGAAGGACATTCTAACAAATAAAATTTGGCACATCTGATGCTCTGTCCAGGCTTCATCAATAACTACTAAAATTTTCAATTATTTCTCCAGCTATGCCAATTTCATACAAACATTTGGAAATTTACAATACCCAACGACTCCATTTAGCTTTCACAAATTGCCAGTTCAATATCTGCTCTATTCATTTGTTGCTGATTAAGTTGCGAATCGAACCCATTACACCAAAACTTGCAATTCAATGCACGACCCACTGAGCTGCAACCGCCATGCAGTGTACACAACAATTTCGCTCAAATGAAACAAAAAATCCATGCAAGTTATTCAAATATGCCTTTCATTTTTATCCCCTCCCATTATCGCCTGTTAAGGACGCGCAATCAACACCAACACATAGACTCACTGATGCACCGCAGCCAGGTGCACACTTTTAGGCGCACAGCGAGTGCATTTTCATATTCTCACTTTGTCTGCAATCTGCTGCCGAGTAAATACGCGCATTCATAAAAAAAATTCATATATAAAAAAGCAAATTGTATTCATATTAATAAAAGCCGCAAAAATGTTGAAGCTTCACGCTGGACGTCTCGCATTTTCATTAACCGACAGCAGCGGCGGTCACTTTATTGATGCTTGTCGGCACTTGAGCGGCCATTCAAATCGAATTGCCATAAAGTTGTGTTGCCCACTTTTAATTTATTAGTGCCATGCATGTTTTTTTCAATAATATTAAAAAAAAATCAGTAGCATACGCTCAGGCGCAACGAGCAAGCAGATTTATTTTAATTACATCTTTTTGAAAAAATTTGTTTATTCAATTTTTTAGAGTAGAACTTATAGCTCATATGACGTAAAAAGTTTATAGGACAAACACAAATTTGTATTTTTTATAAAACGACAATTAAAGTTTTAACAGCACAGCAATGTTTATGCATTCAAAAGAAAACTTCTACGATTCAAATAAATTTGCAAAAGCAGCACGAAAAGCTTGAAATAAGAACGCAAAAATGTGAAAGCTTTTAAAATTGTTAGTGAAATTTTTAATCGCTACGTCCCGAACACATTGACGACGGCAGCGACACGACCGCTTCTTTCAAAATATAGAATCAGAACGTTCGTACGGGACGATTATTTTGAAAACTGCAATGCTACACAACCACCGATTGCAGTTGTTGCTGTCGCCAAACATAGAACTGTTTTCTTTTTCGTTAGCGACAAAATCAAAGCAATTGACATCACTGTGCAAGACAGAAATAATAGAATTTTCTTACTTGCTACAATAATAATTGTGATAACATTGATGCTGCTTTTATTGTAATCACATAGTTGAATACGCGGCGACGATCGAAGCCGCACGACATCTTCAAGTGGTGCCGCTGCCGCATTGAATGTGTTCGGGCCATTAATCGTTACTAAATTACAGTGCAACTTGAGGTGTTGCTACAAAAGGTCGCCTAAAAGTATACGCAAACTTTTTTATTAAACGTTTCTCTATGCCCAAACTTTTGTATGGAACATTTCTCTATATGTTCAATACAAAAGTTTGGGTATACTTTAGCTTAACTAAGCTTCAACATAATTTGAAGCAAATTAATAAGTTGATGCCAGTGTTTGACCCACAACCCTATTTTAGCTCGGCAGTCTTATTAGGAGCCACAGAAACTGGTTTTGTTATTTAAATAAGAAAGCATTTTATCAACATTTCAAATTATAGATTACAAGTTGATTATAAAAATTGATTATATATAAGTATCATAGTATAATAGTCGATTTTCCCACAGCGAAGGCGCACAGAACATGAAAATCATTTCATTACACTGTGCAACACAAAATCACTTTTTCCGAGACCCATCAAAAAGTTTATAGAAGCGTGAAACTAGAGGTCCATTCAAGTAACCTGGCATACTCAGTTTTTCATTTTCTGATCCGTTACCTTTTTAAAATGACTTTAAAGTTTCAAGGACATATATAAACTTTTTAGCAATTTAGTTTAATTATTTCTGCTTGTGCATTGATAAAGACATGGGCCTCAAATGAAAAGGGAAACTTGTCGTCTTTTGACTAAATTACCCATTTTGAGGATCAAAATGTGTAATTAAAGTCCTTTAAAAAAAATGTATGTAAAAATGTACACTTCAATATCCTTGAAGATTTTGAATGAAGCCTTTTGAAAAAAATATATGTTTCGGATATCTGTCTTAAGAAATGTCCGACTGAAGTTGAATTTTTCGCCAAAGCCGAAGCAGAATATTCGGCATAACTAAAATATAAGGCCGAAACCGAATGTTAATAAAAAATTGTTTAAGGAAACAGATTAGACGAAGTTCTTTTTTATTTATTCATTTCTTTTTTTCACCTAATTTTAGTAAAAAAAAAAACAGTCTTAGAGTTCAGTTTCTAACAAAAACAAAACACTTAACACTTCAATTGACATTGACGAAACCATAGCCGAATGTTAATAAAAAATCTTTTAAGGAAACAAAACTCAACAAATTCTTTTTTATTTATTCATTTCTTTGCTTCACCTAATTTTAATAAAAAACAAAAAACTGAACAATTTAATTGACATAAAAAGCTGATTAAAAATCATTTTTATTAATTGCAATTTTGATGTCCGAAATATCGTTAAAACTCGAAAACGAAATTTCAAAGCAAACAAATGTTAATATATTTACTCCTTTTTTTTGTCACTTTCTGTTTTTTTGTTTTGATTCCATTTGTTGTGATGGAAAATTGCTTAAGGAATCGAGCTCAATTTATGGGAGATTTTTGTAGGATAAACGGAAAAAAAAATTGAAGAAATTTCTTAATTTCATAATTTGTTGGCTGTCTGAATAGGATATTACACAGCGAAAACCTTTGGCTAAAGTATTCAGCCTTTTTTTGGCCGAAGCTGAAGATTTAAAATTGGCCGAATAGGTCGAATACCGAAGCCGAAGACGAATATTCGATCGGACGCAAGTCTTAAGTATCATCTTTCCAAATTGTATGCTTCTAGCTTTATTGAACAGAAAAAAAATCAAAAATTTTTTGTTTGAATTTAAATAAAATAATTAGTATTTTAACCCTTTCAACCCCGAATTTCACCCTGTGGCTCGATATTACTTTTTGGTATATAAATCATCAAATTTTTGCCGAAGAAGTGTGCACACGGCATTTGAAGTCGCCACACCTCTTTGGTTAAAACGGGTTAAATAAAATTTGTATCAATAGTTTTTGATTACAGAAAAATTATTTAATGTTTTTTAAAACATACAAAATTTTCACTTTTTGACTTTACTTACCATTTTAATATGTATTTATTTATTTAATCAAAGAAGCAGGGTTTTGATCAAACGCACCCAATTCGTAGACTTCAATTAGAACACAAGCTTTCTCTGATAACGCTAAACATTTTTGGAAATTATTTTGGGGATAACGGTAAAATTTTTATTATTTGCTTTGAATTCATTTCTAAAAATATTAATTTGTTGGTGCCTAATTAAATTAAACCCATAAATCAATTGTAGCTTTCAATCGTAGCTATAAGAAGACAAGTAGGTTAAGTTGCTTTCGGCAACTTTGGGGTGGAAAGGGTTAATGTAATATTACCAAATTTTATACTTCTAGCTTTATTGATCAGAAAAAATGAATCCCATTTTTTTGTTTGGGTTTTGATTTCAAAAAATATTTTATTTCAGTTTGTTTACTACACTCTTAAATTTTTGTATAGTGACAGAAAGAGTGAAAAAAAATAATGAATAAGAACTGAGTCCAATTTTTTTTACAGATTTTTTAACATTCTTATGACATTCATATCAACTTGCTGACTTTTTTACCATTTTGCCTCACATTTTCATTTCACCACACCACAGTGCCGCCTCAAAACGAAATTCATAGATTAATGTCCAGCGATAGAAAACCCATTAATGCAATCAAAACGCCGCGGAACACAAGTAAACACGCCACAGTCAATTGGCGCATCGCATCGCTGCGCAACCGTTGCCAAATGAACTTAAACAACACGCGAAAGCTTCTGGCGCTTCTCACACTTCTGACACTCGGCGACCGCTGGCAGACAAGGACTCTTTTCCCAAGGGCGCAGGCCTGTGGGCCGCGCGTCTTCATGCAAATGGATCGGCCCTTTCGCTGGGCCCTGTTTGGCCAAGGCGCCGACAACGACGACGACGACAACAATGCGCCCGCGGACAAGGAAGCCGAACGACGCTCGCACTGGACAACGGTAAGTGAGAGCAGCCCAACAATGCCACTGCTGGCCGCATCTTGATGCCATTTTGCACGCAGTCCGACTGGATTGAAAAACACAAATATGCACTGGAACTGCACTCAGTGCACACGGCTGACGGCTTTCAGCTGGGACTGCACCGGCTGCCGCGTCCGGGCCGCAGGCCCATACTGCTCGTGCACGGACTGGCCATGTCGTCGCTCAGTTGGGTGCTAATGGGTCCTGGCCGCAGTTTGGGTAAGTTGACAGCGCAGCGCAGCGTGTTGCTGTCGTTTTGTTGTTGTTTTGCTAAGCAGCTTATGAGTGACACACTGTGACTGTGTTTCGGCCCTTAAGCGTTCCTGCTCTACGACAAACGCTACGACGTCTGGTTGGCGAATTTGCGCGGCTCGGCCTACGGACGCACGCACACCTACTTCAATGCATCGGATGCGAACTTCTGGAGCTACAGTTTTCACGAGGCGGGCGTGTACGACCTGCCGGCCATCATCGATCACATTCGCAACGAGTCGTCGTTCCATCAGGTGTCGCTCATTGGACACTCGCAGGTGCGGTTTGCCTCGTAATGCGTTGTGGCGCAGTTGCTGAGTGTTTCTTTGCTTTCAGGCCTTCAATGCCTTCCTGGCCATGTGCACCGTGCATCCCGAGTACAACGAGCGAGTGGTGATGATGCAAGCGCTGGCGCCCGTTGTTGCGCTACACAACAACGTCCGATTCGGCACGGACGATGTGCGGCGCGCCATGCGATTTGCAAAGGTTTGGTTCGGAGATATCAAAAAACAGCTTTCAAACAACAACAAAAACCACTTTATGTACTGTTACCATTTGTTTTTTTTTTGTCTTGCGTGCAGTCCAAAGCGAAGCAACAATCGTTCGAGCTGTTTCCCGTTGATTACTTGAGAGGAAAATGCCTGCGGCGCAATTCCGATGAGCGTCGCGAATGCCTCAAACTGATGCAAACGTTTGCCGGCAGCGGACAATATGAAAAGGTAAATGCTTTCACTCTCTTCTAACTCCACAAAAATGTCACCCCCTTCACAGTCCGTGGAGCCCATTTTGTATGGTCAACTGTTGCGCGGCGGCTCGCTGAAGGAGATCAAACATTTGCAGCAACTTTGGGACTCGGGCGATTTTGTCGCCTTCGATTACGGTGTCGCCGGCAACAGGCAGCACTACAACTCCGTCGAGCCGCACAACTATGCGCTGCGTCTGGTCACCGTGCCGCTGATACTGCACTTCGGCCCAAGCGATGCCATTGCCACACCGGCGGGCGTGCATCGCATCTACGCGCGACTGCTGGACACTGTGATGGGCGTTCATCGTGTTGCCGCCAACAAATTCAATCACTTTGACTTTCTGTGCGCGAACGATGTGAAAACGCTGCTCAACGACAAACTAATCGACCTAATGGAAAAGTACTTTGCCGGCAAGCTGCCGTACGTAATCGAATGACTGACCGAATGACTGAGTGTGTGCGTGTGATTGTGTTTATGTGGCCGAAAGCGGCAATAAAAGACGCGCTCACGCACTCATAGTTTTCAAAGCACTGCTCGTTTGACTGATACACAACCAGACGTTTGTGGCGATTATACAATTTGTAGTAGCACACACACACACACATAAACACACACAAAACGTTAACGTCCAACAAAAACTAAAGCCGTCTTACTTTCTTTTCACGCCGCTTGGCGGTTTGTCAAACTGTATGCGTGGGCCGCTACCGTCGTTTCGTCGGCAATTTTCTCAGCTTTTAACGGGTTCGTTCTCATTTGCATATTGGCTTAAATATTGACAGTGTTGTTTACTATTTACAACAACAATGAACCCAAAATGCTGTGCGCTCATCCATTGTCACTGTTTGTTGTTGTTTATATTTGCGTCTTTTTAGCAGTTTTTACCCATTTCCCCATTGACGTAATGGTTTGTGCAAGCCGCAAAAAACTATCAAAGAAATTCTTGAGTTTCTTCTAAACTCAATTGAGCTGTCAACAACAGAGAGAGCATTGATTTAAATTTGGATGAATGATGAATGAGTTAGTGGTGAGGGTTGAAAGTAAGCATTGTTCGCATGTTTTAAAGTGAAAAAATAAAAATTTAAACATATTACGAAATATATAGAAAACATAGTAGGGAGTCGTTCCTTACTTATATTTTGCAGTAAATCAGCAAAATTGTTTTTAATTGTTAATCTCAAATTTATTTATTTTATTACATTACAAATATTCTTCAAATTTAAATGTTCGCTCCTAAAAAGACATGATTACACTGTACAAAAATAATAAAACCACACAAATTGTAACAACGATTTAATTTGTTTCTGGTATCGTTAACCTTGAAATAGCTTTTACACTTACTTTTAGTTTGGAAGTTATAGGTTTATATAAAGGCCCATAATTCTGTTACTCTTATACTTTTCATAGTTTTAGCATATAAAAACCTTAACCCATTTTAGATCCCATTAGATTTTGAATTCAATTCAATTCAATTTATCAACCAAAAGTTGATAGAAATACTAATGAAAATAAATAAGAAAATACTAAAGAAAATATTTAAAAATGTCAGTCAGTAAGTCAGTACGGACAAACAATTAATTGTATGTATATAGAACTTCGAACTCAATTCGCGTACCCTATACACTAACCCATTTTAGCGAGGTCACCATTAATCAGCATTCTTCTTCACTTAGCACTAGCTGAGTGCACAGGCATGTACATACTTACGTAGGGTAGGGTTTGCGACCCGAAAAACCTCGCTTAGGCCAAATAGGCCCGTCATACTTGTAGTACATGTTTAAATAGAACGGAACCCATTCACATATCATAAAAAAAGCCAACGCTGCAAATGTTAATCTTTGATATGCCCGGCAAGTGATCAAAGAAGGGCGCTGACACTCTGGTATTGCGAAATCTTTTTCAGACCAATGTCCGGTAGTCATACATCAGCTGGGAATACACAGATGGCGCTTTAAAGCATTGCTTCAGCATACACCACAAACTGACACTACGTAGCCATTTCAACCACATTTTATTTTAATTCATTTCGCTTGGGGCCTCAACAAGACTAATAATGTGTTGGTTACATTAATCGATTGAAATTCTGTCATTTAACATATGGTTGACTGGTTCTTGTCCAGTTTCACCGAGAATCAACTGCTTTTATTTCTTATTTTTTACTTCGCTTGTGTACAAAGGGCCTCAACAAGACTGATGCCTGTGTGTTGATTACGTTAACCGATTGGAGTTCTGATAAGCCTATCAGCAGAAGTTCGATCTAGAAGTAGAGAAGTGATGGCGTAGAGTGGAAGTGATGGGGCTGCTATCTGCCATTTCTGTAGGAGCGACGCCTGCATATGTGGAACTTCATTACTGGATTGTGTAGAGTACTGTGCATTTAATGCTGTTGGGTAGGAAGTGTTTTCAGAAAACGCATAGGTTGGTGTCTTTGATGAGCTTATATAGGGTGCTGTACGCGTTGCGACCTAATTTCGTGTCCAAACTGGCACTTCTGGTGGTGTTATTGTTGCGTTTTTACGGCTACTGGATCCATGGATAAGCAAACCTACTGCGAGCTGCTCGTCACAACCTACTGGAGTGGAAATGATTTTATTGGGTAATGTTGAAGGAATAAATTAGAACGAAGAAATAATTTACACTTCTACACTTGTTTTGTTCACACTTGGCTATCGAGATAAAAATATTTCAAGTTTGACTCACGAATCTTGTAGCATATTCAAAGCATCCACTTTGATTTAATTAACTGTTTTAAAAGTCAGCTTTAAGATTCTTCAACCTTTCATTTAGCGAGCAAATATTTGAATAGCTGGAGAGTTCTATTACAGCTGTTTAATTATATTTATGGGAGTTGTTTCTCTCGTTTTGCCCATACTTGCATAGCATTGGCTGATTAGAGGCTTTAGGCCGTTCCGCCCAGATTTGCAATCATGATCAACGGCGGCTCAAAACAAATTTTCGAGATAAAAATACTTTGAAAAACCTTCGATACCTTCGGAAATGACTATTGCATCCAATAAACTCTCTCTCAATGAACGAAGTGATTGATTGTTTTTAGCGTAGAAAATCAATTTTACGAAAATAAAAATCTGCAGCTAAAAATGTGTTTGAGATACATTTATTTATAGTGGAAGGAACAGAATGTCCAGACTTTGGTACACAACATTACCATCAATGATTTTTCCTTATGGTTTCATGATTTGAAGTCTTTTTTAACTCACGTTTCAGTCGAGGAGAGTTGGCCGGCAAATCAAATCATTTGATTCCTTAAGAATATTTTTTGTAGAGTTCTATGAGTGATTTAATGCTTCGTCTATACGGATTAAGGAGCATCAATTGCAGCCTTTGAACACAACATTGCATGTATTAATAGCCAATAAAAGCTGTCATGGTCAAAAAGTGTTTCAAGAGCTTCTCCCATGGATCACTTACAACGTGGTCCTGGTTTGCGTAAAATAATCTCAAAAAAGTAAATAAAAATTAAAAAAAAAATAATTTACCGACTAAAACAAACGTTGCCAACAATTTTGTTAAACAAATAAAATTAAACTTAGGTCCGTGAAATTGTTGCACTGGTTGCGATTTAAAAATATTCGTATTTAATAACAGATTTTTGGGATGTTTTAACACCGAAATTACCTCCGTGTGTCACTGTCCAATTTCGAAACAAATATGTCTTCTTCATTGTTCTTCATGGCGTTAAAGTCACCAGCTACTGGTTCGTAACTTTTGACATCTGTTTCTTTAGATTACTTGTTTCCCCAATGTTTCCCCGTTATTCTTCAAAATTTCTATTAAACATAGGAATTATTAGAAAGAATGATTTAACACTATCAAAGCCCTAAAATGTTGCGCACACTTTAGTCTTTCTTACTGACAAATAAAACCACAGCGTCATACAAAAATTGGCACAAACGTTTCGTTCGCTGACATAACAAGCATCAACTTTTCTCTTACTTTCTCTGCTCTTTCGATGCGGGTGCTCTTTCTCAGCGCTCTTTCATCAACCATAATTGCTGTTTACTAATGTTACGGCCAACGGCCAATTGACCAGGCCAAATTGCCGTCGCAATGAAAGCGACCAAAATCAAACAGAACAGCAACAAAATGAAATGCGCACAACAATGAAAAAATAAAAAACGACAGCCGGCAGAACGAGCTAACAATTCAATTAAACGGCGGCAGACGCACCAACGCCACATTGCAGCGGAGTAAAACGCAGCCAATCGAATCGATTATCGAATTGAAAGCGTTCAACATGCTCAGCGTGTTGTGTGCCCTAGCAACAACAATAACGATATTATTAATGAATTTGCATACTTGTTGAAAAGCCGCAAACGCGTCTTAGCGCCCAACGTGCAGTCGAAAAGTCGAATGAAGCGAAAGAAAAAAATAATATTGCTGCCAACTGACAGCAAAAAGTGACATTTTTGGCTGCGCGACAACAAGAGCGCAAATTGTTTGTGGTCGTTGGTAAGGTGGTTGTTATTGTTGTATTATTGTTGTCGATGGTAATATGGTTGTTATTGTTGTTGTTATTGCTGTTATTATTGTTGTTGTTGTTATTGCTGTTGTTCAATCGACAACCAACGAAGAAGTTGAAGTTAAAAAGGTAAGCACCGAAAATGTTTTTCAGTTTTTTATTTTTGTTTTATTTTGGTTTATTTTTTATTATTTTTTCGCTCTCATTAGTCGCCAGCAGTGGCCCGCGGACGGTCAGCAAACAGTGGACGGCATTCAAAAAACTTCAGCTGATCGAAACACAACGCAACGCGGTAGAAATCAAATCAAAACGACGTAACGGCCAACGTAGTAAATTTCACTTTCATTGTGTCGGTGGCGACAATTTCGTTAAATTAAATACAACAACAAAAGCAAGAAACCACGAGGGCAATAAAAATTACAGCAAACGACAACATTTTTAACAAATTGTTGATAAAATTATAAACCAAAAATGTAAAACTGTTTTAATTGTAATTTAAAAAGAAAATAATTTAAAACATTTACTTAATTACAACAACAAAAATTACAGCAAACGACAAAATTTTGAACACATTTTTCATAAAATTATAAACCCGCAAAATTATAAAACGGTTTTCATTACAATTTAAAAAGAAAATAATTTTAAAAAATTGTTTTAATTACAACAACAAAAAACGGTTTTTAGTGCATAAAATAAAAGAAAGTTTTTAGTGGCAGCTTATAAATTAACCGCAACACCCGCAATTACACACACAAACATACGTTTCCACATCCACAGTCATTTGTCAAACACACACACACACATCTACACACCGCGAACATCTTTTGGCACACAGATGCAGTCGTTGCTTGGCACTCGGCCGCATGGTCCTTCAGTTCAGCTGCTGTCGTTGTTGTTGCTGTGCATAATTGTCTGCCACACCATTGGCCGCTCGCAGGCGCAACTAATCGACGACACCGATGTGGACACCGACGAGGAAGACGAAAGCGCCGAAGACGAAACACCCGAGGAGAAGGCGGCACGCAGAAGCATCAAAGAGGATTCCAATCTCCCAGTGGTGAGTTGGGAGTGAGTCGAATTGTCGAACAGTCGAACGGCCGTTGGGTCAAGATTAATTGCCTGCTTGTGTCGACGTCATTACGAATTTATTTCAAAATTACTTACAATTGCCCCAACCATTCTGCATTCCTTCACTTCCATATGGACAATGAATGCTGCTTCTTCTTATGCCGCCACTGCTGCTCATTCGCCAAAACAACAACAACGATATGTTGTCTTGACAACACTGCTGCTGCTGTTGCCGCTTTCATTAATGCTCCCATCACAATCGTTGCTGTCATGGCTGATGTTGTTATTTTCCTCGTTGTTGTTGTTGTTGCTTGCCCATCAACAGGATAAATTAATTGCTAAATACGGCTACCAGTCGGAAGTGCATCATGTCACCACCGAGGACGGCTACATCCTCACCATGCATCGCATTCGCAAGACGGGCGCGCAGCCGTTCTTCCTGCAGCACGGACTCGTTGATAGCTCGGCGGGTTATGTCATCATGGGACCCAATGTCAGTCTGGGTAAGTTGCCAACACACACACACACTCGCCGGTGCTTTGCATGCTAACTTGCCACTCTATTGTTGTTGTTGTTGTTGCTGCTGTACGGCCAACTGCTGTTTGTCTCAGTTTGCGGCACAGTGTGCACTCGCATAAGTTATGACTAAATTCATAATCCTTGCGCCGCGCCGGACAATGCTGAGTAATTGCCGACGTTATGTAATTAATTAAAGCGAAATCATTTCCATAAGCCGGCAGTTGCAATATTTGATTTAATATTTGAATAGCACATAAAATCCAGTGCAGCGTGTGGACGTGCGCACAGATAATTTTCCATAAATTGCATTAAAATGCGCGATTATGATGTTGCCATGATGTAAATTGTATTTGTTGTTCATTCTGTGAAAATAGTTAATATAAAACTAGGTTAAATAATTCTATATCGGAGGAAACAAAACATGTTTTTGAAATGATTTTTGACGCTTTAAAACTGCAAATCGTTTCACTTGACTGGTTCCAAGTTTTGAAATGAACAGCATAACAGTTTTTCAAGAATATTTAGCATGCATTTTAACTAATTTACAACTTCTCAAACATTTCTTAAAAAAAAATTCTTAATCATATCAGAAAACTCAGAAAATAAGAGTCGTTTGTAACGCCGAAGGCCGTTTTGATCCATTCAAATTAATTTTTCTGTCATTTTCTTAAAATCCTTGAAACAATCTTTATTTTTCATTCAAAAGTAGCTTGAAAAAAGTTCATTTTAAAATTATTAAACAACTGAAATATGACTTAATTTGTAGTAAACTCTTCCAGAAAACAAAGAGAAAATTCCAGAAAGCTAAGCAAATCTCAGTCGTTTATATCGCTAAATGCTTTTGTGACGCTTTCAAACCACTCTTTCCGTCGTAATCTCAAAATTCTAAGATCCATCTTTCGTTTTTTTTTTCGAAACTTAAAGGTAACATTGAAAAGAGTTTGTTTTTAAATTATTTAACAACTGAAATATGGCTCAATTTGTAGTAAAACTGTTCCAGAAAACTAAGTACAAATCCAGAAAGTTATGAAATTCTCAGTAATTTATATTGGCGAACGTCTCTCTGCCTTTTTCAAATCACTCTTTCCGTCAAATCACTCTTAGAACCATCTTTCGTTTCACTTTCGAAACCTGGACACCTCTGTTACTATTTCAAATCATTCTTTCTGTCATGATCTCAAAATTCTAAGAACCACCATAAGTCTCTTTCGATACGAAGAAGTAACCTTTGTTTTTAAATTATACAACAACTGAAATATGCCTTAATTGGTAGTAAAACTTACCAGCTTTCGAACTAGAAAGCTAAGAAAATTTGAGTCTATTGTATTGCTGTACACCTCTGTGACTCTTTCAAACCACTCTTTTCATCCTAATCTCAAAACTCTAGAAACCATATTTTCTTTTTCTTTCGAAACTTAAAAGTAACTTGGAATAAAGTTTGGTTAAATTTGTAGAATAACATTGCAGCTTTCCAAAAATGTGCCAATAATTCCCGACATCATTCAAACAAAAACTGAGAACATCTGAGTCTTTCAAGGCCTCTGTGACACTTTCAAATCCCTCGTTCCGCGCTAATATTTAAATTCAAAAAACCATCTTTCTTTCGAAGTTTAAAAGGTCTCTGTGAAAAATTCATTTTTCATTTTCATTATTGCTCAGGTTTTTAATACAAACTCAACAGCTTTTCAAACATTTTTTTAAAGTTTCCAAAAATGTATCGAAAGATATTCCACCAAAAAATCGAGAAATAGAAAACCCAACAAGTGAAAAAACTTAGCTAAAATATATAATTATTGCACAGCAGTTCAACTGCAGAAATGTGACTCTTTTCAAAAGCCGATTGGAAGTCTCCCTCCCCTTTTTCAAAATAGTCTCACTTTTGAATTATGGTTAGCTATGGTAGATCCCTGAAAAAAGTTTCCATTATACCATCGAAAAACCGAAAAAATCTTAGTTGAAGTGTAACATTGCGAAAAGTATATTTTTTATAAATCGTTGCCATACTTAACTTTGGCGCACTTTGTATTTAAATTTTCAGCTTTCAAAAAATGAGAGAATTCCCTGAGATTCCATGAAAAACCAAAACGAATTTCAGTTGAAAACCAAAACCTTGAAACACCTCGATCGATTGATCGAACTTGTAGAACTGCTGGGCCTTTTGTGGTAAAAATTACATATTTAAATAATTTTTTGCACTCTCATGTTTCTTTTCGGTACCATGTCTTGATTTTTATACCAGTGATGCACGTAAAGGAGTTTTTGGGAGTTCATACCCAGTAATTTTTTTGTTAACAAAATTTTAGGTGGGAAATGTAGTTTCAAATAGTATTGGACTCAAGAGTTGTGTACGGAACTCCTTCAAAATTAAATCCTATGTGTGTCACTGTTAACAACAGATTTTTCTCTTAGTTTAAAAAGTTCTTTTATTGAAAAACAATTCATATTAAAATTGTCTGAACCAATTTTTGATTCTCAAAAAATTTTAAAATTTATTTTTTTCAAAGGGTTTACTGATTTCTATCAACAAACACTTTATTTTGAAATCCTTGGATCCATGTTTTTACTATCAAACAATTTTGAATTTTCTCCTCATTCCAAAAGGTTTAAACCAACAATATTTCAATATCAAACATCAAACATTTCTAAATTAATTATTTCTACTCGTTTGAAAAGGTTTTTGTCAACAAATATTTTATTTTAAAATTCATGGAAACATTTTTTGATTCTTAAAAAATTCTGAAATATAATTTTCCTCCTCGTTCCAAGAGGTTTATATTAGCAAACATTTCATCTTAAAGTTCTTGAAACCAATCTTTAATTCTCTACAAATTTCTAAATAAACTTTGTGTTCTTGTTGTCCGCAAACATTTTAAATACTTTAACATATGTTTTTACTGTCAACATATTCAGAATTTTCTCCTCGTTCCAAAGCGTTTAAATTAGCAAACATTTCATATTAAAATTCCTTGAACTAACTTTTGATTCTCAACAAATTTCCAAAAGAATTATTTCTGCTCGTTTCAAAGGGGTTTTTTCAACAAAAATGTTATTTTAAAATTCGTGGAAACATCTTTTGATTCTAACCAAATTTTTTCAAACATTATTTTTCCTTGTTTCAGAAGTTTATGGTAGATTTCCTCTATCTAAAAATTATTTGAACCATCTTTTGATTCTCAACAAATTCTAAAATTCAATTCTCCTCGCTCCAAAAAAAAATTCCTTACAACAGCACAACCAGCTTTCGTAATTAGTTATAAAGACATCAAATGTTTATCATTACAGCGTATCTTCTGTCGGACTATCGATATGACGTTTGGCTGGGCAATGCACGCGGCAATCGCTACTCGCGCAATCACACCACACTCGATCCGGATAGCAAAAAGTTTTGGGACTTTAGTTGGCACGAAATCGGAATGTACGATTTGCCGGCCATGATCGACTATGTGCTGAAGACAACCGGATTCAAGAGAATCCAATACGCCGGTCACTCGCAGGTTGGTCGAAACGAGTTCGAAAAAGGATTACTTTATTGACTGTTTACTATATATTTTAAAGGGTTGTACGGCCTTTTTTGTTATGTGCTCAATGCGTCCGGAGTACAATAAGAAAGTGATTATGATGCAAGCCATGGCGCCTGCTGTCTATGCCAGCGAAACCGAAGAACATCCCTACATACGGGCGATTAATTTGTATTTTCGTGTAAGTTCAACACAGCAATCCTGACATAGACTGGTAGCAGTTGTCTTATGCTGGTTTTAAGTATGTTTAGATGAGATATTTGGTTAGTCGGTAAGTCAAGGGAGCTTAAAGTTGTTATTTTCAACATAGAGTCAACAAAGTGCTGGTTCATGCTAACTTATAAACAAATAGATAACTGGATATAATAACCCTTTTCCGGATTATGGCTTGCCCCAAAAATTATCTCCAGGCGCTTCTGATTTGCGGGCGAATTGTACAGTAGATGACACCAAGAGATCAAAAGGCACTTCAACTTGATTCTTTAACCGGATACACGGTCTGCCCCTTTGTCGCCGACCTACAACTACCACATGAAACAACTTTTTCACCGCAGCTTCATCTTCCATACAGGAAACATGGGCGAGCCAGAGTAGTCGCTGGATGTCGATTCACTTTGTTACGTCCATGTTTTTAAAAAGCTCAGACTCATTGATTAAATAATAATGTTAGGCTTCTTAGTTTGAAATGTGTGATACGAAAGACTAACTTTGGTCTTCTGAACTAAATTAAGTCTTCAAAGTTTGAAAAGTTAAATTCAAAAGAGCAACTTTGGTTTTCTAGTCTATTTTAGTTCAGTTCTTCTTTTAGTTTTCTAAGTCCAAAAGAAAAGATTTTCTTCAGTCTTCTAGGCTAATTTAGTTTTACTTTTAGTATTCTAGGTTTGAAATGTTTAATACGAAAAACTAACTTTGGTCTTCTAGTCTAGTTTAGTTCTAGTTGAAGTCTTCTAGGTTTGAAATGTTTAAGTTAATTGATTAATTTTAGTCTTCTAGTTTGGTTTAGTTCTACTTTTAGTCTTCAAATTTTGAAATATTTTTCTAGTCCAATTTAGTTCTAGGTTTAGTTTTCTATGCTTTAAATTTTAAATACAAAAGAATATCTTTAGTCTTCTAGTCTAGTTAAGTTCTACTTTTAGTCTTCAAAGATTAAATTGTGAAATCCAAAAAAATAACTTTGGTTTTCTAGTCTGTTTTAGTTCTACTTTTAGTCTTTAAAGTTTTAAATGTTTTTTTGTCTAATTTCTACATTTAGTCTTCTATGTTTCAAATGTTCAATAGAAAGGATCATTTTAAGTCTTCTAGCCCATTTTAGTTCTACTTTTAGTCTTCAAAGTTTTAAATATTGAATAGGAAAGACTAACTTTGGTCTTCTAGTCTAATTTAGTGCTTCTTTTAGTCTTTAAATTTTAAACACGAAGGAACAGCTTTGATCTTCTAGTCTAACTTAATTCTACTTTTAGTCTTCAAGGTTTGAAATTTGTAATACAAGAGATTAATTTTGGTCTTCTAATTTAGTTGAGTTCTACTTTTGTTCTTCTATGTTTCGAAATGTTTTGTACAAAAGAATAACTTTGGTCTTCGAACCTAGTTTAGTTCTACTTCTAGTCTTCAAAGTTTCATATATTTAATAATAATGATTAATTATAGTCTTCTAATCTAAATAAGTTCTACTTTTAGAGTTCTAGGTTTGAAATGTTTACTATAAAAGAATAACGTAGGTCTTTTCATTTTTAAACTTTAAATACAAAAGAATAGCTTTGGTCTTCTAGTCTAATTTAGTTCCACTTTTGGTCTTCACAGTTTTTGATGTTAAATATAAAAAAAATATCTTTGGTCTTCTAGTCCAGCTTAGTTCTAGTTTTAGTCTTCTAAGTTTTAAATACTAAATACAACAAATTACTTTGGTCTTCTAGTCAAATTTAGTTCCACTTTTGGTCTCCCAAACAAAAGAAAATACTGTCTACTAGATTAGTTCTACTTTTTGTCTTCTTCAAAGTTTGAAATGTTACACACAAAAGAATAGCTTTGGTGTTCTAGTTAAATTTAGTTCTACTTTTAGTCTTCAAAAATTTAAATGTTTGATTTTAATGATTAATATTAGTCTTCTAGTCAATTTCAGCTCTACTTGAAGTTTTCAATTTAGTTTTCAATGACTTTCACTTTAGTCTTCTAGTCTACTTCATAATTTTAGTCTTCAAAGTCTTAGCCCTTTCAGTCACAATATCCAATATATTGGACTACAGCCCATACAATTCATACAGCGGGCTGTTATTTTCATGTCGGAAAGGGTTAAATGTTTATTTGCAACTACTTTGTTTTTCATTGTTTTTTTCTACATCTGTCATATTCAACGTGAACCCTCAACTCTGACAAACAGTTTTCAGTTGCACATTTACTTATGTTGTGCAATCGTACTTATGAGTTACTTAGATCCTGCTTATATATTTAAACGCTTTTTTTTGTACTCCACACAGAGTTTGGTTGGCAGCTCGGTGACGGAAATGTTCAATGGTGAGTTTCGTTTTCTCTGCCGCATGACTGAAGAAACCGAACGGCTGTGCATCGAGGCAGTCTTTGGCATTGTGGGTCGTAACTGGGCTGAATTCAACAGGGTAAGGTCGCTTGAAAATATGTCCAAAAATATTAATTTTGATTTTAGTTTTAATTTGAATAAATTTGAAATTTAAACTTATTTCCAACTTAAAAAATTTCAAATCAAAAACCCAAAAATATATCAAATAATTTCAATTCAATTGCAGAAAATGTTTCCCGTCATTCTCGGTCACTATCCGGCCGGCGTGGCTGCCAAGCAGGTGAAGCACTTCATACAAATCATAAAGAATGATCGCTTTGCACCCTACAGCTACAGCACCAACAAGAATCTAGCGGTCTATCGCGAACACGTGCCGCCACGCTACAATCTGTCGCTGGTCAAGGTACCCACCTATGTTTACTACTCGAGCAACGACCTGCTCTGCCATCCCGCGGACGTGGAGGCCATGTTCAGGGACCTGGGCCGGCCCGTGGGTAAGTACCTGGTGCCGATGAAGGAGTTCAATCACATGGACTTCCTGTGGGCCATGAACGTGCGCAAGTTGGTCTATGTGCGCATGCTAAAGGTGCTCGGCAAGCTGAAGGACAAGAAGGACGCCACCGGCAAAGGCAACAGCACAGCGAACGTGAATAGCGTTGCGGCTTCAAAGCCCAAGTAGCACAAATTTGGTAGAATAGTATAACTTGGTTAGTTGTAAGTAGTTAAATCTATTTATGAATGTTTAATATTTATTTGTAGCTGACAAGTGATTCGTTTGTAAGTTTATTTAAATTATTTTCAATTCAGATTGTTTTCACTTTTGCTGAAGGAAATTAAATAAAACGAAATCACAAGAAATGGAGAGAATTTAAAATTGTTAGTGCTTATTTTGAAAAGCTTGCTAATGTATTTTTGTTGTTTTTGTCTTTTGATTTTGGTCTAAATATTTCACCAACATGCGGCGAACGTGCTGAAGCCATACACCGGAAACGGAAATGGCACTGCTGCATAATGTGCAACTCAATCGAATTGGAGGGCGAAAGTGGAAGCAGATTTCTATCCTAAGTTGATTTTCTGCTACTAGAAACAACAACAAAAATAATAGTACCTAGTAGCAACAAAAGCATCAAATACAAGAAACAGCATCATTGCAAACACTCTGATACTTTGTTTACATTAGTGCAGCGAATGGCAAACTTTTCTGAACGTAGCTTTCAGTTGTCTGGTTTAAGCTGAAGTTAAAATTTTAGGTTATGTCTCACACCTACATAGATTTGGATGAAGATGAGGAGATTGGATATGTTTTTACTCTGACATGAAAGTTTTAGAGTTTCGGGTTTCACCATTGAATGTAATTTTTTTAATACTTAATATGAACTTTTAAGAATTAAGAACATTAAAGAAATTTTTCAGAGGACCAAAACAGGAGAGCCCGGATTTTTTCCCGACCTCGAACTAGAGAAAGGATCTTTTAAGACTTACCTTAGAAGAATCTTAAGAGGAACTTAGAACGACCTTTTTTAGACTTAATGACCTTAGAAAGGTCTTCAGATGATAAAAAGGAGAGCCCGATTTTCCCCGACCTTGAACTACAGAAAGAACTATAGACGATAGTTTTATGACTTAAGAACCTTAGAAGAAGCGTTAGAGGCCCTCGAAAGACCTTTTAAGACTTACGGACCTTAGAAAAATCGTCAGAAAACCTTAGAAGGAGAACCCGATTTGTTTTCCCTAGAAAAGGACTATAGTTCGATCTTTTCTAAAGGACCTCTTAAGACTTAACGACCTTTGAAGCACCTTTAGAGGCCCTTTTGGGGACCTTTCAGGACTTAAGGACCCTAGATAAATCTTCAGAGGACCTTAGAAGGAGAGCCCGACCTTTTTTCCCTTTTTTTGGGGCTCCGTATAAAAACATTAAAAAAAATTAGACCAAATACCATCCTTATTTGTATTAAAATTATTTGTAAGAAATAAATATTTCGGGGGGTTTAAGTACCCAAAAATATAAATATAAAATGTATTTATATAAAATATATAAATATAAAATATATTATATATATAAAATATATTACTTAACAAGAAACGTTATATGTAACAAGAACAGTTTTATTCCTCAAGTTTCTCAAACTTTCAAAACTTTTCGTTTTTAATTTCTATAGGGTGATCCAACTAGAGGTACTTTTTTCAATAACCTTTTTTTGACAGATCACGCGTGAGTCGTGTCAAGCTGTCATATTATTTTTGTTCAGTATTGTTTGGCATTTCATCATGGAAAGACTTACGCCTGAACAACGCTTACAAATCGTTCAACTTTATTACGAACTGTTTACGAGCATTTCGGTGAACAGCTAATTTCACGTAATGGGCCGGTCGATTGGCCACCAATATCGTGTGATATCACACCGTTAGACTTTTTTCTGTGGGGATACGTAAAGTCTAAAGTCTATACGGATAAACCCGCTTCGATTCAGGCCTTGGAGCAAAACATCACGCGTGTCATTCGCCAGTTACCAGTCGAAATGCTCGAAAATTGGACTCAACGGATTGACCATCTGAGACGTAGCCGCGGCCAACATTTGAAAGAGATAATCTTCAAAAAATAAATGCCAAAGAATGTCCTTTCGAATGATAATAAACATTCCCCGTTAAATTTTAATTTTCTGTGTTTTTTTCTTTAAAAAAGTAGGGAACCTCGAAATGGATCACGCTTTATAAAGATTGGGAACAATCGCTGTTTGAGAACCACTGCATTGATGCATTGTTGCTATTGCTTTGCTATTGTTGGTATTATTGTTGCCATTGTTGGTTATGCAGCTTTGTTGCCACTATCACAGTGCCAGTGCCACAGCTGTTGTTGTTTTTGTTTGTGTATTGTGAGCTCTCTTTGTTATTTCGCCAACGTGTGTATGTTTAACTGCGGTTGTTGTTGTTGTTGTTTTGCTGTTGCCGTCACCACTCAACACTTAAATACATTTGCATTTGAATTATATGCGTTGCGAGTGGCGTCTTTGGGATCCTTCGGCACAATGGCAGACGTCTCCATCTGCCACATTTGCATCCACATTCAGCAGAATAATGCAAAATGGTGTCACACACTCACTCACACACACACACAATCGTACAGACAAATGTCATTTGCAAGCGCAACCAACAACCAATTCCATTTCAACAAACCACAGCAACAACAATAAAACAAACCACTCTCACCTCTTTCAGCGTCCCGCTCGTCTCGTGGTCACCAAATTTTGTGTACATTTCAGTTCGACTCCAACGTCTGACTGCATTTGAGCCGCTCTGAGTGTGGCTGTGTATGTGTGTGTTTGTTTCTTATTTTTGCATTCGTCTATTTCAGTTGTGTTTCATTTTCTGAAGAACATTTCCTTCCGTTGAAAATTCACACAACATTTTATGCATTTAGACGAAAAATGTATGCAAGGTTACATTTTAATTTGTTTTCAATGTTTCAGATTTTAGTTGTGGCCATTTTTGTACGCGTGTGTGTGTGTGTATGTGTATGTGTGTGTGTGTGTATGTGTATGTGTGTAATGTGCGTCATGCGGTGCCAAAGTTTTGAATTTGTTTTGATTTTTATTTGGTCCAGTTTGCAGTGTTAAGCGCAAAGGCCATAAGAAAAGGCAAAGTGCCCCCGGCCAATTTTGATTGTTTTATTTCCGATTCCCCAGAGTTTTAGTCCATAACAGCTAACTTCCGATCTGCAAAAATTAACACAGTAAAAAAAAAGTAATAACTTTCTAAATAGTCCATCGACTTAGATGAGATTGAGACATATTATAGATATCACTTAGACGCATTACCAGACAAATTGGTGGAACTCAAAAGTTAAAAAAAAAAACCTTTTTTTTATTTTTTATCAAGTTAGAGTTTTTGTACACCCTTTTTTTCTATATTTCTCATATAATGTTTAACAATATATATTTTCCCACATCTTTTTCCACCTGCGTGATACCTAAAACAAATTAAAATATAATTTTTTAGTTTTTTTTTGTAATATAATTTTTTAATTTTTTTAGGTTATGTTTGTCGTATAATCAACAAGTTTTTTTTTGTATACATTTCTCATACAGTGCTCTAAGATATATTTTTTTTGCTCGACTTTTTCCACCTACGTGATACCTAAAAAAAATTAAATTCAATTTAAATTAAATTTAAAAAATTAAATGAAATTTTTAATTTTTTTAGGTTATGTGTGCGGTAGAAATGTGGAAAAAATATATATTGTATCTTCAGTTTTTTTTTTATTTTTTCATGAGCATTAAATATTTGAACAAACTTCTGAGTATTCAGTCTTTCTTTATCTGTCGGTTCTCTGTAACCATAAAACAATTAAAAAATGTTTTCAATATTTGCCTAAGTTAGTTTTAAACATGAGCAAGAAACATTCCAAATATACCTAACCTCTATCTTTAACTCTTATGACCCGAACACATTCAAGACGGCAGCGACACGGCCACACAGCTTCAAGATGGCATCGGCTTCGACTGTCGTCATGTAGTCAACTAAGTGATTACAATGAAAGCGGCGGCACTGTCATCAAAATCATATTTTCCTCCTTCTCTTCCTTTATTAAGCATTCGTCCATATTAATTTCATAAATCTATTTCAAAAAATGATACTTAGTAATATTTTTAGAACTATGAGGTGAACCAGAAACATTTTAGAATTTGTACGAATTTTTCGGGCATACGAAAATGTCAACAGTTACGAAGCTGATATTTGCGAGTAAAAGTATCTATAAATATTGCAGTTTCTGGCTTTATTAGTCAATTACATCTTGGATATACTTTACTCAACATGTCCAGCACGCAAAAGTGCTGCCACAAATGAATACTGGACATTTACTTGACTGATAAGAAGAAGTCTAGACTTAGCATTGGAAGGGAAAGCAAAGCGAGCGTAGCGACGGTATATAATGTTATAAACAACTACAACGTGGGAAACTCCATCTAGAGAACCGAAGGATCAGGCAGAAAAAAGGGTCCAAGTAACCCAGAAGTGCTAAAAAAGATTGTTAGCACATATCGGAATAAACCCACGAGGGCGACTTGAGATGTTGCAGCTACATCAGGCACATCGCCATCAACTGAGATGCGATATAAGCGAAGTCAAGGGTTGAGGACCTACGAACAGCAAAAAGTGCCTGACCGGTCGGAAGCAAAAGAAAAAATAGCAAAGACGCGGACTCGAAAACTGTATGACGATTACGTAACCAAGTTCGATTGCGTGATTCTCGATGATGAAACCTACTCTAAGGTGGCCTATTTCACTACAAACAATAAGATGGGTTCCATTCCAGAAAATATTCTGAAGTTAAATACATCAAATTTCCAAAACGCTATATGGTTTGGCAAGCTATTTGCACCTGCGGTATACGGAGCAAGGAGTTCATTACGACAGGAACAATTAACTCTAGAATTTATATAAAAAAATGTCTACAAAAACGTTTTATACCATTTATTGAATAGCACAAAGGAACAGTTTTATTTTGGCCAGACATAGCGACAAGCCACTACTCCAGGTCAACTATGGAATGGTATGAAGGAAATTGTGTCACGGTGGTCCCAAAAGAGGCAAATCCTCCCAAATGCCTGGAACTTCGGCCTATTCAAAGATATTGGGCTGTAATGAAACAAACCCTAAGAAAAACAAAAAAAGTTTGCAAAAATGATGTACAGTTCCGAAATCGATGGAAGCAAGCAATGTAATAGTCACCGAAAGTACTGTCCAGTCTCTAACTAAGAATGTTAAGAAAAATATTAAAAAATTTTGCAACCACTAATTATATTTCATTAAATTTTTTTGTGAATTCGAATTTAGGAAATTTATAATAAACTGCAGTTTATTTTAATAAAAACAGACTAAATATTACTTTTTTTCCATGTTTCCTTAAAAATTCTGTAGAAACAACTAACAAGTATATAATTTCATTAACACTAAAAAGCCCATTGGGGTAATTTTTACTAATTTTGATTTTAAATATCTGTATTTCCTTTGGTGTTTCTATGAACTTTTGCTTTGATGACTTTTATTTTTTTATCGGGTTCCACAATTAGTTCTACAATTACGGTTCTAGAAACCTTGACTGCAAATTAAACAAATTAAAATGATGCATTAAATTAAAAAAAAGTCGACAAAAAATTATTGCAGATTTGAATAGTTGCTTTACATATTGTTGGATAAATTAAGTTACAAGTGAATTTAACCAGAAAATAAATTAAAATTTACTCTAAAGTTTTCCTTTAAATAAGAATGAAAATGTATCGCTACATTTTAGAATTTTAATTTTTTTTATTTATTTTTTTTTAATATATTTCATACTACTATGTGTACTCTGAATCAAGAGTTATTATAGGAAAACATTCAATACACATATCAATTTAGCAAGCAACACTTTTAAGCAAACAAAAAAATAGAATCACATCTGACCAACCATGCAGCAAACGATGCCAAACCAACCACAGAAAACTAGAATTTCGCTTATTGATGTTATGCCGTTTTACTGCATGGCTGTTGCTCTTAATGTGCATGCAGCTTATGTACACATACACACACAAACACACATATACAATCAAGTAGAGACGCCAGCGCCATTGCAATATTCGCAACGTTCAAATGTTAATCTTGGCTAATAACACTTGAGCGCCGTTTGCACCAGTGCCGAGCGCAACATTTTCAATGCGGTTTATTTATTAAACATGTACACAAACACTCACGCACACATACAAACACTCGCTCGCCTAGTTCGGTGTGTATGCAATGTTGCATAGAAATGAGTATTCGGAGTATGGCATTCGAGTCTGTGGATGTGTTTGGTAGCTCTGTACGTATGTATTTATGTATGTTATCTATGTGTGTGTATGTGTATAAGGTGTGTTGTGCTGTTAGCGGTGTTGCCGTAGCGTTTTGCACATTTCTTTCATACTCTAACGTTGATGTTAAGGTTGGTGTGTGGGTTAATAAATCAGACGGAATTAAGTCATCAATAACGAGAACAAAACAAAATGCCAAACCTCCCAATGCACGTAGCACACACACAGACTCACACTTATATGCGAATAAGTGGGAATTCTAACAGACCTACAGACTGTTGCAAAGGTGAAAAAGAAATAAAAATCTGAAGCCAATGAGCGCATTAAAGATTTAAAGGAACAATTTTGCACAAGCAAGTTTTGGCAGCATTACTGTATTTTTAGTTACATTGCATACTCGTGTATATATTTCTTCAGAAATTGCTTACTTGCGGCAAATTAACCCATCAAATGCAGATACTTTTTTGCACTGCTTTGTATTTACTGCAATGACGACCAATGATGCAATGGCTCAGCATTTAGTGCATGAAAAACAAATTAACCAACAACAACAATTATTCTTAGATTTTGTGTCGGAACAATGCATTGGACAGCAAGATTCTCCTCTTTTTACTGCTTCTTAAATCAATTCGAGCTCCATAGAAGTCTGAGTAGATCCTGTCTGAGTGCATTGTCTCAGATCTGAAAGAAGCACAAAGAAAGTAATTCACCATCTCAACATTCTCTCCTCAGACTGGACACAGCGCACTGTCTGATATGCCCAAGTTTTCCATGTGATTTGTCCATTGAAAATGGTCCATAATTAGGCCAACAAACTGCCTGCAGCCCATTCTTCATTATATAGAAATAAATCGCAAATGTTGATCTGAAATTGCGGATAGCAAAAGTTTTTCCATCTGCAGCCACTCTCAGTCTAAAGCAACTCTCTCTAAGTCTCTTAGAGTTGAACTATCTCAGTTGTTAGTTAGTCTCGCAGTGGCTTTGATGGCAGCAGAAGGAAGTTTCAGCATAGGTTAAGGGCTACGCATCTTCAGAGTCCAATCTGACCATATTGTCAGAGACTTCGTTTACCGTAGTTCCTGCATGTTTCGGGACCTAAGTTACCCTCAGATTGTTTTTCTATCTGATCAAAAAAGACTCGGAATTTCCCATTCAAACAAACTGCTTTTGAGATACGATTAAATCTTTATTTTTCTTGTTACAACCGTCTTCTGGTGCTCCAAAATCTTTTTGAGTGATATCTGTCCAGAGTTTATACGTAAAAGCTTTGTAAACAAGTCAGTATTTCTTGTTTTCTGCGAATTTCGCTATGTCGAATTTAGTTGAGCCAAGAGTTTATCTCAAATTTAGTGTTTCTAACAAACCATTAAAGTATTCGAGGGAAATTGTTCATCGTATGAGTACTGAGTTTTGCAGAATGCTTCAAAATTTTAGAGGTTTCGTATTCATCCCACATGACTTCTTGTGACTTTTTTCTATTCCCAAACCTCCCAAACCAAATCTAAAATTTTGTATTTCTAACAAATCTTTAAAGCAGTACATGAAAATGTTTGTCGCAGGGGTCTGAATTGTGCCGAATTGTTCGAATTCTAGAAACTTCGTATACATCCGACATGGCTTCTTCTGACTTTTACCTATTTCCACAACTAGAAAAAAACGTTTTTAAACGATTGAGGCAATAAAGAAGAATTCACTGTAGAAGCTAAGGGCTCCATGAAATGTGTTTTTCAGATTGAAAGAAGCGTTGAAAAGAAATCGATTAAATATCGTGAAGATGGTTGAAGGGCTGTCCAAGGCTGCCTCAAGTATTGTTGCCAACAACTAAAGAAAACTTTACTTTCCTGTCAGGCAGTTTTGGATACGATTTTTAGTAAGACTTCTTACATACTCCTAAGAAAGTCATTTACAAACCACATATGATACGAAGCGATGCCATGCGTAGCTGCATTCATGAGTCTATAAAGTAGTCAAATAGTTAAAGTAAAATAGAATAAATACGAGAAACTATCCAGTTGTCTAGTCTCCGCGTCCCAAGAGATTCTTTTGGAACAAGGACTTCAGTAAATGACTGTTCCTCAGAAATAGTTAGTTAGATAAGGAAGAGTTTAGCTCGAAGGCCAAAATGGTCCATTGTAAAGTTTTTCTTGTATTAGGTACTTTGGAACTAACCAACAGTATCAACCTCGATCAATCCATTTTGACCTTTTAATGAAGAAGAACAGATTAGAGATTTAGACTTTTACTGAGCTATCCCGGTCTGTCGAAAATCTTAACTCCAATGCATGGGATCGGCATTTCTACAGGGTCGAGCAATGACACAGTAAGTTTTTTTTCGTTTTCACGTCTGCTTCATCTTCACAGTTTCTGTGAACATCTCTGGAGGAGAGACACCATTTGATGAGCATAGATCCAATGGTGCAGTGACCGGTGATGACTAAAACGAGCTGCCAAATGGAGGTTCGACTCAGGGACAGTATTAATTGCTTTTTTTTCAAGGAAAGAGAAGGTGATAATACCCAGCAGATGTACCATCATCATCGGTTCTGTTACACAATGAAGTCTCAATATGTTGTTTTGGTCAACCAATCAATATTCACATACAGGTGCAGATATAGGAAAAAGCACAGAGTTATCCTTGCCACCTCGTCTACCACTTCGTTTTCTGTCAATCTTGAGTGATCCTGAATACAGAAAATAGTAATCTGCTGGTGCCCAATGCCTTCAAGTGCGGTATTCTGACTTTGGTTGCAGTAAAATAGTTTGAAAGTCACTAATGGACATTTTTAAATAAATTTTTACTATTTATGCAAATATTTCAAGGCCATAGAAATCATTTTAGCGGTGTAAAAGATAGAGGAACTATAATACTATTTGTAATGAAAATCATGAAGAGGTTTACTTTTGGTTTTCTCTTAAAAAAGATGAAGTAATTTCTAACTCCAAAGCCTCTGTCAACTAATCGAAACTATTTAACTTCGAGGTAGTGTGGTCAAAGTCTTAAAGAAGATAGAAGAAATCAGTGGCGCACACAGGACTTTATTTTGGAAACCATATTTTGATATATTTGAAACCTTATTGTGTACCAGCAATTTTTGTACTTGGGCGGTTTTGAACGACAAAAACCCCCCTGTGTGCGCCATTGGAAGACACACAACAGGTTATGAAAGTCCCATTGAATCGTGTTTTATCTCCCTAATTTGAACTCCTTGTAAACTAATCAAATGTTGATTACACTGTAGGGGTAAAAGCTGCTATTTCGCCTTGTAGGCTACTGAGTGCATGTGTGTGTGTGAAAGTGTAAATTGGTCTATTATTGGCGGAACTCGCCTCAACTGTAGATGGCTAAGTTAGAGCCTCAGTGAACTTCTTTGCGATAAATTAAAACGCAGGGTTTCGGTTTGCCGCAAGAACAGAAGTTGACTTTATTCCGTAAAAACTATGGCTTATAAAGAAAAACATAACTGTAATATTCGCATAGCATTTCCAATACTCCGCCCATTATTTCAGAGCACAGTTTAACTGACCAATCCGTAGGCAAGGACCAAAATAGCTGATCTTGCACATTTCCGTTAGGAACAGTGCGCTGCGGTAGGTAGCGTTGAACTCGCTCGGCCGCCGTCACAAGTACTGACTTGCTTTGTTTACAACTGCGGCGCGCGTTTCGAGTGGTAACCTGACACCAGTGCATAACGGAATATGTAATTGCACGATCAGATGGATAGTGTCGGTGTGAGTGACCATGTGGTACCACTACAACACATGGTAACAAATATCTGGGATTGACATCGATTCTAAGGTCCTGGATTTCGTTTCGTAAACTATTCTTTTAAATTAGTTCAAAATGAGTCTTTTACTTTTTCAGGATTTTCCTGACATTTACCATTTTAATAAAGTCAATGGGTCATGTTTATTCACATAACCTCTTAAAAAGTTTTAAAACTATCAAAAGACAGACTTTTTCAAAACTCCTTTCTTATTTTTTGTTCGCTTTCTGAAATAAAATTACTCTCAAATCGTCTCATTTTCAGATTCAGCGGTAGATACAACACTGCGTATACGTAACATTCCTTTCGAATTGTTCGACGCCACCAGCGCGCTGTCATACTTGTATGCACAAGCAAGCCATTGTTACTGGTTTACATGGTTTTTTATTTTTGTATTTTCGCGCACGTTTCAGCCCAAATTGTGCCGCATTGAAGCTGCGCACGCAAAGCAAATCGCAACAAATAAATTTTAGGAAAATAAAACCAAAATGCAGCACAAAGCCACAGCGAGCACTACGTTGTTGCTGCTTGTATTGCAAGTGGTTCGTTACTGTTTCGACAAGAAAAGCAGCTGACGTTCAGGAACGCGCAAGCCAAGTCGAGTGAATGAATAAAGCCGCAGCGCAGTGTTTTAAGTGCGGAGCGCTGCAGCTGTTTGCAATTCGTTGCATGTTGCATTCGGCAGCTGCTTGCATATGTATGTATGTGTGTGAGTGCATCTGTGTACATATGTGTGTGTGTTCTTGTTGCCAGTGCATTTTTGTACCAGTCCTTGTTGTTGTTTCTTCGCTCGAAGCACTACTGAAAGTTTTTGTTGTTATTCTTCGAGTAGCCGCTTCTGTTGTTGTTTGTCGTAATTTTTTAGTAGTTTAATTTTACATTTTTCTTTTTCTATGCTTCTCTTAGTTTTGCTATTCTTTTACTGGGTTTCCTGTTTCGAGTTACAACCATGATGTGGTTTGTATTTTTTATTTTATTATTGTTTTTGTTGTTGTTGAGGAAGAAAACTCATGTAAGCCGCCTCACTCTGCCCAGTTCGCTGCTCAAACTCCTCAACAAGCCTTCATTGGTACTCTTCTTCTCTCTCGCTTCCTCTCTTTCCCATCCCATACTTTTGCATACTTTTAGCCTTTTTAACTTGATTTGTTGACTCCGTTTTTTTTGCCACTCCACTTTGCGCTGACTTCATTTTCTTCCATTTAACATGCCACGGCCTCGTTCACCCAACGCTCGCACAAGGAGCAAGTTTTTGCAATATTTTGCATTTTACTTGTTAATTTTCCGGTTGTGCAAAAAAGTTCAACGGCAGTGACGACAGTAGATGGCAACCACATTGTCAACTCGTCATGTTTGACTGTGTGTTCGTGTGTGTGTGTGTGTGTAGATTTCCTGGCGTGAACAATAAGAAAAATGTCTCAACGTTGAAATTCGAATGAATTGTGTGAACTGCCGACAAATGACAGCAGACGCATGGAAATGCCAGCATCTGCCTTAACTCCAATCCAACTGGTACACAAAAAGAAACAACAACAACAAAATGCTTTATGGCCACAAACAACTACACACATTTCAACACGCAAGCATCTCAAATCATTGCATACTTTAAGGCAACATGGCCTTTTTGGCAAACAACTTACTCCATTGAACGTCTAATTAAGGTAAACGCTTTTTTTTGCACTGAATGCGCCTGAAACTATGCTAAACAAATGCGCTACCCCCAATCGACCACAAATCGCCATTAGTCAATGCTAATTAATGAACTGACGAATGGAAAATTGCAAAAAATTAAAACAATAAAATATACATAAAAGCTGCCTACAGCAACAACAACAACAACAAACAGCGCGCACTCGCCATATGCAAATGTTATAAAGTTAATTGCTTTCGGGCAACGACGTACGAACGCGTCATTTCACATGCATACAAAATGTATTTGTATGTATGTGTGTGTGCAGCCCCCAACCAGTGCTGCGCATTACAAGTGGCCGCACGCTTAATCGGCTATCGAGCTACATGCAATAAGTAATATCGCGCGCCGGCCACCTGACCATTAGCAATCGATTCCCTGTTAATGAACTCCGGCAGCAGCGTCCAGTGGTTGTCTGGTGCCTTTGTCGCACGCCGCCCGCCGCTCGCCGCTTGCTTTAGCCGCATGCCGCGGTTGTGTAGGTATTGTCTGCTTTGTTACTGTATTCGTATTCGTGGA
This sequence comes from Melieria omissa, assembly GCA_963971225.1. Lineage (NCBI taxonomy): Eukaryota > Metazoa > Arthropoda > Insecta > Diptera > Ulidiidae > Melieria > Melieria omissa. Next base: position 128,686,966 of record OZ020267.1, on the reverse strand, counting down.
TGGTTGTTGTGGCTTGTTTGTGCTCCATACATGAGAATCACACAAATAGAAATTAATTTGCCGCTAGTGATGCTGAAACCTTAAACTGACATAAGTGAACTGCCTGTTGGTCGAGTACTTTGTATGTGTTAAATAAGTTTTGAGATTTTTGGAAAAGGTGTCGGATCTGTATTCATGTATTCCCTCTAAGAATCAGTCTTAATCATTTCGCTGTTGTTGTTCTGGTTTTTTTTTGTGCTCTAACCATGTCAGTCTTTGTGTCAAAGCACGAAAAAACACAAAAGACAGTTGGCTGATCTTCCTGCATGTTACAAAGTCACCCAGGTATCTTTGGAAGAGCTTCAGTGGGATGTCCTACTTCATTCGCTGTATTCACCAGAAATTATTTTGCTAAAGTCGCCTAGCATTCTGCCGTATGAACCGATGTGTGGTCAATATTTAGCCATTCGTCAGTTACCAGCAGAAGCGAGGCGAAAGAGAAAATTAAATCTTTTTTCAAACTAACGGCAAGCCGTGCCAACTCGCTACAGAAAAGTTTGACTGTAACTGGTTTGAGTGTTTGTGTGTAAATGATTTATAGACACAACATCGCACTGGGACTTGGTCGAACCGCCACTAAAATATTGGTTTTGCTTTTTTCCCTTGGACAGCAGTAAATGGTCACCGCAGACCGAGTAATCGCCGCAGTGTGCAGCACTGCCAACACACACTGAAAGCGCCGCACTGCGTTGTAATTTTTGCACACTTGCAATAAATCAACAGCAATCATTGCATGTGGTGGATTGCAGTGCAACTGTGGCGTGCTTAGACACAAAATAACATTGAAACCGTTAATGAAGTGCGTTTGGCAGGCGTTACCACTTGGCAGCACAGCAGTGTGGCGGCCACTGGCATTGACAATGTGCGAGCGATCATCATTGGCAAAGCACTTTTGGCGTCATTCAATTCCACTGCAGTGATAACAAATTTACATGGATCACTTTGTAAAACACACACACACACATATGAAATCGTAACAGCAGCTGGTAATTAAAATTTAATCATTATGCATTACGCTTCATAAAAGCTGCGTTGCGCTTAGATGCCATTGTTGGATTTTTGCGGCCATGTTACGCCTCGTTGCAACATCAAAGCGGACAGTGCAGTGCAGTCTCTTTCGTTTAGTTTTTGACATATTTTGCCTGTCTGTGCCTTCGTCTTTATTTCGATTTGAATTCACGTCGGCACATTTATTGCTGCTACTGCTGTACGTGCAATTCATTGCATACGTTGGGGCGCATTTCCGTTTGTGCTTTCCGCCAGTTTGCTTTGGCCTTCTAATTTAATTTTTCCATTTGCTGTTTGTAGTTTTGGTGTGTTCTTTTTCTGCTCGTTTTATTTAAGTAAATTTTCTAATTTTCGGCTTTTATGCAAAGGAAAAATGCATTTGTGTGTGTGTGTGTGTATGTTGTTTCAGCTTGAATATGTTTTGTGGTTTTCGCAATTATTTAGTTGGCGAATGTCATTTTACTTGTTTTAATAGCTTACTGTAAAAAAATACCAAAAAATCCCAACGAAAATTTAACTCTGAGAGCACAAATTGCATCATTTCTTCAATAATGTTCGCCTGTCTGTCTGCCTGTCTGTGCCTACGAAACTACTAAACGAGTAAGTGAAAGCATGAAAGGAAATTTTGACCGCCTGTTCCCATATTCCCGAAGCAATCTATACAACTTGGACTGTGACACACAAGTCGTATAGATTTCATACAACTCAATTTTCTATAGTAAGATGCATTCAAAACCATTTATTAGTCAAATTATCAAACTTAAGGGAAGGCTCCCCTGGATTTGGGCAAAAATAAGGCAAAGTTTGTAATTTTTTTGTGGGATAATGAAAAGGCGTACAAACTTCCGATTTTGACTATTAAATTCGTCTATTATTTAGGAGTTTAAAAAGTTAAAAAACTTGATGAAATTCAAAATGGCGGCTACAAAATGGCGATTTCCGTAGGCCTCTGCGCGCCAAACATCGCTCGAGAACTGTAATCCTGCAGCCTCTTGTAGTGGACTGAAATCAAAAAGCATTGTCATTACTTAAAGATAACAAAATTGTCTGTGCATTGAACCAGACTCAAAAAATTGAAACGAAAAATTCTTGCACAATGAATATTTGAAGAAAAAAGTTAAATTTTTTGCACCTTTTTTTAATTTCAACCACATTTAAAAATTAAAAATAAATAACTATTTATGCAAATTGTAGGTTCAAGGCATACAGAAAATCAAATACATTCGAGCAGTTTTTAGATGAAGAAAATCGGATCATTAGATCAAGTCCGGTGATTTCAGTTAGATTGGAAAAAATGGTTTCGAGATAAACGCGTTTGAAGCAAATTAGACCAGTGGAGCGTCCCGTAGCGCGCGTGAGACAGGTGTGTTCTCCCATGAAAATACGCGTCGTATCAAAAAATCCTTTTACACACATATTCTACATATATGTAGCCTTCGTTTTATGCAAAAAAAAAAAACCATTTTTCGGTCCAAATCCAGGGGAGCCTTCCCTTAAACTATATATGACGTTGTCACTTAGTTAGGTTATTCTAGCAACAAATTTGTCTTTCTTTAAAAAAAAAAAAAGGGTCATGCTGGCTCTCATACAACTCAAATGTCTAACATCAAATAGAATTGGAATGATGCTGAGAACAATAACACCGGTTATTATTTTCATCTCTTTTCATTTTCTCTCTCTTTTTTACTTAAAAAAAAAATTTTATTTTATTTTAACACTTTTAATGTTTTGCTGATTCTCGCCACTCTCAACTTGAATACGTTGTGCATGCTTTGCACGTACGTCTGGTGAATTTTCCATTTATCGTTCGGCCGTCGCGCACTGAAACGACACTCTCACATGTTTGTCGCACAGCTGTGTATGGATTTTCTTTAAAGCAATTCAAATGGTTTTGAAATTTCAATCACAAAGACTGCGAGGAATTGCGCGAGGAATTTTAAGAAATTTTGTTTAGTTTTTGAGGAACTTTAAAGCATTTTTATATATATTTTTTATATATATTTCGATGATGTTCAATTTACAAACATAAAATATTCTTCATGTCTTTGAATTGATTTGCATAAATCAATTCGAATGTGTTCGAAAATCGTTGAATTGAATGAAACTCTTGCTTGCCGGCTAACAACTGTTTTTGTAGGCCAAAAGTTCTAGGTAGATGGAGGTAGAGAGAGATAGAGATAGATATAATGATAGATATAGATATAGAAATAGACATAGAGATAGAGATAGAGATAGAGATAGAGATAGAGATAGAGATAGAGATAGAGATAGAGATAGAGATAGAGATAGAGATAGAGATAGAGATAGAGATAGAGATAGAGATAGAGATAGAGATAGAGATAGAGATAGAGATAGAGATAGAGATAGAGATAGAGATAGAGATAGAGATAGAGATAGAGATAGAGATAGAGATAGAGATAGAGATAGAGATAGAGATAGAGATAGAGATAGAGATAGAGATAGAGATAGAGATAGAGATAGAGATAGAGATAGAGATAGAGATAGAGATAGAGATAGAGATAGAGATAGAGATAGAGATAGAGATAGAGATAGAGATAGAGATAGAGATAGAGATAGAGATAGAGATAGAGATAGAGATAGAGATAGAGATAGAGATAGAGATAGAGATAGAGATAGAGATAGAGATAGAGATAGAGATAGAGATAGAGATAGAGATAGAGATAGAGATAGAGATAGAGATAGAGATAGAGATAGAGATAGAGATAGAGATAGAGATAGAGATAGAGATAGAGATAGAGATAGAGATAGAGATAGAGATAGAGATAGAGATAGAGATAGAGATAGAGATAGAGATAGAGATAGAGATAGAGATAGAGATAGAGATAGAGATAGAGATAGAGATAGAGATAGAGATAGAGATAGAGATAGAGATAGAGTTAGAGTTAGAGATAGAGATAGAGATAGAGATAGAGATAGAGATAGAGATAGAGATAGAGATAGAGATAGAGATAGAGATAGAGATAGAGATAGAGATAGAGATAGAGATAGAGATAGAGATAGAGATAGAGATAGAGATAGAGATAGAGATAGAGATAGAGATAGAGATAGAGATAGAGATAGAGATAGAGATAGAGATAGAGATAGAGATAGAGATAGAGATAGAGATAGAGATAGAGATAGAGATAGAGATAGAGATAGAGATAGAGATAGAGATAGAGATAGAGATAGAGATAGAGATAGAGATAGAGATAGAGATAGAGATAGAGATAGAGATAGAGATAGAGATAGAGATAGAGATAGAGATAGAGATAGAGATAGAGATAGAGATAGAGATAGAGATAGAGATAGAGATAGAGATAGAGATAGAGATAGAGATAGAGATAGAGATAGAGATAGAGATAGAGATAGAGATAGAGATAGAGATAGAGATAGAGATAGAGATAGAGATAGAGATAGAGATAGAGATAGAGATAGAGATAGAGATAGAGATAGAGATAGAGATAGAGATAGAGATAGAGATAGAGATAGAGATAGAGATAGAGATAGAGATAGAGATAGAGATAGAGATAGAGATAGAGATAGAGATAGAGATAGAGATAGAGATAGAGATAGAGATAGAGATAGAGATAGAGATAGAGATAGAGATAGAGATAGAGATAGAGATAGAGATAGAGATAGAGATAGAGATAGAGATAGAGATAGAGATAGAGATAGAGATAGAGATAGAGATAGAGATAGAGATAGAGATAGAGATAGAGATAGAGATAGAGATAGAGATAGAGATAGAGATAGAGATAGAGATAGAGATAGAGATAGAGATAGAGATAGAGATAGAGATAGAGATAGAGATAGAGATAGAGATAGAGATAGAGATAGAGATAGAGATAGAGATAGAGATAGAGATAGAGATAGAGATAGAGATAGAGATAGAGATAGAGATAGAGATAGAGATAGAGATAGAGATAGAGATAGAGATAGAGATAGAGATAGAGATAGAGATAGAGATAGAGATAGAGATAGAGATAGAGATAGAGATAGAGATAGAGATAGAGATAGAGATAGAGATAGAGATAGAGATAGAGATAGAGATAGAGATAGAGATAGAGATAGAGATAGAGATAGAGATAGAGATAGAGATAGAGATAGAGATAGAGATAGAGATAGAGATAGAGATAGAGATAGAGATAGAGATAGAGATAGAGATAGAGATAGAGATAGAGATAGAGATAGAGATAGAGATAGAGATAGAGATAGAGATTGAGATTGAGATTGAGATTGAGATTGAGATTGAGATTGAGATTGAGATTGAGATTGAGATTGAGATTGAGATTGAGATTGAGATTGAGATTGAGATTGAGATAGAGATAGAGATAGAGATAGAGATAGAGATAGAGATAGAGATTGAGATAGAGATAGAGATAGAGATAGAGATAGAGATAGAGATAGAGATAGAGATAGAGATAGAGATAGAGATAGAGATAGAGATAGAGATAGAGATAGAGATAGAGATAGAGATAGAGATAGAGATAGAGATAGAGATAGAGATAGAGATAGAGATAGAGATAGAGATAGAGATAGAGATAGATAGATTGATAGATAGATAGATAGATAGATAGATAGATAGATAGATAGATAGATAGATAGATAGATAAATAGATAGATAGATAGATAGATAGATAGATAGATAGATAGATAGATAGATAGATAGATAGATAGATAGATAGATAGATAGATAGATAGATAGATAGATAGATAGATAGATAGATAGATAGATTGATAGATAGATAGATAGATAGATAGATAGATAGATAGATAGATAGATAGATAGATAGATAGATAGATAGATAGATAGATAGATAGATAGATAGATAGATAGATAGATAGATAGATCGCCACGTGACTCCGATGTACTACCGTATTTTTTCCTGCTTTTTAAGCGCCCATCACACTAAGACCAAAGTATCTCATGCTACCTTATGTTCTCATAAAAGAAAACTCCAGTCATTTGACTCCGCACGGCCCCTAATTATTCTTGAGTTTCGTAAAATTTCTCCACCATTTTTGCGGCACGCATTGTGTGTCGAACTTTATTCCAATACTTGCAACGTAAAATCTGCCAACACAGCATATAGTTTCGCAGCGCACAGTGAGCGTTTATGCAAGTTTACGCTGCAATTAAAACTTCTCTCTCTCGCTCGGTTGAGGCAAATTGAAAAACACCAAAGTCCGCAAAGTTTTACAGTTCGGCGAAGAGTGAGCAAAAATTGTGTTTGCTTTAATTGCATTCCGGTTAAGTTTCGCTGTCGTTTCGGTTATTTGCGCCAAGAAATGCTCGCTTGCACTGGCAAACTCGAGACAACGCAGCAACTTTGCGTGCGCATGCAATTAAGTTGATTAGGCGCCCAAACTGCCCAAAACTATTGCAGGGCGCACTTTAAACTGTTGAAGCAAGCACTGCAAAACAATAATGGAATTTTCCTTTAATGCAATTGTGGGAAATTTTGGGCATTCGAAAAGCGGTAAAAATACTTCAAGTATTGCTTTTGTGTAAAAGTGCTTTCAACTCTTGTCGACTGTTGCCGGCAGCTGACGTTCAAAGATTAGCATTTGAAGGGTAAATAAATTCGGCGAATTCCGCAAATCATAAATTCAAAAGCATGCCAACAGTCTCCGAAGCATCGGGATGTGCGCTGTTTTGCCAGCGTCGGCTGTTTGAAATTCTTGAATTCCTGTGGCGGCAGCCGTTTGCCCCAATTTCTCACTTCAAGTTGATATGCCCCGTTCGCTTGTCGACCCTTTGGCATATTTTTGCATAGCATTCGGCTGTGCGCCTTTGTTAATGCAAGCAATTCGTGCAGTGTTGTTGTTTGAATGTAGTGCGAAAAAATTTCACCAACAAAATATTTTGCATACTTGGCGGCGTTTAGCATTTAGCATTGTGTGCATATTCTCGCTGACTGCTGGCAATTTACAAAATTGGCAAGTGGCAGGAATGCGGCACAGAATCGCTTCGGCGCAAATGTTTGGAATGAAGCAGCGAGTGAGATAGAAAGTGAGAGAGCCAAGTGGCGCCTTTGTGACAGATTCACATGACACAAAATGCAAAGGATGTGAACATTTAGAAGATTGTAAATGTAAGCAGGCACAAACAAGTTGCTCCCACAATATTTGAACCAAAGTTTGGTGCTACTTGTGTGAAACCGATGTAGGATTTAGAAACATTATCTGACACTATGTTGTTGGGTCTTGATGAGAAGTGGCCTCAAACAAAACCTCTCTTTAGGGGAAAAAATAAGATAAGATAAGATAAAATAAAATAAAATAAAATAAAATAAAATAAAATAAAATAAAATAAAATAAAATAAAATAAAATAATCCTTAAATAAAATAATCCTTAAGTAAAATCTCAAAATCTCTTTCGTTCAAGCACCAAAAAGTGAACCTAACCCTATTCAGTATTTTTTTTTTTACACTTATTTCATTTGTCTACATATTTCACACATTCTTCCACATAATTTCTTATTTGAACTATGGCCACCGCTGACACAACAACTATAAATGCGATATGTTATTTGCAAGTAATTTAGTAAAACAAAACAAAAACCACCAACAAATTCACCAAAACAACTTGAAAAGTTTGCAACCCTTCACCGCAACCATTCAGCGACAAACACATAAAAGATAAACATATTTCATGCTCTTTGCCACAGTCCGCTTTGTGCGCACTTCCGCTTGCCGCCATTATTACTTACTATTATTTTTCATGCGTATTCGCCGGAACACCAGTCGACCCCGAGCCGGCAGCCGCCAACCGCAGCGCACAGATACCAAATGTTTGCGCCGCCACTAATCGCCTGTTGATTTATTCAAAGGATTTTCGCTTTAATGTGAAAACAAACCTCAATTGTGCCGCTGCTGCTGTCGCGTCGAAAAAAAAAACCAAAAAAGATATTTCATTACTTTTAGAGCGTCGGCTGCTTTCAATATGGCGTCGGCTGCGGCAGCGCTGATGGCCGCCATTTGTTTTCCTTTGCTGCTGCGGTCGTCTTTCATGCTTTTGCATTCTCCATTCATATGTGCACGCAGGCCAAACATACATACTTATCTATATAGGAATATGTAATATATGTGTATGTGTGTGTGTGTGTGTGTGTGGGTACTAATGCGTGGAAATGTAGATACGTTACGTGTGTTGATGCGGGCATCAGTGTATGGTTGCGTGTGGTTTTCGTCGTTAGCATTTCAATCCGAGTACATTATCCTTTTTCGTTCACATAAAGCACACAAATCTTTGTGAAAAATACGAATTTTTAGGAGCAAAACGGACAAATGAATGCTTTGTGCAATGATCAATTGTATCAATTTCGTTTAAAATGTGAGAAAAATATATACAAAATATTTTATTTCTTTTAATTTAATTTAATTTTATTTTATTTTATTTTATCTTATTTTATTTTATTTTGTTTTATTTTATTTTGTTTTGTTTTATTTTATTTTATTTTATTTTATTTTATTTTATTTTATTTTATTTTATTTTATTTTACTTTATTTTATTTTATTGTATTCTATTTTATTTTATTTTATTTTATTTTATTTTATTTAATTTTATTTTATTTTGATTAATTTATTTTATTTTATTTTATTTTTTTTATTTTATTTTGATTTATTTCATTTTATTTTATTTTATTTTATTTTAGTTTATTTTTTTTTATTTTATTTTATTTTATTTTATTTTATTTTATTTTATTTTATTTTATTTTATTTTATTTTATTTTATTTTATTTTATTTTGATTTATTTTATTTTATTTTATTTTTTTATTTTTTTTATTTTATTTTGATTTATTTCATTTTATTTTATTTTATTTTAGTTTATTTTTTTTTATTTTATTTTATTTTATTTTATTTTATTTTATTTTATTTTATTTTATATATTATATATATTTCATTCACGCAATCTGGAATAATTCCAACCTTTCATATTACAACAGTTTTCCAAAATCTTCAAATAAATAATTTCAGTAGTCGATTTCGTCCCACTCTCCGCTACATAAATACATATATTAGCTATGCTTGTATGTCTGTTTTTATATATTTTTGTGTGGGTATTTTGCGCGCATAAAAAAGACAAATGAGCTAATTTCAACAATAAATACGGTTGCGTGTGTATGTGTGAATGAGTGAGTGCGTGTGTGTAGTAATGTGCGTGCAGACATGAACGGGTTGGCGCGTTAAAAAATATGCTCACTGCTTTGGACAATGAAAATGTGTGAATGTGGCCATAAGCACCTGCCTAATGTATGCACATGAAAGGGTTAAACGCATCGAGTACCTCAATATTTCAGCATTAAGCTGAGCCGCTAACCCGGACTCACCATGCAGCAGCAGAATGAATGTGACATTTGCCATTGCTGCAAAAATATTTATTGCCATTTTTCAGGCAACTTTAAAACAACGAAAACCATACTTAAACTGAAATAAAACTTGGCCGTTTAAAAGCATTGAACCCGTCAAGTGCTGCGTTCAAGCGTTTTGCCTGCTTCACTTTAAGTCGACCATAAA